>JAZKJV010003126.1:1800000-2329150 GCA_037367405.1 Ottelia alismoides
CCGACGTCACCACCACCTTCACCAGGCAGATGCAGATCACCAGCAGCAAGGGAGAATATACCAGTCGCAGATTCTTCCTCTTCACCAGTAGCAGCATCCCGTTCTGTTTTAGATTCTGTTTTTCCTTCACCTAGATTGGACAACACTATACAGACTGATTCTAGTTGTCCTCTTGTACATGATTCTGTTTTAGATTCTGTTTTAGATTCTGTTTTTCCTTCACCTAGTTCACCTAGATTCTGTTTTAGATTCTGTTTTTATTTCGTTATGTTTTTTTAATTACAATATAGTCCCTATTTTTGTTTTGTTTTGTTTTTGTTTTCTGACATTGCGCGAATAATCCTGTGTTAGCTTGTAAATTTGGATACATATTGAAGGATATGGGAAGATCCTTAAGCTAAAAAAATCATTGTTTTGGGGAGATTAACCCCCTCATTATTTGCAGGTACTTACCTCCAGACAGAGACCTTCAAAGCTAAAGATGGAGTTTCTTTAGCTTGCACATCTTGATTTCCTCAACCATGAAGCCCTGGGGCTACTTCATGTGAATATCCTCAGAGAGGTATTCATAGAGGAATGTCATCTTGACATACATCTTCATGTCAAGTTGTGTAGCTAAAGTTAGCAATAATTTGATGGGTTTAAGCATGGTCACTAGAAAGCAAGTTTCATCGCAAACGATGTCTTCTTTCAGTGTGTAGCTCATGGCTACAAACCATGCTTTTAAGGTCTCTACCTTCTCATCAGGTTCCCTCTTTCTCTTGAAGATCCATTTACACCTTAACATGTTTCACCTATATAGGTGGATCCTCGAGGGTCCATATACAATTTTTGTATATGAAGTCTACTTTAGACTTTATTGCTAACATCCATCTTTCCATGTCATGATCTTCAGAAGCTTCATCATATGAAGTTAGATCATGTCAGATTTAACTAACACGTGGAATCCATCCTCAAACTCATTTGAAGAGGTATTAGTGTTTCATCTTTAGTTGTCCTTTTAGTTTCCGATTTCAGGAGCCTCATTATCTTCTCAAGATTAAATGAGTTCCTTCACTTCATTTTCTTCTTGATTCTCAAGAGTCTCATCCTCTAAGAAGCATATTCTCAGATATGAGATCTTTTAAGAATCTCAAGGTCATAAAGTAGGTATTCAATACCATCCTTTATTTTCCTAATGAAGTAGCACTCTCTAGTGCTAGATTCCAGCTTATATGCATGTAACCTTATTAAGGATATATATTGTAGTCTCTACTTCATATATACCTTGGAAACTAAGAGGTAATTATGCCAAGATTCATCATTGATCATATCATGTCCCACATGATCTAATTGTATCTCCCTACAACTCTATTGAGTTAAGGTACATTAGGAGGATTGTGATAGGAATACTATTCCTTTCTACATAAGGTATTCCTTGAATTCATCTAATAGGTACAAGCTACCTAGATTAGATCAAATTCATTTTCATCTTCATTCAAACTTTGATTCAAAACCAAAATTGTGAAATCTTTGAACATTTCAAAGCTTTCTAAGGTGAAGGAAAGAAATCTCATATCATAAATAATCATCAATGGATAACACATATCCATAATGTTTATTATGATATAGATGATCCACATACATCAATATGTATGAGGTCTTGAATACCTCGACATCTAACATCATTCCCAGAGAAGGGTGCTTTGGACATTTTTTTACTTTGAATACAATATTCATAAGTATGTAAGATATGAAATTTCAGACAATCTAAATTTTATCTCTCACTATTCCATTGATCTCATCAATAGACAAATATCCAAGGCTTAATGCCAGATCATTGTCAAATGATCTTCATCCTCCTATTGATCTGTTAAGGGTTAGTTTTAGTATTAGAAATGTTAATGAGCCATTCATTAATTTTCTAATTTAGTAGAGTCCACTAGATTTTAGATTACTATATGAAATATCTCCATCATAACTCTTTATGATAGGTCTATTACAGAATTCATGTTTATTTCCAACATTTAGAAATAAACAATGAGTGTATTTTAATATATAGGTCATAGAGACATTCTCTAAGACTAAGGGCTCTCCCACTGAAAATAACAAGTCCATCTATCCAATAGAGATTGTTACAATAATTGCATCAATATCCGTGTGGATGACTATTAAACCTTAAAATCAAATTTCATAATCTTCTAGTACATATGCAACTAATTACAAGTGTTATTAGAAGAATGAGATACAATTATTAGACTTTGATTTTATCAAATAAGAAAGTCAATTTCAATGATTATATGTAGATGTAGATTATTCCGATGCACCATCTGGAACCTTCTCCAAGGATCCTAGATAGATAAGATAGTCACACTATCAATACATCGGCTTATTGCAGTATTGACATTCATCCAACCATTTGGATGTCATATGGAAGTCACAGAAGTATAGTCAACTCTTTGACTTTCCTTCTTACTTGGGTCCAACCCATGCTTCCACTGCGCTCCCTTAATCTATAAACAACCATTGCTTAAGACGAAGGATCTCTTATGCCGAATTTAAAAGATTTCAATATAAGAGCATTTCAACATTTATACATGCTTCATTTAATTCATACAATATGAACATTCCGAAGCTTCATGAATGACTAGAGTACAGATAGTAGAATGATGACACTCATCATATCTACATACGTCTTAACTCTTAAAGACCTTTGGTTCAGGTGTGTACTCAAATATTTTGAGTACATCATCTCTTATAGAGCCACCATTCTGCATGATGCAGAGAACCACATCATTCATGATAAAATGTCAAGAGCACATATGCATGCCAAAACATCTTCTTAGATTTTATAAGGATTATTCGACAATTTCGATCATCATCGACATGTCACTTCCAAAGTACATTCAATGAGAGATCAAGACTGTAGAGATATACAAACCCTAGGGTTGTAGTCCCACTGTCTATTTAATTATCATTCCTCATTATTACGAGGAAGACTTGTACATTGCAACCACATACATTATGTGTCCAACTGCAAGTACAATATCTTGATCATGGATCCAATCCATGATATTTTACAGGTTATTATTGAGTATAGTATTGAGTGGGTTTACGAAGTATTATCTGAAATAAGAAATTTGCATAAATATATGTAATTATACACTTTTACTTTGATTTAGGTATTTTTATATCAAAGTTGCCTTGCCTTGTCAACACTGAAAGTTCATTCCCTTAATAACTTTCAATGTAAGAGATATACTTACCATTATATCTCAGCAAGATCTGGGATCTCCTTCCTTATCTTTGTCACATCCCAATAATATGAAAACCTGTAACTCAGATAAAAAGAAGCGGGAACACATTCCGCCTTGCAAGTCCAACTTGCAATCCAATTTGGTCTTTAACACCCGGTCCCACCACCCCTAAGGTGATGTTGACCCATCATTAATTGAACCAACCGTCAACAAGAATACAACTCACTATGCACAATCCAATATCACCTCAATAATATGAGGACCCGATATTGGGGTCACTACGCATACGTCCTTACTCTTTCGAGAAGCGAAGAGCTCGATCCAGATGCGCTTGCATACATGAGCTGTCACTTCGAACATGCATCTCCTACATACAATCCCTGGCGACGAAACCCTTCGCCTTGACGGGAGACCATGGATGTCACTTATGTGATCCTCCATATCATATTCAAATTCTAATTAATCATTATGAATCATATTGATTACGATTAATTCTTACAAGGAAAATAACAACTCTATTCATAATAGAGTGTTCTAATTATATAATTGGATTCCAATTAATCTAATCATATCAAATTAATGATCCAATTAATATCCAACAAACATTCTTTTATTGCTACTTGAATTATGGTATTATCTCAAATACATATTATTTTGAATTTCAATAATTAGAAAAATACACCATGATCTCTCCTGCATTATCGAGTCCCTACCCGCTGCCATGGCCAGTACCAACAGGAGTGGGATAGACTGCACACGGTGCAACCTACTACCCCGAAGCTCCCCGACTAGACACCATATCCACCTCAGGAAAGGATAACGCCAAATTGATCATTGTGTACTTGAGATGATAATTGATTTTTCAACCGAAGTTATACCATATAAAATAATTTTGATTAGCATTATAAGGAGATTTGCTAAACAAATCCCCAATCCTATTCACGCAACTTTGTTTGTTGGAATGTAGATCATGTAGGTCACCAATTTTGATCTAGATAATATTTAATCAATTATTTGTTAAGGCAATGACATTTAAGGAAATAATTATCACCAAATATTTCAAAAATATTTATCCATAATTATATTAGTAGTTTCACTAATTGATTAAATGAGAATCACAAGGTTCTTAATTAGGAAAGTAATTTCCAGCAGTGACCCCCACTTACTAAAATTAGCATATCTCTATCAATTTAAATCCAAATTAAGCAAAGTAAGTTTTCAAAGTTTGCTAATTTGATTTACAACATAACTTAAATGATTTTTATGCATTTAAAGATGTTTCTAAACAGTAATTAACTCTTTATTTACGTTAAGATCCGCAATCCCCGAAACAATGGATACTTGTTCACTAATTTGATCATAACTTGAGCAAACAGATTCTAAATTACGTAAACTCAAATCCTACTGTTTACTTATTTAATGGGAAACAAAATCCAAGTTTTGTTTTCGTGTTTAAACATTTTAAACAGGGTTGAAAATAATCACAAAATAGAGATGCGAAAAATGAAATGCGATAAAACTTTTGCAACCCTAATGAACCCAAGTCGGCTTAGGTTTTTGGATCGTATCCGAAACCTTCAACCTGGCTCTGATATCACTTGAAGGATATGGGAAGATCCTTAAGCGCATCACGGAAGCGTGAGTATCGCATTGTATGCGATCGGGAGCGACTAGTCGCACTAGTTGCTCGAGGCAGTGGAAATTAAAAACTTTTCATGTGACGAAACCACACGATCCAAGAACACTTCTTGGATCATTTGTCTAAACCACAAACAAGTAATAGGATTACCTCTTGAAGCATGGTTGCGATCGACTCTCTAAATGAAGAGACCTCCTGTCTCAAGTCCGATCCGATGGAGGAGACATTTGCGAGCGGGTTGATGAAACATGTGCTTCTCGCAATCCATGTTGATGATCCAGGCGGAGAGTCTCCTGATCTCGACACACGAGATCCAACGTCTTCTTCAAGAGTGAGATGCATCGAAGGAGACGGAGATCCACGAGCAAATGATCCGGCAGCATACCGACGACGCTGTGGCGAAGGAGATTCTCTCTAGGACATCCATGGTGGATGGTCATATAAGAGAGAGAGAGATGGCATGTAGAGAGAAAGAGAGAGAGAGAGCCTTGTGTTTCTCATTATTATGTGAAGAGCAAGGGGTGCCCTTCTATTTATAATATTTTGGTATCCATGGATCTCAACCCATGGGCAACACAAATCCAATGGCTCTCTTTGATTTGTGTTTCTTTTAGTGGCTAAGATTTTTTTTGGTAAAAACCAACAACATTTATTTTAATTTAGATTAAATATATATTGATAAATCAATATAAATCAATCCTAAAAATAAATCAACAACATATGGAGATAATGGAAAGGAGAGTGCCTCCTTCCATGTATATTGAGTGGACGACCACTCTTTCTTAATAGGAATTGGTGGCCGTCCCTTCCTTCCAATATGGAAGGGGCATCTCCAATGTAATCTCCTTAGATTGCATTATTCCATGTGTCTCCAATTTTTACAACAACAATTTTTGTAAATTATTCTACAAAAATAATTCATATTTATTTTGTGAATACTGCAATCTTGTCATTGGAAATTTGTGAATCACATTCACAATCCAAAATAAAATGTAAATTACATTTTCAATTAATTGTCCAATGTGAATCCAATTCACATTTACATTTAATTAACAAATGTAAATTACAAATATCTCTCTCTTATATATTATAAATCACATTTATAATATCTATGATTAATATGGTAGTGTTATCCACATTATTCAATATCCATGATAATTAAATCACATTTAATCATTTTGGATCTATATTCTCATGTGCCTAAATAATATGAATCACATTCACATTATTTATGTCTTTGATAATCAAATCTCATTTAATTATCTCAGATAACTTACCATATAATATGAATCAAATTCATATTATTCATGATAATTAAATCACATTTATTTATGCATTTTCTCAATGCTCGGATACATATATCACAATTAAATTATCCCGAACTCTTTCAAGGATAATGTGCTTTCTCTGCGGATACTTGTAGATAAGGATAGGGCGATTGTATTGTTCCACGTATAGTGACTTGGATATGATCACATCACCCTCATATATTCCCAATACATGTACATCCTGTATACTGGAAGACCCAGAATAAACCTGAAGTATAAGATCAATTTTACGCTGTCTACTTCAGAGTTTTATCATTAAGTTTCGCATTCGATCATTGGGAGTCAGTATCGAGCATATACTTTCCAAAAGCATATATCATACCCATGTGTTGATTATATACTTTCCAAAAGCATATATCAAACCTATAAATTCAGTCAAGCTTCTAAAGTGAGACGACTATGTATGGAATTTGATTCTTCCCAATATCTCATGAGTGAGCTCATGTCTTCTGGTTTAGTAAATGAACCTTTACGATCCCTTTGAGAGTACGTATTACTCATATGCCCTTGTATGCACACCAGCGCGCCAGTGTATAGACCTTGATTAGGTCATCAACCTATTTGTTTGCCAAATGTACATACTTAGATATATAGTAACACATCTGTCTCTGGTCAGAGGATGTGTGCCTATATCGTGATAGTATACGACATAGGACTTTGGTTATCTCGATCTCGTTAAGTCAACTCTTTGACCTAACTAATCTGATACCTCCGAATCTCTATTTCTATGCAGAGGACCTGCATCAAGAGGTCGGTCAGAAATCAACCTATGTGAGAAAGGTTTGCCATCTCCTACTCTTGCTGGAGATCATCTTTTAATAATCATTTGACGGTGCCTAATGAGTCCTCAATCTAACTCTTTAGATATTCATCCAAACACCAGTCTCTATGATTCAATGATTGAATCAACAACTGTATGATCATTAAGATGGCCATGGTACATAACCCTAATTGTACTAAGGGACCTATTCTGCAAATTAGTTATTCTTCATTTCAGGTCATGGAATGATATTTGCAATAACATTTATTGCATAACTGCTCGCCGTGGGCTCGCATGTCCAACACCTATTTTACATCATTATATTTAAAAAAATATCACATTGTTTAACAATGAATTCTCTACCATTTTGATATTTGTTTGTATTTTTCTGAGCTTTGGATAATTAATTAAAATTATTCAAGTGAAATTCTGCATATTTTACCCAACTTGTGCTCTTAAATTCATATCTCACTCACTCACAATTCCTTTAAAAATTCCACAAAAATCATAAATGATGCTCTAAACTATGCTTCAATTACTTTCCAAATTTTAACGTAATTGGATTTTTCTCGTGCCTTGAATAAATTATAGAGTGATTTTGTTGATTGATTTTTAATTAAATCCACATATAAGATTTTTGCGAAATTTCAACTATGTGGATTGCTCATATAAATACCATTTTGAGATAATTCTCATTCTGGCTAATTTGATAATGGGATTATTAGGAATTAATTACTCACGACCACTCTATTTTCATTAAAAAATACATAAAAAATTCATATTTTCTTGAAAAATTCCAAAATTTTTTATAGCCTCTTTGCATCATGTTTAATTTGCAATAAAATTTTCATCAATTTTGCATTTTGTTTGTGTGAAAAATTGCGAAAAAACTCGTAAAAAGTGTGCATTTTTCATTGTTGCATTTTAATCCATAAAATTCCCCAAAAAAGTGTGCTCCATATATCTTTGGATTAGGTTTGTAGGAAAAAATATAATTTGGCTAAATTAAATTAATTTTGTATTAAAATTAATTTGGATAAATTGTTTATTTCCTTAGTAGCCTAATTCACCCGCAAATTTGCATTTTCATTTATTTTTGCAATAAAACAAATACAAAAAAATCGCATTTGGAAACCTAGATCTAGGTTTTCCGAATTAATCCGAAGTTGTTCCTTTGCCTCCCTATGTTCGACCCCAGACTTACCCGGGATATAAATTTAAACCGAATCCTCTTCACGGAGATCTTCGATTCGGTTCTGAACGATTTGCTAAGTACCTGTATTACAACGAGTGCAGATTAATCAAGTGCTCAGCATACCGATCAGATGGAGCTGTTGCCGGGGAGGCAAATGGCTTATAGGATTTAATTTAGAAAAATTAATTTAGGTTTTCTCTCACTTGGGTAGTCTATCCCCCGAGCCATCTTATAATTAATCCATTTTCTTTTCTTAATTATTACTCTGCTCATTTTTGTATATATTTTATTATTGATCTCTCTAACATAAATTTTATTTTCCTTGCGAGGGCCCGGTGGACTTCGAGTGCATCGGAGGTCGACGGACGTGATGCACGCTGAATGCTGAAGGTCAAGGAAAATTAATTGATTTTTGAGAGAATTTTTGTAATTATTGTGTTGTAATAATTTAGGCAATTCACTCTTTCTAACAGCTCTTGTTTGAGAGCTCGTGTTTGTATCCGAACTGAATATTTGGCCATTCGTGGTCATGTGGTTGATTGACGTAGAATAGGACTTGCACTCGCGATTCTTAGAGCATTTTTACTGTATTATATTTTTTACTTGTGCTCGTAATATTTAGGACCACACATCATATTTAAACGAGACACACTTAGACCACAGAGCTATTAGTTCAAATTAACTTGTTCATCACTCGCTAATAGAACTACCTGTCTAGGAATGGTTTCTCGTTTGCATCTCATATAGAATAAAATTTCAATTCTGCATTGCATCCCGCATGTAGAGCATGAGGATCATTGTATGTCTTCGGAACTGGGCATATGCATCATTGATTTCACTATTTGCATCGATTTTTCTCGACTCCCTTCGCCTTGGTTTTTGAAACTTAGGTTAAAAGGAAATCATGACTGATCGTTAGACGTGTTGTGTTTGGTGGATTAATCAAGTGATAATCGAACTTAAAATCAGGACTGCTAATCAGATTTGACCAAAAAATTGACTAAAACTAACACTTGTTTTGGGAGAGCAAAACCCTCATTGTATGCTTGGCTATTGTGATCGTTGAGAGGTGAGGACACATCCTTAGGATAGTGCCAAAAACCTACTTTTAAGCCTTGTGTAATTGGACTTATACATTGATTTATCACCTAATTAAAACTGAAAAGATAAACGATCGGACTTTTGCGACCATCACTGTGTTGAGTAGGTGAACTCAAGGTTTGCTCTTGTGTTTGTTTGTTTTGTGTGTTATTCGGTGCACTTGCACACTTTCTTACTCGATCCGCTTCATTCTCCCATCTCCCTTCCAAGATGTCAGAATATTTGTTATCATATCCAAGTCACTCTTCTTTGACCATATTCCGACCATCTTCACCATCTTATTCCTCCTCATACCCACACACCGACCGCGAAGTCAGAACTTCGACTAACTTCCCTACTTCTTCATCCTTCTCACCTACCCCACATTCTTACACCCCTGACCCACATTCACCCTGGATTGACTCACCATATTCTTGTTCGCTTGCTGGAATTAAGGAACAAATTGAAGATCAAGCAACTGCTGAGATGAATGATTGTCAGAATCAGTTGCCTCCACAGACATCATTTTTACCTCAAGTTTGGACCAGATAATAATTGACCTATCCACATCCCGACTTGACCTTAGTGTACAACATGGTTTATAAAACAAATCGAATGGAGAGGCATGCACTACATGATCTTCCTGACTTGATTGACCTAAGTGGTCGAGCCCACATTGACCAACCTTCATATCACCCATTAGGAGAGCCGACATATACACGAGATTGGATTCATGCGATCAATCTACAGACCCCTTGTCTACTGACTCCACCTTATGAGGCTCTGACTAACATCTGCCATACAGACGAGCCATACTCAACCCAGCATTACACACCTGAGTCAAGGTGTGTTGAGTATAAGAGCCCGAGTTCTCAGCAGTATCCTCTAATTACGCAAACTTCTCTCATGAGGTGTCCTGAGAACTTATTGGAGGATGACATTTGTAGACCGATCAAGAGTCCATGTAGGAGTGGAGATCATGGATTTCACGGATTGAATCTTGAAAACCTGGAAGACACCGGATTGACCGCATGTCATGTACAACTGGAGTCCCTTCTACCTCCCTCTTCTACTAACCACTTTTCCTACAAACTTGAGTCTGTACATTGTCCTACTCCTCCTTCACCTATCAAAAAGCCCAAAAGTAGAAAAAAATAAGAAAATACCATAAAAAATTAAAAAAGGAAAAGACTAAAAAAATTGGATCCTGTAGTTAGGGAAGCACTTAATAGAGAGTTGATTTTTGAGCTTCCCCTAATAATGGCCATTGAACACTTTCTAGACCTTAAAAGATTTGTGAGAAGTAAATTGATGCCTAAAAGGTCGGGCAATAAGAGGACAAGGACTGAGAAACATGTAGTGTCTATGGCTACCTCTTTGGTGATAGGGAGAAAAACCAAGAGCCGCAGAGTGAAGCGGTTGCCTAGGTTTGATTGTGAAATTAAAGATACCACCTTCACCCATGCAAGAATCGATGATGACTCACCGATTAATATCCTCCCAACCTCCGTGTTTGCCAAGCTCTAACTCGGATCTACCAAGAAGTCAAGAGAGATCGTTCAATTGGCTGATCGGTCCATTAAACGTTTGAGAGGAACCATATTAGTCATCATTACTTTCCAAGGTTCTCTACTGTAGGTAGACTTCACGATCATTGACATTGAGCACCGAGGAGAGTTCACCCAGTCTCCAATCATTCTCGAGAAGCTGTTCTTATCCTTGGCTAAGGCAACTATAGATTGCGAGACTCGAGAGATCAATTTCACTGCATTGGGAGCACTTCGACCTTACCCAATCTTTGAGGATACACGATACTCTAAGGTAAACCATACAATAACGGACAGCCGTGACCTCCGAGAGACAGTCGAGTCCCATCTCTATACTATACATGAGATACCGACTGTCCAGATGACCATTGGTTCAGAGTTTCCCTACACCTCCACACCGCCCACTGCTTGCATCACCCCCACCGTGACAGCTTCTAGAAAGGACTCACAACCAGAAGCTGCCCCCTGAGTCGGACACGATCATTTCTAATTTCCTTTACTTTTTATATGATCCGACGCATGAGCCAATAAATGTCAAGCCAACTGAGAACACCGTGCCATACCAGCGACATGTGCTGACCTTGCAGGAGTATTACAATGCATATGGTGACTCATCTGATGATGAACCTTTGGTCAGTACCTCACACACACCGCATCTATGACCTACACCAAAAGAGACAACCAGGACCAAATTGACCAATCTCAATAAATCGATTGCTCCATCCTTTAGTCGGTCATCTTGTAAGAAGGAGACATGTATTGATTCCTCGAGTTGTTCCCCTGAATTCCTCAAGATGTATCAATCTCCTCTTCATCTTGATGCTTCAAGTTCTAGAAAAAACGGCTAAGAAAGTTGCCTTCGACATACCAAAGAAGGAATTTTCTGAGGAGTCCTCATCAGATCCGGATGGGGTGATCTATATGAGTGAGCTCAGTTCGGTTGTTCTGAAGCCATATTTGAGCAAGCAGCCATGTGTCGACCCTCGTTGGATGTTCCCTACCCCTCACTATTATTCCTCTGAGGATGATTCTGACAGTGACACATGTGTATACTACCCACCCCTCGCTCACGCAAAAAGGTCCATCACAAACCTTCTTGATCCTTGTACATCCTCACTCCTCCTTATATATATTCCTTCCTTTATTCCCCTCCTCCCCCGTGATTCATATCACTCACCCCAGTTCTGTATCGTTTTTCTTTTGTGGCTATACTTAGGATGACTATATCCTAAGTATGCGGGGTGAGTGACCCGATTTGCTCCGTCTCTCCTTTTTATTTTCTTTTTGTATATTCTTTACCATCCTCATCGTTCCCCCATTCTTGTGTTCTTTCCAATACTTAGGCTGACCAGAGCCTAAGTATGGGGGGCGATGCCCGCTGTGTATTATCCACACTCTTATATTCTTTTTCACTTCTATTCTTTTCACCCACTTATACTTAGTACGAGCTATGGATTTTTGTCACCTAGTGCCATGAGGACATAGCACATGCTAAGTATAGGCGGGTTTGTATATATTACATATATACTTTATATATAGCTCGTACTTTGACTTGTTTGTAATTAAAATAAAGGGTTATGGGTAAATTATTGTAAAAAAGGGTATAACAAAAAATCTTTTTCATAAAACAAAACTATTCAAAAAAAACTAAATAAAACTAAAAACTCTCCTTTTCAAAAAAATACACTTCTCTTTATTAAAAAAGGAGACTTTTCAGAAACAAAATTCCTCTTTCTTTTCAAAAAATTCAAAAAAAATCATTTAGAAAACTTCTTTCTTCTTTTCTTTCCTTTTCAAAAAAATCACAAAATAAAAAACTAACTAATAAGTTGATTTAATCCCTCACACTTAAACTTTCATACAAGATTAGTAAAGTTCAAGAACACTTGGTTTATAGGTCTTAAGATTTTAAGTTAATCAACCTTAGTCATTCGGGTCTTTGACTTAATTATTCACATTTCCCTAGTTTAAAAGATTTGTGTGCTATATTGCATGCTTAGTCTCTACCTTAAGAATATGATTAGCACCTGACATACACGACTGCAATTATGATGAGATGAGTTGAAATTTCACTTGGGGAATGGGATGAGGGATTTGAGTTTGGACCTGATTTAATGATGCTCGAGGATGGGATAAAATCAATGAAGGCTTCATGAAACCTGAGTGTCAGCACATTTAGCCAGTATGAGAACATGATTCTTGTACTAATCTCTTGACATTTACCTAAGTGCCAGGATGTGATAAAATAAACAAAAATATGTCGATTAGTGTGCGCCAACTCTTGATAAAAGTAGCGGATCTAGCCAAAAACAATATAAAGAAATATCAATGTTGAAAAAAGCTCTCACCATATAAAGTCAATTATCTAAGAGCTTCCACCAAAGGCGAGCGCTCCCAACCATTTCAAAGTGACCACTTGGACCATCGCTATTAGGAGCAGGAGTTGAGCTTACACCAAAAAAGGACTCTGCATCATAAATGCTACAAGTCTGGGTGTAGAAGATATAACAGATACTAAAAAAAGGCACACCCCTGTGTACTCTCAGGAAAACAAGTGCAGACGACTCCAACTTCTCTTGACGGACACACTGATCAACAACAAAAAATACGTTGAGTTAATAAGGCACTCGAGAGGATCCTTGTTCCAATGAGAGGGAGAGAAGAAATGACAAAATCCTAAACCCTCCATCAACTGGCCTTCCATCTATACTTTTAAGTCTGACAACTAAAGAGACGGTGGATTGGATGCAATATTTGATTTATTCCCTAGTGTCGAGGATCGGGTTCTTAGGAGAGTCTCTTGGACTAGAACCTTGGGTGACGTTGCGACTCTACTCTTGTGACTGTAATCAACACTTAAGTCATATCCCTACTATATATGTATACAGAGAGAGTCTGATGATTAGGGAAATTGGTTACCTTTTGACTAGAGCTTGGTTCAACTTAAAATTTTAGGATCTCTAAAATCGAGAGTCCTTGAACGGATCAATTCATGTATTCACATGTACAATCAGGGGTTATCCCAACTTATTCATTCTTTATTTGCTCGAGGACTAGCAAAGTTTAAGTACAAGTTATGAATCTCAGATTCATCACTCTAAATCTCATTAACTAATCTCAAATTCCTCAAAATCATTGGCATTTCTTCATTTATTCTGCATAATAATCATTCATGCATGTTTAAATAAGAATTGCATTTTATCACTCATTTTTGTACAAAATAAGAAGCTAAAAATCCCAGCCAAAATTGACCTGCAAATATCCTAACTTTCTCGATTTTTAACTAATTCATGCTAACTCCGAATAACCCAAAATCACCTCCATTTTGTACATATCACTAAAAAGAAAAAGTTTAAAATACAAAAAAATCACTAACCTAAATAAGTGGACCAAAAACCCCAAACCCTAGTTCTAGGATTCCCATACTAAAACCCTCATATCTTCCCCATCCAGTGTCCGTTTTGATCCAACTCACTTTTAAACTAATGTACATTCATTTACCCTCAAAATAAGACCAAGTTCAAGTGAATCAGAGCTCGTATGTGAAAGTTGGGTTTTGGGCCTCTTTTGTATATTTTATATTTTAGCAGTTTTTGACCTATTATTTTATGTACATAATCAACCTATTTTATTTTATTTCTTTTTCATTTGTCTTCTTGATGAAAGTTTTATTAAAATACAAAAAAATTCAAATCAAATTGAGCTTGAAATCAAAGAAACTAACTAAGTTAGAGTCTTCACTAACTGTCTGTACAAAAATTGTCTTTTTCATCTTTTATTTTATTTCTTATTTTCTTAATTAATAAAAATCCAAAAAATCATATTAATGTGTAAATATTTATCTGTGATTTTACCATATATTTTTTCCTGATTTTTATCTGGTTTAAAAATGATAAAAAAATATAAAACCTAAAAATCAAGGTATTCTATGTACATGGGATACCCCAAAAATATCACTTTGTGCAAATGATCGATTTTGGTTTTGACCCCTTCATAAACGTTGTAGAACTCATCGAGATGAGCAATTTTTGTGAAGAAAATTTTTCGATCCGAGGTCATTTAATATTTCTTTTCTATTTTTTCTTTATATTTATTTTGCGATTTTTGTGGGGCTGACACGTGACAGCTCCTGGAGCTGCCATGTGTCATCCATTTTTGAATTTATTTTTCTTTCATTTTAATAAAAAATTAAAAGTCTCGCACATGCGTAGCACGTGCCTCCCGCGCACGTGCAACACATGTGCCGCGCCTACACCTCTCTTGCTGCCACGTGGAGGCAGCTGGGTCGTCCGATCTCGGCCAATTGGACGGCCCCAACATCGTCTTCCTTCCCCCGCCTTTCCCATTCTGGGTCGCCGCCCATCGCCACGATCTTCTCCCCCGCAATCTCCGCTAGAGATCTCGTCGCCGCCATCTTCTCCAAATCATCGATCTCTTCGCCAATCCGTTCACCAATGACAACCACCTTCTAAATCAAATCGCATCCCTGATCGTCAATCGAATCCCCCCTCCAGCGATTCAATTCCTTCCATCTCCGGCAGCCTCGTCACCCTATTTAAGACCGTCCGCCGCCCTCATTTCGATCATCCACCGACTGATGTTCGAAGGATGACCGGCTGGAGGTGATAGCTCCACGCCCCGACGACACGACGAGGGCTACCCCCTCGTCGCAACACCACTCCAGGCGTACTACCCCAGCTCCGGATCTCCTCCGTCGAGCCTATAACTTCTTCAACCTTCATCTACAACCACCACTGCAGCAACTCCAGAAACAACTACGACGACATCTTCATCGCAACCACCACCTCCGACGCCTCCATCATCGACTCCGCCTACTACCTCCGACAACCCACGTCCATCATCGCCTTCAACGTCAATGCTTCCACAAGCAACGCCTCCCTTCTGCCAGGACGACGCAACAACTCAGCCAAACTTCATCGACTCTCGTTCAGCTCATCTTCGATTACAGTTACTCCTCCACCGGATCAACCACCCTTGCCGGTGCTCTAGCTTCCTCTGCCTCTCCACGACCGCCCAGCAGCCGGGCACAGAGCCCGAGCACCCCCCCCCCCCCCCCCCGCGCGTACGTGCGAGGCACATGCGCCCCAGGGGGGAACACCATCCATCCCATGGGTCACGTGCTGGGCATGTGACCACTGGGAAATTCACAAGAAGCATAGTCCCCCAGACATACGATAATTACTCCTTGGTCCTTTTGCATTTTATTTTACATATTTATATATTGCATAAAGACCCTTATATTCTCCCTCATTTTTGGACCTCTACGTTGCATGTTTTATTTATCAAAAATAGGCATTTTGTCCGTCAATTAATTCTCTACATTGTGGCATATGCTTGACATTTTTGTAATCAATGGTTAATTAATAATTAATTGTTTTGTGGAAAGTTGCATATTTTGCCCATTTTGAGCTCTGAAATTTATAATTGATTAACCATTACTCTAAAAATTGCCTAAAAATCACGGATTGTAGAATTAATTTTCTTTTACATTGTGCTAAAAAAGAATTGGATTTACATGCATGGTTTGCCTTGTAAAAATCATTTTGCACATTTAAATATTTGATTTTTAATAGGTATTAAATCTCACATCTTTGAGGTTTAGGATTTTTCTGAGATCCATCACCCAGTGATAGATCTTAGATAATTTTATCCCTTGAAAAAAATTAGGTTTATATTTATTATAATTAAATATTGAAATTCACTTTGTTTGCATTTAAAAATTCATAAAAATTCATCTTGCATCCAAAAATTCCAAAAAATTACAGTGCATTTATTTCATTATAATAATTATCATCTTGAACAAGTTTCATATTTTTCGGACATCGTTTAATCGATATTTACATTTTAGTCCCTAGAATAGGCCGAAATTGCATTTTGCATCTCTAATTGCATAAAAAAATTTCAAAACAACCGCCTCAAAAACCACCCATGAACTTTGATAGACAATATTATAGGTTATTCGTTTTCTTCCTTGTGCTCTACCTTGGGACTTGCCCTAGTAAAATAAACATTAAATCGCATCGATTAAAATTAACTAATTTTTGTGTGATTATTTCTTGACTGATTCGGATTGCCCGCCTATAACGAAACGACAAATTATTTTAAGCGAACGATAATCCATGACATATATTTAACATAGGAAAATCGCAATCTGTCAGATGGCACCGTTGCCGGGAGGCAAATGACTTAGTGTTTTGTCTAAGGTTTTCCGAATTCAGGTAGTCTAACCTTGAATTTTTCACTGTACATTCCATTTTTTCCTTGTAATTATTTTTTTATTTTCAGCATTTATTTTCTTATTCTATTTTTTTAAGTCACTATCTTACACCATCTCCCTTATTTTTCTTATGAGGTACCGACGTACATGGAGCAATTTTTCAAGAACCGACGCATCTTCACCGACTTTCGAAAAGCCACAATTAATTTAAGATCGAGTCGAGTCGTGAGAGAGCGTAGAGTTTAGGATTTTATTTTTTGTAATTATTTTCTCATTTATAGCGGTGTCTGTTTGGACTCTCATGTGTGTAAAAAGTCTTTGAACTTTTTCTGTGGTGTATCGTGGCCTGTTTCACTCTCCGGTGAGGATGGGGCCCGACTTGAGTGGCGTTTAGGATAGACCCGCACATATGATTTTTAGAGCGTTTAATTTGATTGTGCTCGTAGAACCTAGGAACATACTTCATTTTAATTGATACACACATTACATCATTTGATTTAGCCAAACTCAACTCAATTCTTCCCCACTAATAGAACTATCTGCTAGGTGCGGTTTTTTTCGGCTTGCATTCATTTAGAATAAAATTTTCAATTCTTGTATTGCATCCCACATGGAGATTGCGAGGATTCACTGTAAGTCTTCTAACTGAGCATACATCATAGTTTTTCACATGCATCGGCTTTTCCTGAATTTCTCCCTCTTGTTTTGTCACATAATTTTAAAGGAAATTGGGACTGGACGGTAGACGTGTATTTGTGCTTACTTAAATTTTCAGTGATTGCCTAATTAAAATTGGGACTGCTAAATATAACCTATTTTAAATAACCCATAAAATCGAGAATTTTTGCAGGAGAGCAACCCCGACCTTGGATGCGCTTATTTTTCTGAGTGAGCGAGAGATGATACTTAAGGCTAGAGCCCAAACCCAGAATTTTCATATTGACTATTGATTCTACTAAAAACGATTAGCTACTTCTCAGTGAGGATCTACGGGTTGCCGATAAACGGTCCGAATTTCCTTAGCAGAGTGGGTGGTTTAGAGGACACTGCGTAAGGATCTGTCATCAAGTAACACGGGTAGTCGTTTTACGGTCTGTACTTACACCCATACTGGCTGAAAGTAGGTACAACTAGTCGTAAGAATTTGAGCCAGTCATTAGGAAAATTTCTAGCATCTAACAGCTCGCTAAATTCTTTCGAAGATTGTCTTATCACTAATTAAAATTGAAAAGATAATATCCGAACTCTTACGGCTTCATTGTGTGAGTTGGTGAACTTGGGGTTTGATTTGTGTTTGCATTGGTGTGCGTGACCCGATTTCGAAAATCAAAAGCCGTACATTTGTACCCTCAACCTTCTTGATAAAAATTTCTTTTGACTATCCTGTGCACTTGCACTGAGATCAATCATGACGATTCATCATCATCAACCTCCATTGACAAACACAGGACAATGGTCCGAGCACCCATTTGATCAATATTATGAAAATGAATTTGTCTCAGTTAGGCCCAAATAGACTAAACTCTCTTCTTTTAAGAATCCTCCAAAAACTGAGGGAGATTTTCACTCTCGAGTAAGTCTGATCCCCTCATTGAATTCCAAGCCATTCTACTCGAATCATCCGATCACACATGATCACTTACCATCTTGGACTGAACTGTCTTATTCTCGGTTTTTCACTGAAACTAATGAACCATTTCAAGATCAAATCACTTTCAAATCTCATAACTGGCTAAGAAACCAAACCCAGATGGAGAGACCTGCACTCAATAATCATCAACATTAGATTGATCATGACGATCAGATCCCTATTGACCAACCTGAATACCACTCCTTCGACCAGCCTATACATACAGATGACCAAATGGATGATATTGACACATATGCACCATGTATGACTCCATTATTTGAGGACATGATCAATCATGACTATGGAAGTTGACTCTACTCAAATCAGCACTACATGCCAGAGTCACGACATGTTGAGTATGAGACCTATAAATTCCCGCAAAATCCTTCCTCTGAGCAGCCTCCTTCCATAAATTTTGAGGATAAATTTACGGAAAATAATGCTCAGATATCGAATATTCCAAGAGATTGTTCTCCCTACACATACAAGAAAATGGAAGATGAAATTATTAAATCTCAAATGCAAAAACACACACCGATTGCTCCCATGACTAATCATGAATATAATTTTGAGGATGATATTTCAAGGATAAATAAGAGATTCGATTTAATGGAGGATATATTTCGAAAGTTTGCCAGCCGATTAATTTCACTATCTGGTAGCTCAGACATAAAAATGGATGAGGAAAAGATTGGATCTCATGTTGAAAGTTTTACGGATATTCAGAAACCTCGAGAATATTTTCAACCTAGGGACGATTCTGACAGCAACACTTCTGCTTATTACTCTAGAAATGACTATGCGTCTGACTCTTACTCAGAACATCAAAGCCCCTCCTCATCTAAGGAAGACACTACATCACCACATCACATAGAAAATACCAAAAAAATTGAAATATTCAAAAACACCAAAAAATTGAAAATCTAGAAAAATTCATAAAAAATGAAACTGAAGAAGATCTAAAGAATTTGGATCCTGCTGTACGGGAAGCACCGGAGAAAAGATTGATTTTTGAGCTTCCCTTTATACAAGCCATTGAACACTTCCCCGACCTTAAAGGATTTTTAATGGACAAATTGATGATGAAAAAGTCAGACAGGATAAGAACAAAGACTGAAAGACATATTTTGTCAATGGTCTCCTCCTTGGTGTTGAAGAGAAAAACCAAGAGCCGCATAGTGAAACAGTTGCCCAGATTTGACTGTGAAATCAAAAACACAATTTTTACCCATGCTCGAATTGATGACGATTCACCGATCAATATCCTCCCAACCTCTGTATTTCACGAACTCAAACTCGGACCTATCAGGAAGATATGAGAGATTTTTCAATTGGCTGACCGATCGATAAAACGGCCGAGACGAACCATTTCTATCATCATGACATTCCAAGGTGCTCCGCTCAAAGTAGACTTCACGATCATTGATATTGAGCATCAAGGAGAATTCACCTAGTCTCTAATTAATCTTGGAAAGCCATTCTTGGCATTTGCTGAGGCAATTATTGAGCGTGAGACTCGGGCAATCAATTTTACAGCATTGGAAGCACTTCGATCTCACCCTGTGTTTGAGGAACCACGATTTTCTGAGGCAACCCACGAAGTCCTTGACAACCGTAACCATGAAGCGGTAGAAGAGCCCTATAGGAATACTCCAACGTCAAATCAATTGAGAATGAACATGCATAGACTCTCCCCACTATTTCAATTCCTGCGGATCTTACAATAGAAGAATGTTTCTTATATGATCCTGAGACATATGCATGGTCGCACACTGGGTCAACCTACTCTGAGTACCTTTACCATATCATCCCAAATCAGGAGTGCACCAACATTAAGAAGATTAAGAACAAGCATGCATGATGAACACCGACCAAGGAGAAGAATTCCAATGGTTATTCATCTGGAGACTCAAGTGGACCAAAAACTTCACGAAACAAAATGACTACTCCTTCATCTAAAAAGAAAGTCACGTTTGACCTTCCGGAAGAGGAATCATCTGATGATCCCTCATCAGGTCCGATAAAGTTTATCTACATGAGTGAAGTCTGTTCGGCAGTTCTAAAACCATATATGCGCAAGGATCCAAACTTCGATTCCCGTTGGATGACTCCCGTTCCTCACTATTATTCATCCAAAGCCGATACTCCTTCTCTCATCAAATACACTGGAATTATTTCTTATGAGCTTATTGAGACTGGTGCTTTAGAGTATTCATATGAGGACAATTTGCGTGATCTCAAGAAGGAACAAATTCCGAGAACACAACTGAAGAAACAAAAAGACAAGAATATCTAGAGTGTGTCCACTTTCAAATACTATTCCTCTGAGGATAACTCTGATAATGGTTACCTTTCATCTGACTCAAACGCTTCATCTAATATCCAATATGATTTCTCCGAGGATAACACCGATAATAGCTGGGAATCGTATGCTTCATCTCCTTCTCATCATTACGATCTCCCACCACAGGCTCACAAAAAGATCGGCCGAAAACCGCCTTAATCATCGGCTACCCACCCTCCCTCCCGACCACATCGGTCTCCATGTACATCTTCTTCCTCTACTTAGGCCAATGCCTAAGTATAAGGGGGGACTGATGCCATATGTATATACCACTCTCCCCATCTCACGATCATTCCATTTCCACCCTTCTTATATACTTAGTCTGACCAGAGCCTAAGTATAGGGGGAACCAATGTTCATCTATATATACTCTCCTCATTCACATATCCCAACCAACTCATTTTTTTGCTCTTCTTATATACTTAGACTGTTTACTGTCTAAGTATAGGGGGGCGGACCAATCTGTCTTTTTCTTTGTCTTTTTCACTCTCTTACGCTTAGCCTGAGCTATGTCTTCTTTACACTTCTTGTACTATGAGGATACAATATTCGCTAAGTATATGGGGATCTATATATATACTGTGTATATATTTTACCCATATCTCGTACTTTCGCGTAAGTCTATATGTATTTTCGAGGTGGGTAATTAATTTGAAAAAAATGAAAAAAAACAAAAAAAGTTTTGCTACTAACACTGACTGTGTCCAACCCAAAATTTTTGAAAAAGGCTTCTTATTCATTTTTACGAAAATCCCTTGCATAAAAAACAAAAAAATTTCACAAAAAGAAAAAAATGTGTCTGCATTTCACACACCTGCACTTCATCTAGCATTTCATTTGCATATGTGAAAAGTCATTGGATTCTAAATCGAGTTATGAGCAGAAACCGAGAATGGTCTAGACTTGACCTTAATCCACCTAATTTTCAGAGGAATTTCATCGAGAAATAGGATTTTAGAACTTTCAGGTCTTTGACTTAATTCTTTAAGTTCAACATGACAATGTGCAATATTTGACTCTTAATGTCTAACCTAGTCTCTTCATTTTGGGTACAACTCTGGAATAAGGAATTAATTTGTACTCTCGCACTATGCACTTAGCTCAACTCAGATGGGATGTTGGAAGACTGTGTGAGTTTCTTTTCTGGTAGTGTGGAAATCTAAAGACCGGAGTACGAGTTGAAATAAAGCTTCAGAAAAGGGATGGACAGCTGGGCACAATTTGTTCTAAGACCTCAAAACATGTACGGAAACAAAAAGATTCTATCCGTAGGGGCACAACAAGATCCAAGCAGAACCACCAAAAATCCAAATACAAAGAAGCCACTACCAAATAAATATCTGACCAAAAAGGTCCAAGCTTCAAGAAAACCTGCAGATCTTGGTGAAGACTAGGCTACACTGGCCAGCTTAACAAGGAGAGGTGACTACACTGACCACCCTCTAGTTCTTTTCTCCTTCTTCTAACTTCTCCCCCATTTCGATTGTGAACACAATGCGGCAGGCCTTAGAAGGAAATACCTGACTCCCCGAGGATGAGTTACTAGAGAGGAGGTTTGCATTGTAGTCCGGCATTCTGGATGGGAAGAGCTTAAACCTTTCACACACATGAGTCGATTGTTCAATGTTCATAGGGTATGCTTTGGGAAGAGGATTGATCTAAGATGACTTCTGAGCCAAAACCGTGACAATGATGTGTAGAACTTGAAGGCTTTTGATTTTAAAATTCTAAGTCCGCCAAACTAATAATCCAAAGGTCGAGTCGAGTTTCATTTTCACCTTCAGCTCATGGTCTTGGTATGGAACCCAATCTCATTTCACCTCATGGCATTTCTTTTGATGCTCAGGGACGAGCAAGGTTTAAGTATAGGGGGAGGATGAATCTCAGATTCATCACTCTAAATCTCATTATTAATCTCAAATCTCTCAAAATCATTAGCATTTCTTCATTTATTCCGCATAATTATCAATTCATGCATGTTTTAATAAGAATTGCATTTTATCACTCATTTTTGCACAAAATAAGAAGCCAAAAATCCCAGCCAAAATTGATATGTAAATAGCCTAACTTCCCTGATTTTAAACTAATTCATGCTAAATCTGAAAAACCCAAAATCACCTCCATTGTGTACATATCACTACCAAGAATAAATGAAAAATACAAAAAAATACTAACCCAAATAAGTGGACCAAAAATCCAAACCATAGTTCTAGGATTCCCGGACTAAAACCCTCATATCTTCCCCATTCAGTATCCGTTTTGATCCTACTCACTTTTGATGTAATGTACATTCAATTAATCTCAAAACAAGACCAAGTTCAAGTGAATCGGAGCTCGTATGTGAAAGTTGGGTTTTGGGCCTCTTTTGTACATTTTGTATTTTAACAGTTTTTGACCTATTATTTTATGTACATAATTAATCTATTTTATTTTATTTCTTTTTCATTTGTCTTCTTTGATGAAAGTTTTATTAAATTACGTAAAAATCCAAATCTGAATTGAGCTTGAAATCAAAGAAACTAATTGAGTCCGAGTCTTCACTAACTGTCTGTACAAAAATCGTCTTTTTCATCTTTTATTTTATTTCTTCTTTTTCTTAATTAATAAAAATCCAAAAAAATCAGATTAATGTGTAAATATTTATCTGTGATTTTATCAATTTTTTCCGGATTTTTACCTGTTTTAAAAATGACAAAAAATTATAAAACTGAAAATCAAGGTATTCTATGTACATGGGATACCCCAAAAATATCACTTTGTGCAAATGATTGATTTTGATTTTGGTCCATTCATGAAAGTTGTAGATATCATCGAGACGAGAAATTTTTGTGAAGAAACTTTTTCGATCCGAGGTCGTTTACTATTTCTTTTCTATTTTTTATTTATATTTATTTTTCGATTTTTGTGGGACTGACACGTGGAAACTCCTGGAGCTGCCACGTGTCACCCATTTTATAATTATTTTTCTTTTGTTTTTATAAAAAATTAAAAGTCTCACACGTGCGTAGCATGTTCCTCCCGCATACGTGCCACACACGTGCCGCGCTTGCACCTCTGCTGCTGCCACGTGGAGGCAGCTGAGCCGTCCGATCTCGGCCAATCGGACGACCCCATCATCGTCTTCCTTCCCCCGCCTTTCCCATTTTGTGCCGCCACCCATCGCCGAGATCTTCTCCCCTGCAATCTTCACCAGAGATCTCGCCGCCGCCATCTTCTCCAAATCATCGATCTCTCCGCCACCCGCGAATCCGTTTGCCAAAGACAACCTCCTTCTAAATCAAATCGCATCCCCGATCATCAATCGTATACCCCCTCCAGCAATTCAATTCCTTCCATCTCCGGCAACCCCGTTACCCAATTTAAAACCCTCCGCCATGCTCATTTTGATCATCCGCCGACTAATTCTCGAAGGATGACCAGCTGGAGGAGATTGCTCCATGCCCCGACGACACGACGAGATCCGAGAGCTACCCTCTCGTCATTGCGCCGCTCCAGGCGTACTGCCCCAGCTCCGGATCACCTCCGTCGATCCTACAACTTCTTCAACCTTCATCTACAACCACCAATGCAGCAACTCCAGAAACAACTACGACGCCATCTTCATTGCAACCACCACCTCCGACGCCTCTGTCAACGACTCCACCTACTACCTCCGACAACCCACATCCATCATCACCTTAGATGTCAATGCTTCCATAAGCAACACCTCCCTTCCGCCAGGACGATGCAACAGCTCAGCCGAACTTCATCGACTCTCGTTCAGCTCATCTTCGATTCCAGTTACTCCTCCACTGGATCAGCCACCCTCGCCGGCGCTCTAGCTTCCTCTGCCTCTCCACGACCGCCTAACAGCTGGGCACAGAGCCCGAGGCCCCCCCCGTGCACGTGCGAGGCATGTGCACCCTAGGGGGGAATGTCATCCATCCCACGGGTCACGTGCTGGGCACGTGACTGCTGGGAAATTTGCAAGAAGCCCCCGGTGGTTCTCTTATTTGCGCATCAGTCCACGTCGACCAGGTCACGTGCTCAACACATGACCTGCGGGAAATTTTGCAGATAGTCCCCCAGACTTACGGTAATTACACCTTGGTCCTTTTGCATTTTATTTACATATATATATATATTGCATAAAGACCCTTGTATTCTCCCTCATTTTTGGACCTCTACGTTGCATGTTTTTATTTATAAAAAATAGGCATGTTATTTGTCAATTAATTCTCTACATTGTGGCATATGCTTGACAATTTTTAATCAATGATTAATTAATAATTAATTGTTTTGTGGAAAGTTGCATATTTTGTCCATTTTGAGCTCTGAAATTTATAATTGATTAACCGTTGGTCTGTTGCTCTAAAAATTACCGAAAAATCATGGATTGTAGAATTAATTGTCTTTTACATTGTGCCCAAAAAGAATTGCATTTGCATGCATGGTTTACCTTATAAAAAATCATTTTGTATATTTCAATATTTGATTTTTAATAGGTATTAAATTTCACATTTTCGAGGTTTCGGATTTTTCTGAGATCCATCATCTAGTGATAGATCTTAGACAATTGTATCCCGTGAAAATAATCAGGTTTAATATTTATTATAATTAAATATTGAAATTCACTTTATTTGCATTTAAAAATTCATAAAAAATCCATCTTGCATCCAAAAATTCAAAAAATTACAATGCATTCATTTCATCATAATAATTATCATCTTGGGCCAGTTTCATATTTTTCGAGACATCGTTTGATCGATATTTACATTTTAGTCCCTAGAATAGGCCAAAATTGTATTTTGCATCTCTAATTGCATAAAAAATACAAAAAAACCGCCTCGAAAACCGTGCATGAACTTTGACAGACAAAATTCTTGGTTGTTCCTTTGCCTCCTTGTGTTCGACCTTGGGACTTGCCCATGTAAAATAAACATAAAACTGCATCGATTAAAATTGACTAATTTTTGTGTTGTTATTTCTTGACCAATTCCGATTGCCTGCCTACAACGAAACGACAAATTATTTTAAGCGAACGATAATCCACGACATATATTTAACATAGGAAAATCACGATCCGTCAATAGAGGAGCGATGAATCCGCGATTCATCATCTTAATATCTTAATCTTAGCAAAATCCCTGCGTAAAATCTCAAATAAATGTTCATAAAATCCATAAATTAATAAAATGACTCTTGTAAATAAAATACACTAATTATTGTACATTATATTGTACAGAATAAACTAGTAATAAAAAGCCACAAAATAAAAGAGTTTTTCACTTGTAAATAGCCTAAATCTTCATGTATTTTAATAATCATTTCAACTCCTTTTTGGCTAATTCTTTCTCTGACTTGTTCATAAAAATGTATATAAAATACATAAATATGAAATAAATTTCATCTCAAATAAATGCTCCTAGATCTCAATGATAAAAAGCCGTAAAGTCCGACTTCCCTACTAAATCCCCTCTCCGTATGAACTTCAAATTCCCCAAACTCGCTTTTAAAGTTTAAGTAGAAAATTATCTATCCAATGAAAGTGGTTTCATTAAAATTGGAGCTCGTTTGCAAAATATGGATTTTGGGACCTAGGTGTACATTGTATAAAATGTAAATATGGATTTTTGTGTTGTATTTTATTTCTAGTGTTTTATTTTATTTTATGTTGTAAGTATCTTTTATAAAAAAAATTTAAAAGTAAAATTAGAAAAGTAAAAAATGTACATATTGTGGGCTTACTTTTGTAAATTCTTCATTCTTTTTCTTCTTTTTGTTGTATTTTAGTAGCCAACTTTTTCTCTTTTATTTCCTTATATTTTTCCCCTTTCTCTACACTAACTTCCCTCTTCTTTTCATTTTACCACCAACTTCCAATCCACCCTATATTCTTCATCTAACCTCCCATTCATCTCCACATCCTTCATGTAACCTCCATTCAACTCCACCACATTTCTAACCTCCCTTTCCCTTCTCTTTTTATTCATCTCCCCATCCACATTTTTCACCATCCGCCATTCTAATAGAAAAAGGAGAGAGCTCATCGAGGTCGATCGGTGACATCGTTCCACCCCTATACGAAGCAACGACCTCTTTTTCAGGTGAGATCCACAGAATTCTGCTCCACGTCCCGAGTTCCCCATCGAGCTCGCATAGCTTCTATGATTTTTATTTCGCCAATCGGATCGAGGAGACGACAGGAGTCCAGCGTAGCTGCTCCGCAAATCCGACGAAGATTCAGGTAAGTATTTCCTCTCATTTCTCTTATTATTTTATTTTATCTAATATTTTGTTTCCTTGTTGTTTCATTACCATATCATTTTCATCACATCACCACCATCATAACATCCTCCAAATTCATCTTCACCCATTGTCCACCTTTAATTTAATTTGCATTTTTCCTATTAAGAAAACTAAAAAAAATTAAAATTAAAAAATCCAAAACACAGCAGTAAAAAGAAAATTCAAAAAATGTTAAAAAATTAAAAAGAAGAGAGAGAGAGCAACAGGTACAACAGCTCGCCGCCTCACCCCCTGCCCCCACCGTCGCCACCGCGGCCCGCCAGCCACAACCCTCCAGGCCACAACCACCGGTGGTCGTCCAATGCCGCCACGCCAGCCCGCCAGCGCCTTCATTAGTGGCGGTTCCATTCCTAATCGCTTCACCATCGACCATTGCTGCCCCCACGACCCTCCTTCGCCAGCACGCCCGCGACCCCCCTTCTGCGAGCCCGCAGCCCTGTTCCGCCGCACACCGCTGCAGCACGCTCCAGTTGTAGGACAACCTCCAAGCGTGCGGCTTCCATCCAGTGCCCCCCTCCCTGCTCCCTTCTACCTCCCGGAGGTGCATCGCCGACCGCGCAACACCGTCACCCCGCGCGCTACCATGTGCGGCGGCCGCCGCCCCTCTAAAGGCCGACCGCCGACACCTTCTTTGTCCTACTTGGAACGAATGAAGAAGAAGGTCTCCCTCTTTTGTTTTTTTAATTATGTAAAAATTGCAATTTTATTTTGTTTTGTTTTTGTAATTATAAAACAGTCCCTGTTTTTGTTTTGTTCAATTTTTGTTTTCTAATTTTGCACGGATAACCCTATGTTAGCTTGTTAATTTGGACACCTATTTTGCATCATTCTATTTAACAAAAAATATCACGTTGTTGAATAACTAATTCTCTACCATTTTGATATTTGTTTGTATTGTTATGACAATAAGATAATTAATTAAAATTATTCAAGTGAAATCTGCATATTTTACCCAACTTGAGTTCTTAAATTCATATCTCACTCACAATTCCTTTAAAAATTCCACAATAATCACAAATGATGCTTTGAACTATGCTTTAATTACTTCCTTAATTTTAACTTAATTGGACTTTTCTTGTGCCTTGAATAAATTATAGAGTGATTTTATTGATTGATTTTTATCAAATCCATACATAAGATTTTTGCAAAATTTCAACTCTCGCGGATTGCTCATATAAATACCATTTTGAGATAATTCACACTCTGGCTAATTTGATAATGTAGATTCATTAGGAATTAATTACTCACTATCACTCTGTTTTCATTAAAAAATCCATAAAAAATCATATGTTCTTGAAAAATTCCAAAAACATTACTGTAGCCTCTTTGCATCATGTTTAAGTTGCAGTGAAATTTTCATCATTTTTGCATTCTGTTTGTGTGAAAAATTCTGAAAAAAACCATGTGTGCATTTTTCATTGTTTCTTTTTAATGCTTAAAATTCCAAAAAAATGTGTGTTGCATTCATCATTGGATCAGGTATGTAGGAAAAATATAATTTTGCTAAATTAAATTAATTTTGTATTAAAATTAATTTTGCTAAGTTGTTTATTTTCTTAGTAGCCTAATTCACCGTCAAATTTGCATTTTCATTTATTTTTGCATTAAAACAAATACAAAAAAAATCGCATTTGGAAACCTAGATCTAAGTTTTCCAAATTAATCCGAAGTTGTTCCTTTGCCTCCATGTATATGACTTCGGACTTACCAGGGATATAAATTTAAGCCGAGTCCTCTTCACGGAGGTCTTCAATTCGATTCTGAACAATTCGCTAAGTACCATATTACAACGAGTGCAGATTAATCAAGTGCTCATCGTACCGATCAGATGAAAGGCCGACCGTCGACACCCTTCTTTGCCCTACCTGGAACAAACGAAGGAGAAGGTCCCCCTCTTTTGGTTTTTTTAATTATGTAAAATTTGCATTTTTATTCATTATGTTTTTTTAATTACAAAACAATCCCTGTTTTTGTTTTGTTATGTTTTTGTTTCCTGACTTTGTGTGGATAACCGAGTGTTAGCTTATTAATTTGGACACCTATTTTCCATCATCCTATTTAATAAATAATGTTAGTTGTTGAACAAATAATTCTTTACCATTTTGATATTTGTTTGTATTTTTCTGAGCTTTAGATAATTAATTAAAATTATTCAAGTGAAATTCTGCATATTTTACCCAACTTGAGCTCTTAAATTCATATCTCACCCACAATTCTTTTAAAAATTCCACAACAATCATAAATCTTACTTGGATCTATGCGTTAATTATTATCCAAATTTCAACTTAATTGGAGTTTTCTTGTGCCTTGAATAAATTATATAGTGATTTTGTTGATTGATTTTTAATTAAATCCACACAAAAGATTCTTGCGAAAATTTCAACTCTCTTGGATTGCTCAAATAAAAACCATTTTGAGATAATTAAACTCTGTCTAATTTGATAATGAGGATTTATTAGGAATTAATTACTCACTATCATTCTGTTTTCATTAAAAAATCCATAAAAAAATTCATATTTTCTTGAAAAATTCCAAAAAAATTATTGTAGCATCTTTGCATCATGTTTAAGTTACATTAAATTTTTCATCATTTTTGCATTATGTTTGTGTGAAAAATTACGAAAAAAGCCATAAAAAGTGTGCGATTTTCATCATTGCATTTTAATCCATAAAATTCCAAAAAAAGTGTGCTGCAGTCATCATTTGATTAGGTATGTAGGAAAAATATAATTTGGCTAAATTAAATTATCTTTGTATTAAAATTATTTTTGTTAAGTTGTTTATTTTCTCAGTAGCCCAATTCACCCGCAAATTTGCATTTTCATTTATTTTTGCATTAAAACAAATACAAAAAATTCGCATTTGGAAACCTAGATCTAAGTTTTTCGAATTAATCCGAAGTTGTTCCTTTGCCTCCATGTATTCGACTTGGGACTTACCCGTGATATAAATTTAAGCCGAGTCCTCTTCACAGAGATATTCGATTCGGTTCTGAACGATTCGCTAAGTACCAGTATTACAACAAGTGCAGATTAATCAAGTTCTCAGCGTACTGATCAGATGAAAGGCCGACCACCGACACCCTTCTCCGCCCTACCGAGAACGAACGAAGAAGAAGGTCCCCCTCTTTTGGTTTTTTTTAATTTTGCAAAAATTTCATTTTTATTCGTTATGTTTTTATAATTACAAAACAATCCATGTTTTTGTTTTGTTCTATTTTTGTTTTCTGACTTTGTGCGGATAACCCTTTATTTTCTTGTTAATTTGGACACCTATTTTGCATCACCCTATTTAATAAATAATGTTAGTTATTCAACAACTAATTCTCTACCATTTTGATATTTGTTTGTATTTTTCTGAGCTTTGGATAATTAATTAAATTTATTCAAGTGAAATTCTGCATATTTTACCCAACTTGGGCTCTTAAATTCATATCTCACTCACAATTCTTTTAAAAATTCCACAAAATCATAGATATTGCTTTGAACTATGCGTTAATTACTATCCAAATTTCAACTTAATTGGAGTTTTCTTGTGCTTGAATAAATTATAAAGTAATTTGTTGATTGATTTTTAATTAAATACACACATAAGATTTTTGCAAAAATTTCAACTCTTTTGGATTGCTCATATAAATATCATTTTGAGATAATTCAGACTCTGACTAATTTGATAATGTGGATTTATTAGGAATTAATTACTCACTTTCACTCTGTTTGCATTAAAAAATCCATAAAAAATCATATTTTCTTGAAAAAATCCAAAAGAATTACTGTAGCCTCTTTGCATAATGTTTAAGTTGTAGTAAAATTTTCATCATTTTTGCATTCTGTTTGTGTGAAAAATTGCAAAAAAACCCATAAAAGTGTGCATTTTTCATTATTACGTTTAATCCATAAAATTCTAAAAAAGTGTGTTACATTCATCATTGGATTAGGTTTGTAGGTAACATATAATTTGGCTAAATTAAATTAATTTTGTATTAAAATTAATTTTGCAAAGTTGTTTATTTTCTTAGTATCCTAATTCACCCGTAAATTTGCATTTTCATTTATTTTAGCAATAAAACAAATACAAAAAAATCGGATTTGGAAACCTAGATCTAAGTTTTCCGAATTAATCCAAAGTTGTTCCTTTACCTCCCGGTATTCGACCTCGGACTTACCCGAGATATAAATTTAAGCTGAGTCCTCTTCATGGAGATCTTCGATTCGGTTCTGAACGATTCACTAAGTACCCGTATTACAACGAGTGCAGATTAATCAAGTGCTCAGCGTACCGATCAGATGAAAGGCCGACCGCCGACACCCTTCTCTACCCTACCTGGAATGAACGAAGAAGAAGGTCTCCCTCTTTTGTTTTTTTAATTATGTAAAAATTACATTTTTTTAGTTATGTTTTTGTAATTACAAAACAATCCCTATTTTTGTTTTGTTCTGTTTCTGTTTCTAACTTTGCGTGGATAACCCTGTGTTAGCTTGTTAATTTGGATACCTATTTTGCATCGTTCTATTTAATAAAAAATGTCAATGTTGAACAACTAATTCTCTACGATTTTGATATTTGTTTATATTTTTTTGAGCTTTGGATAATTAATTAAAATTATTCAAATGAAATTCTGCATATTTTACCGAACTTGAGCTCTTAAATTCATATCTCATTCATGATTCCTTTAAAAATTCCACAAAAATCACAAATGATGCTTTGAACTATGATTTAATTATTATCTAAATTTCAACTTAATTGGAGTTTTCTTATGCCTTAAATAAATTATAAAGTGATTTTGTTGATTGATTTTTAATTAAATCCACACATAAGATTTTTCCAAAATTTCAACTCTTATGGATTGTTCATATAAATAACATTTTGAGATAATTCACACTCTGGCTAATTTGATAATTTGGATTTATTAGGAATTAATTACTCACTATCACTCTATTTTCATTAAAAAATCTATAAAAATTCATATTTTCTTAAAAATTCCAAAAAAAGTTTTATAGCCTCTTTGCATCATGTTTAAGTAGCAGTAAATTATTCATCGTTTTTGCATTCTATTTGTGTAAAAAATTGTGAAAAAATCCATAAAAAGTGTGCATTTTTCAATGTTGCATTTTAATCCATAAAATTCCAAAAAAGTTTGTTGCATTCATCATTGGATTAGGTTTGTAGGAAAAATATAATTTCTCTTAATCTTATTAATTTCATATTAAAATTAATTTGGCGTAGTTGTGTGTTTTCTTATAACCTGATTCACCAACAGTTTGCATTCTCATTTATTTTTGCATAAAAAATAAAAAAAATCCGCATTGGAAACCTAGACCCAAATTTTCTGAATTAATCTGAAGTTGTTCCTTTGCCTCCCTGTGTTCGACCCTGGACTTGCCCGAGATATAAATTAAGACGAGACACTCTTCACGGAGATCTTCGATTTGGTTCTGAACGATTCGCTAAGTACCCGCACTACAATGAGTACAGATTACACACGTGCTGAGCGGATCGATCATAGAGTCTGAGGCTCGCCCACCACTTTCAAGGAGCGAGACCACAACCCCAACACCAACAGTTCCAGCCTCACTTCTCGTCTCCACCACACTTCCAGAACTGGAGACATGGACAGTAGCAGATGCAGTGTGCATATTTTTCCTAGCCTTACCACCGACAACAGTCTGCATCATATGGGCAATATTCACTTCCCCCTCCTCCTCATTTTTACCAGCCACAGTATGGATACCAACAACCTCCTCACTACTAGTCTCAGTGACAGCATGCCATTGAGAATCCATAGGCACCTTTGGTGAATCCTGCACTTGATTAGCTAGCACTGTTGATGAAGAATATGAATGATCTGACTCGGAGGATCGACGACTTGACCACCATGTAGACACTGATTCTAGCACATGTCAAAGCCAATCCTAACAACTTCAGATATAAGGAGCAGGTAGCACATGATCCATCCATACCTGAGACGGGTATGGCTCTTGATTTTACATGTTTATCTTATGTCATTCATCTTAGGGGCGGTAGGAGATTGCAGCCAACCGCGTACTAGTTAGCATTGGAGAGAGCCGCTGAAGAGCTTCATCGACATCATCGTCTTCTTCATCAATAGTACATAGATCCAGTGTAGTAGAGCCACATCTTGGAGTTTCACCATCTTCGTCTTCACCACCACCACCATCTTCACCTTCTTCATTCAAAAAATACCAAAAAAACCATAAAGAGAGATGCAGTTCACAACCAACAGAGAAGGAGAACACACCGGTCATGGATTCTTCTTCTACACAAATAGTAGCAACCTGTCCTATTTTTGAGTTTATTTCTTCTACTCCTATTTTGGGTGATACTGTACATGTTGAATCTGATCATCTAGTTGTAAATGATGACTCTATTTTGAATAAAGGAATTGAACAGTTTAATGTTTCTCATAATTTTGTTCCATTCCCTTCTGCTTTGAATAAAACAAGAAAAATCCAAAAATTTAAAGCAATACTATCTGATCCTGGGTGGTAGAGATCCTACAGAATATCTTTTTAGAGATGCCACTCCTTAAGGCCATGGAGTACATGCCTGCAGTCAAAAAGGGAATGAAAGAAGCATGTACTCAAAAGCATCAACCCAAGAAAAATGTGCGAAAGAAGATAGAGAAGCACATCATGACCATGGCCACGGTTCATGCCGTTAGAAACCTCCCACCCAAAAAGAAAGATAAGGGAGCAACTCACATCCGTTGTCACATCTTTGATCAAGAATTTGATCATACTTTTCTCGATAGCGGCTCCTCTAGTAATCTCAAGTCATCCTCGCTACTCAATGAGTTTTGGTTGGGGCCTCTTAGATCCAGCAGGATGATCCTTCAGTTTGCTGATAGATCAATCAAGAGACCGATAGGCATACCAGAGGATGTTATTGCAACGGTGCAAGGAATGAGATTCCCAATTTATTTTATTTTCATGGATATGGACACCTCTGTACCGTTACTCTATACCCCAATCATACTAGGTCGGTCGTTCCTTCGAACGACTGAAGTAGTAGTTCATTATGGTATTGGAGAGATCATCTTTCACTCTCGTAGTGACAAGGTGAAAATTGAGATGATCCTCGATCCTAGGCCATCACTGCCACCACCAGCAGTAGATGAGAGAGAGAGACAGTTACACAAGATTCTGAGGACTGTGATTTCCTTGCTGAGTTTTGAGAGACATATATTTTTTGATTTCATGGACACCTGTGAGTTCCTTTCTCAGAAGGACCTTCGGGAGAGCACATACACCTTGAGTTCCCTTATTGATCATACTGAGTTGTTAGCTGATGGATAATTTGAGCTGATTTCTGAGGATTACTCTGAGATATTAGAGGTACATTTTGAGATCCATGAGACATATTCTTTTTATGAGATTACTGATGAGATACCTCCTACGGAGATTTTTGAGATTTTTGTTGAGGATTCTGAACAACCTGATGAGACATTCCTTTCTGAGCAGAGATCATTCGTTGCATATCTTTATGAGATTTCACTTGATGAGCCAATAGTAGCCACGATGGATAGTACACATAGCGCAGATCAGATACCTTCTACCATTATAGTTACAGAGGTTGTCACAGAGCCGATTCAGACCCCACCTAAGCTTAAGGTTTTACCCTCAACATTGACATATACCTTCCTTGCAGATCCCCTCCCCAAATATTTTCGGTCATCCTAGCTCGTAGTTGACTGACGAACAAGAATCTCGCATGCTAGAGGTTCTTGAGATAAACCGCAAGGCCATTAGATGGAATATCTTGGATCCCCATGGGATTAGTCTAGCTTTGTGCTCTCATCATATCTACTTAGAGGATGACAACAAACCCTCCCGTGAGTGTCAACGTTGTCTCAATCCAAACCTACGGGATGTTGTCATGAAAGAGATTAGGAAATGGTGTGACAATGTCTTTATTTATCCCATATAGGATTCCAAGTGGGTCGGTCCTTACATGTGGTCCCAAAAAAACTGGGAATACTATCGTAAAGAATGACCCTGGAGAGGAAATTCCGACCTGTATACCTAGTTCATGGTATGTCTGTGTAGATTACTGGTGCCTGAATTTAGCTACTATGAAAGATCACTTTCCGCTGCCCTTTATTGACCAGATTATTGAGAGGTTGGCAGGGAAAGAGTTCTTTTGTTTCTTGGATGTGAACTTGGGGTATAATAGTTGCTGTCATTCCTGAGGAACAAGAGAAAACTACTTTTACTTGTCCATTTGGCACCTACACCTTTAGACGGATGCCCTTTGGATTATGTAACGCCCCCGCTACATTCCAAAGGTGTATGTTGGCCGTTTTTTCCGACATGGTGGGTAGTTTTCTAGAGGTCTTCATGGATGATTTCTTGGTCTACGGGGATAGTTTGGAGACATTTCTTGCTCATTTAGACCGAGTACTTAAATGTTTCTGTGAGGTAAACCTAGTGCTCTCATGGGAGAAGAGTCACTTTATGGTAACTAATGGGATTGTATTAGGCCATGTCATCTCCAAATATGGTATGAAGGTCGACCCAACTAAGATTGATGTGATCTCCAAGCTAGAGCCACCACAGAATTTGAAGCAGTTGAGGTCATCTCTGGGACATGTTGGATTTTATAGGCAATTTATTAAGGACTTTAACAAAATCGTCAGACCTTTGATTGAGCTTCTGTGTAAGAAGAGCGAGTTTATTGTTGATGAGAAAGTCCTCCTTGCATTTCACCAGTTAAAAGACATGGTTACTAGTGCTCCTGTCCTACAGCCACCTGATTGGTCTCTCTCCTCTGAGATCATGACGGACGCATTAGATTTTGCAGCTAGAGATGTGTTAGGGCAGAGAAGGAATGGGATACCATTTTTATACACTATGCTAGCAAGACTATGGATAAGGCACAACGTAATTACATAGACACAGAAAAGGAGATGTTAGCAGTGGTATTTGCATTAGCGAAGTTCATATCTTACCTCTTTGGTTCACATGTAATTGTATACACAGATCACACTGCCATATGATACCTACAGGATAAGAAGGATGCCAAACCACATCTTATCAGATGGATCCTTCTTCTCTAGGAGTTTGATTTAGAGATTCAAAACAAATCGGGAGTAAGAGTGTTATGACAAACCACCATTCCTGGATCACAAATGCAGACTTCTGAGCAGATTATAATTCCTATTTTCAAGACATTTCCAGATGAGACCATTTTGTCTATAGACTTACTCCCATGTTATGCTAATATTATGAACTATCTTATCTCCATAAAAGTTCAACAAGATTGATCGAAGCACAAGGTAGACAGATTCCTATCAGAGATACATTTTCACCAATGGGAGGTTTCGTAACTATTTCGTGAGGGTGCGGATTGTATCTGGAAAAGGTGCATTCCTTAGGAGGAATACACCAACGTACTTGAGTATTACCATAAATTAGAGTCTGGTGGGCATCATTCAAGGAAGCACACGACAACAAAGGTTTTACATAGTGGCCTATGACCAACTATATTTAAGGATGCTACAAATTATTTTCAAGGTTGTACTGGCTATCAGAAGATGAGAAGATCTGTTGGTTATAAAGATTCTATGCCCTGAGATATATACAGATTTCTAATGTTTTTAATGCTTGGCACATAGACTTCATCGGCCCATTTCTCATCAGTCGGGGATTTCAGTACATTCTGTTTGTCGTGGATTATGGTAGTCTATGGGTAGAGGATATCCCCACCTGAGCCGTTGATAATTGTCCGATTCGTTCCTTTGAAGGATATGGGGAGATCCTTAAGTGCATTACGGAAGCATGAGGATCGCATCGTATGCGATCGGGAGTGACTAGTCGCACTAGTTGCTCGAGACAACAGAAATTAAAACATTTTCATGCGATGCAACCACATGATCCAAGAACACTTCTCGGATCATTTCATCAAAACCACAAACAAGTATTAGGGTTACCTCTTGAAGCGTGGTTGCGATCGAGTCTCTAAACGAAGAGACCTCCTGTCTCAAGTCCAATCCGACAGAGGAGACGCTTGCGAGCATGTTGATGAAACACGTGCTTCTCGCAATCCATGTTGATAATCCAAGCGGCGAATCTCCTGATCTCGACACATGAGATCCGACGTCTTCTTCACGAGCGAGGCGCACCGAAGGAGACGGGGATCCACAAGCAAACGATCGGGCAATATAAGGACAACACTGCGGTGATGGAGAATCTCTCTAGGGCCTCCATGGTGGACGACCACATGAAAGAAGGAGAGAGAGTGGGCGTGTAGAGAGAAAGAGAGAGAGAGAGACTTATGTTCTCATTAGCATATGAAGAGCAAGGGGTGCCCTTCTATTTATAATATTTTGGGATCCATGGATCTCAATTCATGGGAAACACAAATCCAATGGCTCTCATTGATTTGTGTTTCCTTTAATGGCTAAGATTTGTTGGTAAAAACCAACAATAATTAATTTAATTTAGATTAAATGTATATTGATAAATCAATATGATTTAATCCCAAATTAAATCAATCAAGCATGGAGATTATGGAATGAAGATTGCCTCCTTCCATAATATGGGATTTGGTGGCAATCTCATGAGATTACATTACTCCATAGAAATCTCCAAGATTTACAACAACACTTGTTGTAATTATTCAACAAAAATAATTCATTATTATTTTTTGAATATTGCAATCTTGCCATTGGAAAATTGTGAATCATATTCACAACCAAAAGAAAAAGTGAATTACATTTTCAATTAATTGTCTAATGTGAATCCAATTCACATCAACATTTAATTAACAAATGTAAATTACAAATTGCTCTTTGTTATATATTATAAATCACATTTATAATATATATGATTAATATGGATAATGCTATCTATATTATTCATATCCAAGGTAATTAAATCACATTTAATCATCTTGGATCTCTATTCTCATGTGCCCAAATAATGTGAATCAAATTCATATTATTTGCATCTTTGATAATTAAATCACATTTAATTATCTAAGGTAACTCTTCTTATAATATGAATGAAATTCATATTATTCATGATAATTAAATCACATCCTGAACTCTTTCAAGGATAATGCGCTTTCTCCAAGGATACTTGGAGATAAGGACAAGGCGATTGTATTGTTCCACGTATAGTGACTTGGATATTAAGATCACATCTTAAATCCAGATCTCGGGCCTCCATAGATGCTTGATTAAATCAGGACCACAAATCCAATCTTCCCATTGCATCTGAATCACATTCAGATCAATGTCCAACATTTGGACCAAGATCATATTACTTCTCTACTGAGAGGAGTCACTAAAATCCAGACCCGTTTCATCACTCCCTAGGAATGGAAACGTCATGGTTATACAATCGTTTATGATCACATCACCCTTAGGTATTCCTAATACTGTACATCCTGTATACTGGGAAAACCAGAATAATCCGAAGTATAAGATCAATTTTACACTGTCTACTTCAAGGATTTATCATTAAGTTTCTCATTTGACTATTGGGAATTGGTATCGATCATCTACTTTCAAAAAGCATATATCATACCTAGGTGTTGATCATATACTTTCTAAAAGCATATATCAAACCAACAATTTCAGTCAAGCTTCCAAAGCGAGACGACCGTGCACGGAATTTGATTCTTCCCAATATCTCATGAGTGAGCTCATGTCTTCCGGTCCAAGAAATGAACCTGTATGATCCCTTTGAGAGATCGTATTACTCATATGCCCTTGTATGCACACCAACACACCGGTGTATTGACCTTTATTAGTTCATCAACCTATTGGTCTGACAAATGTACATACTCAGATATATAATATCATATCCGTCTCTGGTCAAAGGATGCGCGCCTATATCATGACAGCATACGTCATAGGACTTTGGTTATCTCGATCTCGTTAAGTCAACTCTTTGGCCTAACTTATCTAACACCTTCGAATCTCTATTCCTATGCAGAGGACCTGCATCAAGAGGTCGGTCAGATATCAACCTATATGAGAAAGGATTGCCATCTCCTACTCAGGCTGGAGATCATCTCTTAATAATCATTTGACGGTGTTTGATGAGTCCTCAATCTAACCCTTAAGATATTCATCCAAGCACCATCCTCTATGATTCAATAACTGCATCAACAACTGTATGATAATCAAGATGTAAGCCTAATTGTACTAAGGGACCTATTATGCAAATTAGTTATTCTTCATTTCAGATCAGGGAATGATATCCGCAATAACATTTATTGCATAATGGCTCGTCGTGGGCTCGCATGTCCAACAATCTCCCACTATCCCTAAAAACCATTAATGGGCTAATCATTTAAACCCACACTCGTGTGATAATCATAGGCTATTTAGAAAAATAGCTAGGTAAGCTGATCAGTCACTCTGTTCCCAAGAGACTATGCCAAGTCCTTTTACGACACTTGCATATCTCCTTGTACGATGTTCGCATCCAATGCGAATGTTGCATCTTATGCAATCAATACTCAATATTGTCAGTTATAGTGTCCTTGACACTACATCTGTATAATTATTATAACCAGTATTCCCATAATCCTTATCAGAATACCTTTATTCCTGGAAATCTCTATCTCCTAAGATATTCGTAGTTAAGACCTTTTAGATCTTTATCTATAAAGTCTTAATTTCTTGAAGATAAGACTTAGAGATCACTATCTCTAAAGTCTTGTCATCTTTGAAGATATTGTTATTACTGCAATCAAGTGTTTTATCTCCATAGTAGGATTATCAGCAATTACTACTCACACTGCATGGCAAACATCTGGTTTTTGTACACATCTAGCATACACTCGACTTCTCGTAGCTGATGCACAAGGGCAAATAGTTTTAGCATTCACTTCCTCAACTCTCTGAGGTTCTATCCCTTTAGATAGGTCAGTACCATATCTTAGGGGAAAGAAGCCTTTCTTGGAATTTTCCAGAAAAATGGAATATGTCCAATGTGTATCACTAATGCGACGATCACAATACCATCTTTCTTTGCTTCTGAACAACTTCAGAACTAAGATCTAAGAGGTATTCTTGAGATCATATCTCAAGATATGGAACAACCAGATTATAAAACACTTATAATTTTCCTTATGTCATTCCAAATGATTAGGACATTATCTACATTTAGCATGATGAAAACAATGGCACTCCCACTAAGCTTCACATGGTTCATCAAGATTCTATCTGAAATCATAACATTTATAATTTTATCAAATCTTATGTTCCATCTATAAGAAGCTTATTTGAGTCCAAAGATGGAGTTCCTTAGCATGCATACCTTGCTTTCCTCAACCATGAAGCCCTGGGGCTACTTCATGTGAATATCCCCAAAGAGGTATTCATGGAGGAATGTAATCTTGACTTTCATCATGGAGATGTCATAGTCAAGTTGTGTAGCTATAGTCAACAATATTTTGATGGGTTCAAGCATGGTCACTGAAGAGAAAGTCTCATAGTAAGCAATGTCTTCTCTTCAGTGTTTAGCTCATGACTACGAACCGTGCTTTGAAGGTCTCTACCTTTCCATCAGGTTCCCTCTTTCTATTGAAGATCCATTTACACCTTAATGGGTCTTACCCATATAGGTGGATCCTCGAGGGTCCATATACAACACTTGTGTATGAAGTCTACTTTAGATTTTATTGCTAACATCCATCTTTCCATGTCATGATCTTTAGAAGCTTCACCATATGAAGTTAGATCATTACCAGATTCAACTGACACATGGAATCCATCTTCAAACTTATTTGAAGAGGTATTAGTGTTCCATCTTTAATTGTCCTTTTAGTTTCCAATTTTAGGAGCCTCATTATCTTCTCAAGATTAAATGAGTTCCTTCACTTCATTTTCATCTTGATTCTCAAGAGTCTCATCCTCTAAGAATCACATTCTCATAGACGAGATCTTTTAAGAATCTCAAGGTCATACAATAGGCATCCAATACCATCCTTTATTTTCCTAATGAAGTAGCACTCTCAGGTGCTAAATTCTAGCTTATTTGCTTGGAAACTTATTAAGGATATATATTGTAGTCTCTACTACATATATACCTTGGAAGCTAAGTGATAATTGTGCTAAAATTCATCATTGATCAAATCATTTCATACATGATCCAATTGTATCTCCCTACACCTCTCTTGAGTTTAGGTTTATTAGGAGGAGTGAGATAGGAATGATATTCCTCTCTCCATAAGGTATTCCGTGAATTCGTCTAATAGGTACTGTTACCTAGGTTAGATCAAATTCATTTTATCTTCCTTCAAAAATTTGGTCCTAAACCAAAATTGTGAAATCTATAAACATTTCAAAGGTTTCTAAGTGAAGAGAAGAAATCTCATATCACAAATAATCATCAATAGATATCACATATCCATAATGTTTATTCTGATATAGATGATTCACATACATCAATATGTATGAGATCTTGAATACCTTGACATATTACACTATTCCAAGGAAGGGTGTATTAGACATTTTTACTTTTGAATACAATATTCACAAGTATGTAAGATTTGGACCTTTAGACAATCTAAAGTTTCATCTCTTGTTAGTCTATTGATCATATTAACAGACAAATGTCCAAGGCTTGATGCCAGATCATTGCCAAATGATCTTCATTCTCCTATTAATCTTTTATGGTTTAATTTCAGTATTAGAAATGTTAATGAACCATTCATTAATTTTCTAATTTAGTAGAGTCCACTAGATTTTAGATTACTATCTGAAATATCTCTGTCATAACTCTTTATGATAGATCTATTATAGGATTCATGTTTATTTCCAACATTTAGAAATAAACAATAATTGTATTATGATATCTAGGTCATAGAGACATTCTCTAAGACTAAGGGCTCTCCCACTGAAAATAACAAGTCCATCTATCCAATAGAGATTGTTGCAACAATTGCATCAATATCCATGTGGATGACTATTAAACCTTAAAATCAAACTTTATAGTCTTCTAAACATATGCAACTAATTGCAAGTGTCATTAGAAGAATGAGTTATAATTATTAAACTTTTATCTTATACAATAAGAAAGTCAATTTCAATGATTAAATGTAGATTATTCCGATGCACTATACGAGTCCTTCTCTAAGGATCTAGATAGACTTGATAGTCATACTATCTATACATCAGCTTATTGCAGTATCGGCGTTCATCCAACTATTTGGATGTCATATGGAAGTCACAAAAGTACGGTCAACTCTTTGACTTTCCTTCTTACTTGGGTCCAACCCATGCTTCCATTGCGCTCGCTTTTTCGATAAACAACCATTTCTTTAGACGGAGGGTCTCTTATGCTGAATTCAAAAGATTTCAATATAAGAGCATTTCAACATTTGTACATGGTTCATTCAATTCATACAATATGAATATTCTGAAGCTTCATGAATGACTAGAGTATAGATAGAATGATGACACTCATCGTATCTAAATCCATCTAAACTCTTAAAACATTGGTTCATGTAGGTACTCAAACAATTTGAATACATCATCTCTTATAGAGCTACTATTCTGCATGATGCAAAGAACCACGTCATTCATGATTAAATGTCGAGAGCACATATGTATGCCAAAATATCTTCTTAGAGTTTTATAAGGATTATTTGACAATTACGATCATCATCGACATGTCACTTCCAAATTACATTCGATGAGAGATCAGGACTATAGAGACACAGAAACCCTAGGGTTGAAGTCCTATTGTCTATTACAATTGTCATTCCTCATTATTAGTAGGAAACTTGCACATTGCAACCACATATATTATGTGTTCAACTGCAAGTACAATATCTTGACCATGGATCCAATCCATGATATTTTACTGGTTATTATTGAGTGTATTATTGAGTGGGTTTAATGAAAGATTATCTGAAATAAGAAAAGTGCATAAATGTATATAAATATATAAATATATACATTTTACTTTGATTTAGGAATTTTTATATCATAGTTGTCTTGTCTTGTCAACACTGAAAGTTCATTCCCTTAATCACTTTCAATGTAAGAGATATACTTGCCATTATATCTCAACAAGATCTGGGATATCATTTCTAACTTTGTTACATCCCAATAATATGAGAACCTGTAACTCGGATAAAAAGAAGCGGGAACACATTCCGCCTTACAAGTCCAACTTGCATCTCCCAATTTGGTCTTTAATACCCGGGCCCACCACCCCTAAGGTGATGTTGACCTGTCATTAATTGAACCAACCGTCAACAAGAATACAACTCGCTATGCACAATCTAATATCGCCCCAATAATATGAGGACCCGATATTGAGGTCACTATGCATACGTCCTTATTCTTTCGAGAAGCGAAGAGCCCGATCCAAATGGATTGTATGCAGGAGCTGTCACTTCGGACATGCATCTCCTACATACAATATCTGGTGATGGAACCCTTCTCCTTGATGAGAGAACATGGATGTCACTTATGTGATCCTCCATATCTTGTTCAAATTCTAATTAATTATCATGAATCATATTCACATAATTAATTCTTCCAAGGGAAATAACTTCTCTCTTCATAATAGAGTGTTTTAATTTTAATTGGATTCCAATTAATCTAATCATATTAAATTAATGATCCAATTAATATCCACAAACAATCTTTATTGTTACTTGAATTATGGTATTATCTCAAATACGTATTAATCTGAATTTTAATAATTAGAAAAATACACCATGATCTCTCCTGCATTATCAAGTCCCTACCCGCTGTCATGGCCAATATCGACGGGAGTGGGATAGACCGCACACGGTGCAACCTGCTACCCCAACGCTCCCCGACTAGACACCATATATCCACCTCGGGAAAAGATAATGCCAAATTGATCATTGTGTACTTGAGATTATAACCGGTTCTTCAACCGAAGTTATACCATATAATAATAATCAAAATAATTTTGATTAAAATTATAATGAGATTTGCTAAACAAATCCCAAATCCTATTCAAGCAACATGTTTGTTGGAAAGTGGATTGTGTAACCAATTGTGATCTAGATCTTATCTAATCAATTATTGGTTAAGGCAATGTCATTTAAGGAAATAATTATCATAAAATATTTCACAAATATTTATCCACAATTATTCCAGGAAATTAAACCATTTAATTTCACTAATTCATTAAACGACAATCACAAGGTTCTTGATTAGGAAAGTAATTTCCAGCAACGACCCTCACTTACTAAAATTAGCACATCTCAATCAATTTAAATCCAAATTAAGCAAAGTAAGTTTCTAAAGTTTTTCAATTTGATTTATAATAGAACCTAAGTGATTTTCGTGCATTTATAGAAGTTTCAAAACAGTAATTAACTGTTTAATTACATCATGATTCGCAGCCCCCGAAACAGTGGATACATGTTCACTAATTTGATCATAACATGGGCAAACGGAATCCAAATCACGCAAACTCAAATTCCACGGTTTCCTTTTTTAATGGGAAACAAAATACCAGATTTGTTTTCATGTTTAAACAATTTAAACAGGGCCTAAAATAATCACAAAATAGAGATGAGAAAATGAAATGCGATAAAAATTTCGCAAACCCTAACGAACCCAAGTCGGCTTAGGTATACGGATCGTATCCGAAACCATCAACCTAAGGCTCTGATACCATTTGAAGGATATGGTAAGGTCCTTAAGTGCATCATGGAAGCACGAGGATCACATCGTATGCGATCATGAGTGACTAGTCGCACTAGTTGCTCAAGGCAACGGGAATTAAAAAATTTTCATGCCATGAAACCACATGATCCAAGAACACTTGTCAGATCGTTTCATATAAACCACAAACAATTATTAGGGTTACTTCTTTAAGCGTGATTGCGATCGAGTCTCTAAACGAAGAGACCTCCTGCCTCAAGTCCAATCCTACGAAGGAGACACTTGCGAGCATGTTGATGAAACACGTGCTTCTCGCAATCCATGTTGATGATCCAAGCGGCGAATCTCCTGATCTCGACACACGAGATCCGACGTCTTCTTCACGAGCGAGGCGTACTGAAGGAGACAGAGATCCATGAACAAACGATCAGGCAGCATAACGACGACGTTGCAGCGATGGAGAATTTCTCTAGGGCCTCCATGGTGGATGGCCACATGAAAGAAGGAGAGAGAGTGGACGCGTAGAGAGAGGGAGACTTATGTTCTCATTAGCATATGAAGAGCAAGGGGTGCCCTTCTATTTATAATATTTTGGGATCCATGGATCTAATTCCATGGGCAACACAAATCCAATGGCTCTCATTGATTTGTGTTTCTTTTAATGGCTAAGATTTTATTTGTAAAAACCAACAACAATTAATTTAATTTAGATTAAATGTATATTGATAAATCAATATGATCTAATCCCAAATTAAATCAATCAATCATGGAGATTATGGAATGAAGATTGCCTCCTTCCATAATATGGGATTTGGTAGCAATCTCATGTAATCTCATGATATCTCATGAGATTATATTATTCCATGGAAATATCCAAGATTTACAACATCACTTGTTATAAATTATTCAACAAAAATAATTCATTATTATTTTGTTAATATTGCAATCTTGCCATTGGAAAATTGTGAATCATATTCACAACTCAAAATAAAAAGTGAATTACATTTCAATTAATTGTCTACTGTGAATCCAATTCACATCAACATTTAATTAACAAATGTAAATTAAAAATTGCTCTCTGTTATATATTATAAATCACATTTATAATATATATGATTAATATGGATAATGCTATCAACATTATTCATATCCTTGATAATTAAATCACATTTAATCATCTTGGATCTCTATTCTCATGTGTCCAAATAATGTGAATTAATGTCATATTATTTACATCTTTGATAATTAAATCACATTTAATTATTTAAGATAACTCTTCTTATAATATGAATCAAATTCATATTATTATCCATTTTGTCAATGCTTGGATACATATATCAACAATGAAATTATCCTGAACTCTTTCAAGGATAATGCGCTTTCTCCACGGATACTTGGAGATAAGGACAGGGCGATTGTATTGTTCCACGTATAATGACTTGGATATTAAGATCACATCTTAAATCTAGATCTCGAGCCTCCCATAGATGCTTGATTAAATCAAGACTGCAAATCGAATCTTCTCATTGCATCTGAATCACATTCAGATCAATGTGCAACATTCGGACCAAGATCATATTACTTCTCTACTGAGAGGAGTCACTAAAATCCAGATCCGTTTCATCACTACCTAGGAATGGAAGCGTCATGGTTATACAATCGTTTATGATCACATCACCCTTAGGTATTCCTAATACCTGTACATCCTGTATACTGGAAGACCCAAAATAATCCCGAAGTATAAGATCAATTTTACACTGTCCACTTCAAGGATTTATCATTAAGTTTCTCATTTAACTATTGGGAATTGGTATCAATCATATACTTTCCAAAAGCATATATCATAGCTATGTGTTGATTGTATACTTTCTAAAAGCATATATAAAACCTACAAATTCAGTCAAGCTTCCAAAGCGAGATGATCATGCACGGAATTTGATTCTTCCCAATATCTCATGAGTGAGCTCATGTCTTCCGGTCCAAGAAATGAACCTGTATGATCCCTTTGAGAGATCGTATAACTCATATGCCCTTGTATGCACACTTGCACGCCGGTGTATACCTTGATTAGGTCACCAACCTATTTGTCTGCCAAATGTACATACTCAGACATATAGTAACACATCTATCTCTGGTCAGAGGATGTGTGCCTATATCTTGACAACATACGTCATCGGACTTTGGTTATCTCGATCTCGTTAAGTCAACTCTTTGACCTAACTTATCTAACACCTCTGAATCTATATTCCTATGCAGAGGACCTGCATCAAGAGGTCGGTCAGATATCAACCTATATGAGAAAGGATTGCCATCTCCTACTCAGACTGGAGATCATCTCTTTTTAATCATTTGACGGTGCTTGATGAGTCCTCAATCTAACCCTTTAGATATTCATCCAAGCACCAAACTCTATGATTCTATAACTAAATCAACAGTTGTATGATCATCAAGATGGCCATGGTACATAACCCTAATTTTGCTAAGGGGCCTATTATGCAAATTGGTTATTCTTCATTTCAGATCAGTGAATGATATCCGCAATAACATTTATTCCATAATGGTTCGTCGCGGGCTCGCATGTCCAACAACTTTCTCAAGGATCATATTATTGTGCTGTTTGGGATCCCCAAGGTACTCATTTCAGATGGGGGAAGCCATTTCATTAACAAAGAAGTCAAGAGCTTGTGATGGAGTACGCCATTGAGTATAGAGTCGTGTCTCCTTACCACCCATAGACTAATGGCTTCGTTGAGATTTCAAATAGGGAGATAAGACGATATTGCAAAAACTTGTACATCAAGATAGGAAGAACTAGTCCCAGATGCTTAACTCAGTTCTATGGGCTTATCGGACAGTGTACAGGTCTCCATTGGGTATGTCTCCCTACAGATTGGTGTATGGAAGGCCTTGCCACCTGCCAGTTGAATTAATTCACAAATCATTATGGGCACTCTGTGTATGCAATTTGGATTATGAGAAAGCAGGAAAGAGGAGGAAGTTAGATCTAAACAGATTGCTGGAATTCCGAGAATTTGCATATGATAACTCACTCATGTATAAGGTGAAAGTCAAGCGTTGGCATGATAGATATATTAGAAGGAAGACTTTATCCCTTGATCAGAAACTTGGTTGTTTGATGCTAAATTGATGTTGTTTCATGGCAAATTGAAAAGCAAATGGTCAGGACTGTTAATTGTGAGAGTTATGCATGACAATGGTTGTATTGTCATGTCTAGGTTGTCATCTGACGTACACCCATTTGTTGTGAATGGACAATTGCTGAAGCCATATCTAGATCATGATATATTCATGTCCGTGGTTGATTCCAAATCTGTGGTATTAGACGATGACTTTTTGACATCCTCTGCGTCTAATACATGAGTTTATTGTCTCTTGTATATATCCTTTTGTTTTATTCTTTCTTCTTCCATTTTTATTGTTCACCTCTTTTATGTGTGTGTGCGATATTTAAGATGTACTTTATCCTAAGTATAGGGGAGGTGAATGATTTGAGTTTTTCCACTTTCGTTTTGTTTCACCACTTCTGTTGTTGCTTATACTTAGGGATCCTTTATCCTAAGTATAGGAGGAGTGATGTTGTTCATTCTATCTCTTTTGTATTTTTACTTTCTTTTATTTCTTCTGGTCTCTCGCTTGTCCTTCAACTTGTTGATATTATATTTCTATACTTATAGATCTTTTACCCTAAGTATAGGGGAGGATGAGTCAACTCGTTGAGTTTGTTCATTCTTTTCCTTAGTTTTCCCCGTTTGTACGGTCTTCTATACTTAGGATTATTTGATCCTAAGTATAGAGGGGATCACTGACTTCTATTCTTTTTGTTTTTTCTTTGAGTCATTGTTGTATAGGATTCTTTTCACTTTTCTATACTTAGCATGAGTTGTGTATTCCTTTGTAACTCTTTGGTCACTATGAGGATATAGTTTGAGCTAAGTATAGGGGGTGTCGTATATATTGTATATATACTTTAGAGATAACTCATATTTTTGCTAAGGATATAGCTATTACTTAAAAAAATGATCTGAAAAATGATTTGTAAAATGATTTGCAAAATTTTTTGTAAAAATATTTGCAAAAAATTATTTGTAAAATATTTTATAAAAACTTTTGTAAAATTGTTTGTAAACCATTTCTAAAATTGTTTGTAAAAATCTTTGTAAACTATTTTTGTACAAATCTTTATAAAATTATTTGTAAAAATGTTTCATTTGTAAAATGTTTGTAAATTATTTTTGTATCAAAACTATGTACATTGTATAAAATATTTGTAAAATTTTTGAAAGCAAAATATTTGCAGAAAAACCTGTTTGTAAAATTGTTTGTAAATGATTTGTAAAATAGTTTGCAAAAATATTTGTAGAACTTTTTAAAAATCTTTGCAAATGTTAAAAAAATGTATGAAAAGTCTTTTTGTGAAATGTTTTGAAAAGGTTTGTAATTTTTTTTTGTAAATTTATTTTTTCACGTGGGATATAAACTATGGGATGTATATAAATTTGTAAAATCCACGTGTGTATAAAAACCTTAATCACTTATCCTCCTACAAATAAAATTCTTTGTTATATATAAAATTCTTTTATAAAACTTGTATCTAAAACTTGTACATAAAATCCTCTAGTAAATTTTTGTATAAAATTTGTATAATCCTTGTTTGTATATTTGTATATATTTCTTATAAATACATTCAACTTACTAGCCCTTTTTTCTTCTTTGAAAAAAATGCTTAAAATCCATAAAAATTATAAAAATTCTTATAAAACTTTTTCAAAAAAATCTTCTTTTATTTTCTTTTCAAAAAAATGTTTTGTATATATTTCTTGCATTTGCATGTGCACTTTTGAGAAGAGTTGACACTTAAACTAGTATGCAATAAAGTCGAAGAATGGAGCTCGGTTGTACCTTAATCCACCTAATTTCTAAGGAACCTTATAGAAAGTGGAATTGAGATTCTTCAGGTCTATACACTTAATTCTTTGGGAATCACAAGACTTACTTTAGTGTCATCTTGACTACCTAAGTAGAGTATTTCGGAGCATACACATGATTCTCGTCGATAAGACCTAGCTTGCGCACATGCACTTACACTTTACTAACCTCAGTTGAAGTGATAGAGGGTTGGATTTGCTGGCATGAGACACAAGCCAATGGAAACATCAGAAGTTACACATCTGTGGCCATTGTACCCCAACCTAGTCCAATAGCAACGAGGTCTAACGACAAAATGTTATGGGTTGAAATACAGCTTCAAAAGAGGAGTAGTCTACTGTCTCAAGAGGAAAAACTCTTTATGTACATGCTGCACTCTCGTATATATTCAGAAAAAAATGCAAAAATCAAAAACTCCAAAAAAGTGGACAAGCCTGATTGAAAATAAAATGACTGACGGAGTATGTATATTTATGTAGTCAATAAGCAAGCTTGAGCTTCCATGTTAGATATTTGTGAGCTTGCAGCTGGATGACTTGGCTACATTAGCCAAGCATCCTAAGATAGGTAGCTACACTGGCTACCATCCATTCTTCTCTCTACCTCCTCTTCTTGAGCTGGTTACACTTGAACTTAGAAGGGAATACCCCGCTTCCCGATAAAAGAGTTATTGGTTTAGGGAATTAGGGTTACCATATTGGAGAAGATTGACTTTTACCGCTTAAACCGAGGAGAGCTACATACCACTTACATTGTACAAGAAAGATTCATAGTCATAAGGGTTTACATATGAGTTGATCTATTATGACCTGGCCATTGAGGAGACTTGAGCAGAGTTGTGTGGTTGCTAGAGGTTGATGAGTGTCAAGTCCATTTCCCATTAAGGTTCCACTCAAACTAATAAACCAAAGGTCTGACCGGGCTCCATACTTTGATTTTATGAAGATAAGTTTAATACTCAATATTGTTTTAAGTTCTTTATTTTTCCCTTTATTCTTTTTCTTTTAGTCACTTACTCTTCAAGTAAGTGTTTGCTAAGGGACTAGCAAAGGTAAAGAATAAGGGGATGATGAATCTACATTTCATCATTTTTATTCATTTATTTTAGCTTAAAATCCCTTATAAAACACTATTAAATATTAATAAATCCATACTTTTACTAACCAGTATTCTTGTGTAAATATTGTATATTTACCACTATTTAACCTAAAATAAATAAATAAAGAAAGAAAATAAAGAAAAAATAAAGAAAACAAAGACTGCATATATGTAATAGATACAAGCTGACTCAAACACCGAAAGAAGGTCAAGACTTGACCTCATCGACAATGAATAAAGTACGGGGAAGATAAGGCCTAAAATACCAAAATTTCTGAAAATCAATAATCACTTGTATATATTCATCACATGTATACTATTGTATATAGTACATATTCTTTTCTTTAATTTATTCATACCCAAATTCATTTCAAATAAAAATGATTTCTTCTTGAAATTTATGCATAAAAATCTTTTGTAATAACAAAAATAATTGCAATAAAAATCAATGTACATTGTGTAAATTACAACACTCTCAAAAAGTCACAAAGCTCATTGTGTAAGATCGATATATTCTCCACCAAAACTCCAAATTCATCAAACTCACTTTCATTGTACTCCAAATTAAATAATCTTTAAAATGGAGGTGGTTTCGTAAAAATCGAGGCTAAGGTGTGAAATGTGACTAATTGGTGTGCTATTGTATATAATACCTACATATACTATGTACATGATTCATGTATTTATTTTCTTGTACAGATTTGTAAATATTGTATTTTTAATTAATTGTAAATATTGTATTTGACTTATATAAAATACAAATAAAAAGAACAAAATCAAACAACAATAAAAAATAAAATTATGTAAATATTGTATAGGTATTACTATGAATATACTATACATAGACCTATTTATTTAATATAATAAATTAATTTATAAAATCAAACAAAATTTCAGTAAAACAATTGTAAATATTGTAAATTAATAAATTATTACATTACGTTCATTTCTTGATAAGTAATTAATCAACACTCAAAGCATCGTATATATAGGTATACAAACCTATAAATAACAAATTATATTTTATTTTAACTCTTGTATATACCTTATTTAATTAATTAAAAATCACTTAAATTAACTATATTTAATACTTAGCATTATTCATTTACATCATTCAATTTTTCTAAAATTATTTTCAATTTTTTATCTAATTTATTTAGCTTTTTCCTTGATTTTTGCTGTCTAGCCTATTTGTCTGCATTCTCTGCGTGCTCCCATTAGTTGACCCGGGTCAACTGCTTGGTCCCCTCCTTTCTTCTGCACATCTCATGTCCATCCCTTCCATCTCCCATTTTCTCCACACGCGCTGGGCACTAATTCTCTCGTTTCTTGTCCAATATTCTCACCCTAACCACTAACTCCATTGCCATCCCTTCAGCTCTGATGACAACCTAATCCATTTTCTCTCGAATTTCTTCCACGAGATCGAGTAGAGAGTGAGAGTCAGTACAGTGCCTTTTCTCCACGATTTGGAGCAAGAGGATTCGCTTGAAGGATGTGATCCGACCACTCGTCGGTCTTCCTCCGACATAGTCTGACTCTCTGCATTCCACTACAGATTAAGGCGATTTTCTTCTCCGTATCTACCGTAGGTAGCTATAGTATTAATTCCTTTCAATTGAATTGTTAATTTAGCATTTTTATTTCTTGTACATGTTTGAATCCATTCATTTTGTTCTCCCTCTGATCTGCACAATCGGAGGTGTTTTGGTCACCTCCATCAACATCCGACTACCCCGACACATTCACCTCGACGTTCTTCACCTCCTTCCATCGTCTCAACCCCCGAATGTACTCTGATATGGAGAATCAACTCCACCTCTGACCACCTATGCCGGAGTCGCACGCCCCCTACCAATTTCCTTCTTCCGCATCCAATAACTGCAACCAGAGATATCGTCCGAGCAAACGCTTCATTGTAGGGAACATGAGTGCATAAGGGAGGGAAATCAACATCCGGAGGTCCACCTGGAGAAGAAGGACCCTCTGACTTCCAGATCGCATATCAGCCATCTTCGACCTTAATTGCCTCCATTAGTCGACGTGGGGAGCCAACAGGAAACTATAGCACCTGTCAACAGACGATTCAGGCGGAGATCGGTCGATATATCCTTGCTAGAACTTCACCGGAGTTCACCTTCAACTTGTTCTTCTAGAAGCCTCCTCCCCCGTTGGAGCAAGAACACAAGCTCCAAATTTGATCATTGCTGTCCGTGAAGCCCCAAATTTCAACCATTAGATCAATCTGCTAGATCATATCCACGACTTCTATCCAAGCCAATGCTCAACCATCCGATCCAAGAGCAAAACCATCTCTGCCATTGATTTCACCACATCAATTAAAGGGAAATATTGTGCCCATATCACTGCATTCATTTACGTTGCAAATAAGTCCTGGAAGGACACATGTCTGTTTGTCTTTAATTGCACATTGCATATTTTTCCTCACAATTTATTTTATTTGCATATTTGTCATGTTTGAACTGTGATGTGTGCCTTGCATGTTATACCATGTGAAAATTACAATAAAGACCTGCATGTTTATGTTACTGTTTGGTCCCTAGAATTAAAATATTTGCTATTTAGTCCATCCCAGCGAAGCTCACGTGCGCCCGTACATACTTTCTAGATTTTGTGTACAACTGCACCTCACATTTATTTATTTATTAACATTTAATCTATGAGTTATAAATAATTTCATATATACCTCTATGCATCCACATTTATTTTGCATGACTACAATTAAATAAAAAATAGCAATACATCATCAAATTCTATAAAAACATGTTGCCATCTATTAGTTAGATCTTACATTATTATTTTTATTTTTCATTTTTCGTCATTTTTATTATTTTTAAAAATTCAAAAACAACATAGAAAAATCCCTATTTGCATTTAAAAATCCATAAAAACATAAAACTTTTACGAAAAATTCTAAAAAAATTCTTGAAGTTTATTTCCATTTCTTTTAATGTCTACACCATTTTCACATTTTTATTCATAAAAAAAAACCAAAAAAAGCATAAAACATTCAAAAATATAAAAAAATCATAGAAATTCTTAGAAAATTCCAAGAATTTTATAAAATACCTTTCTGGAAAATATAAAAATTCTCTTTTTTTATATGTTTAATTAATTTTTTATTTTATTTATTACTTTAAAAATCCGAAAAATGTTTGCATTTATTTTTGTTTGCCATTTTCTATGTTTTTTATTTATTTAAAAGCCTTAAAAAATTCTAAAAAATTTAGAAAAATCATAAAAACATTAAAAATTATCGGAAACCCAATTAATTTTATTTGAATTTTCTATATATTTTAACCACTTTGTAAAAATCTAGAAAGTTGCCTCTTTATTGTTTATTTTTTTAAATTTTTTTATTATTTTGAAAATAAAAAAACCATTTGTAAAACTAAAAATCTTAAAAACTATAAAATCTGAATACCAAAAAAATTTAAAAAATAATAAAATTCCATAAAAAAATACAAAAATAAAAATACAAAACCAAGAGTAGTGTGCAGAGAAATTCCTCCTTTAATTCATTGATATTAAATTGATTTAATAACCCTCGGGATTTTTGTAGCCTCCCTATGTTCGATCCTGTACGCTATGTATGTAAATAAATATCACTCATTGTTTTTGTGCTTACATTCTTTTTTATTGTTTGTTGGTTTGAGCTGTGTATAAATACAAATGATTTTTGTTGAGGGATTTTTAGGGTTGGAACGACACTGCAGATAAATCCATTATTTAAAAACCCTGATTTCCCTTGCTCAACAGTGACAATGTAGTTTTTATGAGCTTCATCTGGAGTACTGCAAGCGTAGTAATTACAAATGGTAGATTCTCTTTGTTGTCCCAGAACCTCACCAATGGCGTAATTTTATGCATCTGTCAAGATCTCAAATGGGAGAGAGCAATCTGGCTGTTGAAGGACAGGGACGTGAGGGATCAGTTCTTTCAACTAATTGAATGCCTAGAGGACTCTCTCATCAATAATAAAATCTGCCTCCTGCGTAGAAGTTCAGTCAACGATCGAGCTATTTTATTGAAATCTTTGATGAATTGTCAGTAGAAACCGACATGCCCAAGAAATGACCTGACTTGATTGAAGCTTGTTGGTGGTTCAAGTTTGGAAATAACATTCACCTTTGCAGGGTCTACCTCCATGACACATTTTGAGATGACATGGCCTAGTACAATACCCTCGTTAACCATAAAATGGCTCTTCTCCCAACAGAATAAGAGGTTTACTTCAAATCATCTCTTCAGAACTCGTTCCAAGTAAAATATGCATTGATCGAAGTTGTATCCATAAATCGAGAAGTCGTCCATGAAAACCTCAATAAAACTTCAACAATATCTGCAAATACATCCAACATGCAATGCTGGAATGTCGTTGGCGCATTACTCATACCGAATATAGCATTCTACAGAAGGTGTAGGTCCCAAATGGACAGATGAAGGTCGTTTTCTCTTGATCTTCAGGAGCTATAGCAACTTGGCTGTAACCAGAGTAACCGTCCAAGAAGCAAAAATATTCCTTCACTGACATTCTTTTGACTATTTGGTTGATGAAAGGAAGTGGAAAATGGTCCTTCTTGGTTGCTAAATTCAGTCATATGTAATCCACACATACGTGCCAAGATGTTGGTTCTCCGGTTGAGATCTCCTATCCTTTGTCGTTCTTGACCATGGTGATCCCTGACTTCTTAGGCACGACATGGAACGGAATCACCTATTTCGAGTTGAAGATGGGATATATGAATCCCACATCACACCATTTCATGATTTCATTCATAACAACCTCCCAAAGATTCGGATTTAATCTACGTTGGAATTCTCGAGATGGCTTGTTGTCTTCTTTAAGGTATATGTTATGTGAGCACAATGAGAGGTTTATCCCATAGAGATATGAAATTTTCCAGCCTATAGACTTGTGGTTCCTCTCTTGAACCTCGAGTAGACGAGATTCTTGTTCCTTTATCAGCTGAGAATTGATTATTACAGGGAACATGTTTTGTGCACCCATAAGGAAGGCATATTTTATGTTTGCTACAAGTTTCTTGAGCTCAGACGGTGTCTGGTTTAGTTCAATGGTGACTTAGGCTACTGTGAGGCTGATGGTGTCGGATCTTTCAACTGTATTGCATCCACCATTGGCATTGTAGGCTCTACATCCAATGCAACACAGAGTTCTTCGATCACAAAATCTTGTTCATAATAATTTTCTGTGATCTCCTCCTATTCTTCCAAGGACTGGTGGCCATAGATGTATTCTTCAGGCAACTCAGCAAAAATCTCATCATCAAGGACATCTGGGAACTCGGTTGTGTTATCTATTCCTTCCTCCGTGGAGAGGAATTCATGTGTTTCAATATCGTCCATAAACAAATTCGTATCACGGATTTCAGCCAGAAAGTCATTGTCTTCTATTTGTTGCTATGTCGTCTCACTCTCATCTGATGCAGATTTAATCAGGTTCGACACTTGGATCGTCTCAATAAGCACCTAGTCATTGGTAGAATGGAAGGTGATATGCGCAGTGCCATTGTCCACTACTACTTTGACTGTTCGAAGGAACAACCGTCCAAGGATGATCGGGGCATGTAGAGGAGGACTTAAGGTGTCCATGTCGAGCACTATGAAGTCTATAGGGAATAACATTCCTTGGATGGTGACGATGGCATCCTCCAAAATTCCTCAGGGTCGCTTGATGGAAGTGTCCGCAAATTACAGAATCATTCTTGTAGACTTAGCGATCCCAACCCAAATTCTTTGAGTAGTGAAGTAGGCATTAGGTTTATTAGCACTCCGTTGTCAAGGAGCATTCAATCGAACTCATGGTCGAACATCTGACATCTGACTAGAGGAGCTCCCATATCCTTCTTTTTTATCGGGATATTATTGATTGCATTCACAGTTGTCAATTTCAGAATATGCTTGACATTTCTGTCACGAGCTCAGAATGGTTGACTCTTAGAATTACATGCTTCTTTCAGCCCTTTCTGGATTCTAGGAATGTATTTGATGGCTTTGAGCAAGGATATTTCAATCACAAGATTTTGAATAATTTCGATCACATCAGGGCAGACAAGGCATTTTTCAAATTTTTATTTTTTTTGAATTTTCCCAACGCATCTGGAAACGTGATATTTATAGAACCAAAAGCATAAGTAGAAATAGTGTTCTTATTTACATCAAAATCTGTGACCACACAGGCTATACAAATGGATAACTGAAATGAGCAGGGTCATCCAAGAAAGGCAATCATCCAAAATCTACAGGCGAGGATCCATCAATTGGCATCAGGGTGGCTGCAGGTGTGGTCTCCTTGGTGGTTGGCACAGTGGTGCTTCGACTGCTGCTACTACTGCTTTCTTTTTGTAAATTTTGATTTGTTGATTTTTTTGCTTTTTAAATCTGGTGCTTCTCATCCGTCTTATTCTTCCTCACCCGATCCGGATGCTAGATCGACTGATGCAGAAGATGATGATGACTCTTTTGGTGAAGCTTTATTTTCCCCTTCATTGGCAATCAGCTGCAAGATCCTACCGCTCCTGAGATTGACAACATTGTATAAAAAAACAAATCATGCACAACTAACTCTGTTATACCGGGGAGAACATCACAACTACCTGCTCTTTATTCCTGAAATTATTGGGGTTTGCTCTGAACTGTGCCGGAATTGGAGTTTTGGTGGTGGTGAGGTTGTCGAGCTTTTGGCTCATCTCTGCTAGGCTTTTCACTAGCTGAGCCATGCAATCTAAGGCAGGGTTCACAGTAGTAGCCTTGGGTGGTTTAGCGTGCTGCCCATGCTGATACTGGGAATGGTGTAAAGGCTGCGTGGGGGAATACTTATGATGGCAATGAGGATAATGATGGTATTGTTGTCGGTGCTGAGGAGGTTGGTTCTGATATGGAACAACTGAGTATTGTTTATTTTGCTGGTACTTATGGTACTGCGGTTGTTGGTACCGGTTCTATCTCCAATTGACTTAATAAGGCGGAGACTGTTGGTGGTGCTAAGGATGATTCTGGACAAATCTCCCTCCTTACTGTTGAGGGAACTGACGATGTCCTGACTGTTGGCCATGTTGTTGTCCGCTAGGATCGGCCAGTTGTGCATCGTTATTCCACACGCCATTCACCTCTTGAGTGAGAGGCAGTGGAGGAGAGCATTGATATGGTAAGATCTTCAGCTCGAGCTGGTAGACAAGTTATTGCTGCGGCTGTTAATCTATGGAGCATCGATACGTGAGCAAGAAAGAGTACGAGAAGAGTTAGAGCGTGTCCATGACCGTTCTACTCAAGAAGGCTAGTTAGCTACGGGTTAGCTAATGTCGTACAGGTCGAAATAGAGAAAAATAGAGCTCGAAGAGTCGTGTTCTTAGCCCTAGGTCGACACTCAAGTGGAGCCTCACCCGGACTGGGGTGAGACTTCACACACCACATGCAATGTTCTTTTTTTTACACGCAAGCCCTCAAACAAGGACTGCTAGAAATGCAATGATCACACCTCTTTAATGTCATAACTCTTCTTTAATATTAGGCGGTCTGGAGCTCGAGCTGGTAGACCATACACCATAACTTTTCTTTACACACGCAACAGTACCATTTGATGAACGTGTTTTTCACCTCATTAAAAATAGACAATTGTAGCATAGGAGATGAAAAACGGTCGATCGAAAACCACAATCTTCGAATATGTGGCAATTATTTTTACTTGGTAAGTGTACTAAGGTCGAGCACAGGGAACCGTGATTTTTAGTTGCATGGTTTTAAATTAATTAAAATAATTAACTACTTTCTAAGTTAATTTCTATGTTAGAAAATAAGATGCAATGAAATGAGATGCAATACGAATAAAAAAGAGAGGATGAGCACAGAATCCGTGATTTTATATGGTTTGAATCCTTAAATACTATGATCAATAAACCCTTAAAGCTAATCACAGATCAAAGGAAACTAAATCCCAAAATAATTATCCAATCAAATTCAAGCTGCAAGAAGGTTAATCAATGAATAATCCTATCAGAATTCCCTGTAATTTGCTCCTCAAAATTAATCATTCATTAGATAAATTTATAGGGAGATTAAATGAATTCTTCCTCGATCTACCCCCTGCAAAGATTAAATCCTCAAATAGTGATTCACAATCATTAAATGAGGATCGATCCAATTGAAATCCTCGATCTGAATTAGCTTTAAATATATATATATATATATATTGTGCATTGAAATCAAAGTTCAAATGAGGGAGTTATGCAATAATGAAATGTCAAGGATGAAAAATGTAATAAATAAAGTTATTTTCTTCTCAAAATAGTCACTGGAGGACAATAACCAAACTCGATGGGGTCTCCCTGTAATTTTCCCGCGTGCACACGTGCGAGGCACATGATTCTTGGATGGGAGGACTTTATGTAGTTTTCTGTAATGGTAGGGGCTCGGATGCAAAATGTCCAGAGCACCATGTGCAGGGCACGCGACTTGTCTGGTGGGGGCTTCTTCATAATATTCTAATCCTAAGGGGGCCTTTATGCAATTTTGCCTCCTTGCTCACGTGCATTGCACGTATTTACTACTGGTGGGGCCCTTTATGATATTTGTTGGTAGCATATAAGGGCTCGTTGCAAATTCACCACAACGCACGTGCTCTTCATGTGTGTTGAGGCAATTCAGGAGGGATTTGGGCCGTTAGATCTTATTGACGAGATCAGATCCAACAGTGGTTGTAGCTTGTGTTCTTCCCCTTTCCTCTATAGGTGGTGGTGTGTGGACGGAGCTCCAACGAGCCCCTCCTAGCTCCTCCTGATGATGTCGGCATAAGTAAAGGTCGAGGAAGCTTGCTGATGGCTTGGGATAGCTCACAAGTCTGTAACAACTAGTGGGAGCATCTGTCTTCCTCTAGGGAGGGAAGTGCATCTCAACCTGGTCTAGTGGTATTGAAGTCTAAAGACAAGATGTCGCGGGGTTGCAAAAATGCTTCAAAAGAGGGATAGTCTCCTGGCTCAAGAAGAAAAACTCCTTGTGTACATGATGCACCTTGTAGATATGTTGTATATATTTGTCATAAAAAATGCAAAAACTCCAAAAAAGGAGATAGGTCTGATTGAAAATAAAATGCATGCCGGAGTGTATATAGTTGAATAAGCAAAGCTTATGTGATACATGGTCTCATCTCATGGAAGCTTGCAGCTGGAGACTTGGCTACACTGGTCAAGCTCCAAAGGATATGTGGATACACTAGCCATGGTCCATTATCCTCTTTTCCCCTCTTCCTGAGTTGGTTGCACTTGAACTTAGAAGGGAATACCTCGCTCCACGAGGAAAGAGTTGCTAGACCCGGGGAGTAGAGTTACCTTATTGAGGAAGGATGTTTCTTTGTCATTTCTGAGGTGGAGAGCTACCCAATCACTTACACAGTACAAGTAAAGATTCATAGTCATAAGAGTTTGCTTATGTAGACTTCTTCTGACTATTGAGGCGATCTGAATAGGAGTCTTGTGGAACTTAGAGTCTATTAGGTTTTAAATCCATTTCCCAATAAGGTTCCACCAAACTAATAATCCAAAGGTCTGACTGAGATCCATACTCCAATTTTATGAAGATAACTTTAATAATCAATATTGTTCTAAATTCTTTACTTTTTCTTTTCTTCGTTTCTTTCTTTCACTTCTTTTTCAAATAAGTGTTTGCTAGGGGACTAGCAAAGGTAAAGTATAGGAGAATGATGAATCCATGATTTATATCCTTTATTCTTTTATTTTAGCCAAATTCCCTATGCAAAATATCTGTAAATATATATTAAATACAATAAATTAGCATTTTGCATACATTTGTTAATTGCGTGTAATTAACATTCTTTTTGACCAAAATAAAAGAATAAAGAAGAAAAAGGAAAAGGAAAAGGAAAAGAATAAACTAAGTATGTATTTACTTAATAAATACAGATTGACCCAAACCTTGAGAGAAGGTCAATTATTAATCTGATCGACAATGAATAAAGTAGGGAGAGATAGGGTCCTTATTTATCTTCTACACATTCATCACTATTTCTCTTGTATATATATGTCATTCATCTATTTTATTCATCAGAAAAATGATCCCAAATTTAATTATTTCCTTAATGAAACTTGTGAATAAATATGTTATCTAAATAATAAAAGTAATTACAAAAATCAAATGATGTCCATAGTACAAATAATACCACTCATAAAAAGCTTTAAAGCAAAAATTGGAATATCAATTCCGGCTCCATATGAACTCGAATTCTTTCAAAATCACCTTTATTAAACTCTAAATTAAATTATCTTTAAAATGAGTGTGGTTTCATGATTTTTGGAGTTAAGGTGTAAAAATTGGTTTTTTAGGTATGTTGCATATTACGCAGTACCTATGCATGTATATTTTTATTTATTTATTTAGTCTGTATATAAGTTGTATAATTGTACATATTCCTAATAAATTTATAAAATTAAAATAAAAGTCATAAAACACAAATCAAATTAAAAATAAAATCATCTTTTCATTATATAAAATGCCAAACATGTACATAATACTTATTTATTTAGTACCTATAATTACTTTATAAAAATCAAATAAAAATGCTTTTATATTCCTTAAATTATTTTGTAAATAAATAAAATATAAAATATAATGTATTTTTGTAAAAATAATAAAATAAAAATACATGTATATAATATATAGGTATATTATACATGTACATAATACCATATACTGTATATACCGTATATATGTATTATCTAAAATTATTAAAAATCACAAGAAAAATAGCTTATAAAATAATAAACATTTTTTTATTCATTTTTTATTTTAAGACCATATACTATTTTCTATTCATTATTCTTTGATTTTTGAAAATCAATTTTTCTGATTGGTCAACTCGGGTTCGTTGACTCAGGTCAACCCCTCCTTTCCCAGAATCGGACCCAAGCAGGCTTTGCCGGACCTGTCTTCTCCCTATTTTCTCGCATGGATCCGTCCATTTCTGTCCTTGGATTATAGATCCTTTTTGCCACCTAGGATCTGTGATCCTCACAGATCCCTATTAAGGTTCGGATCCTCCTAGGGTCTCACACATTCTTCCAATCTTTCAAGATCCCCTAGGACCCTATAAAACATCTTCTTCATCCTCCATAGCAGGGAATCTCGTCCCGCACGTCTCCTCTCTTCCATTTGCGTCATTAGGATAGTGACAACATTCCATAACTATCTTTTGGTGCTTGGATTGGTGCTGGATTGCATACAGCTCGCTCGTCGCCGGAGACAACCGCTGCAATCAGACTCCTAGGTATTCCGACACCTGGTTGAGGCCAAGACCCCACCTCCACATTCACTGTATCACAGTCAGGTACCATCACTTCACTTTCATTTCACCTTACTCATTCAATTTCCAGTTCATCGTCGTCATCCATTTCATCTCCTCCGACCATCGGGTCGGAGCCTCCAATCGCATCGTTAGATCCCCATCTCATGGATCACCTTCTCATGCAGCCTTTCTATCCTATATCTTGCTCATCGGACCCGTCGGAGGTCAGTCACCATCCACCAAGGTTTCCTTGGATTTCTCTACGAAATAACCCGACCGAAGCTATGCCTCCAAGTCCAGCTTCAATTTGTAGGTGCTGGTGTGTGCGAGGAGGCTCGGATCGAGCCTCAACTTTCCAGGTGGAGCAACTTCAGGCACACCCACCCCCAGTTCACCATCGAGCAGCTCTCCAACTCGTTGGATGTCCCCAGTAGACTGCATCACTTCTGGTGTCGTGCTGGACCTTTCAGCCATACGATCTGAGTCCATTAGAGAGAGATATCACAGATTGAAGCTCAGCTGGAGAGGCCTTCTTCATTATTCTTACAGCAGACCCCCTATCGTCGGATGAATACCCTATGCGTCCTGATCTGATTTGAGTCGTGCATGATGCCCAAATACCGGCGCTTGGATCAGATTGGGAGCCCATCCCGACCACACGTCAACGCCAACCTTTCAGACCATTAGATCTATATTGACGTGCCATATCTTACTGTACATCTCCGACATCCCCTAACCATCAGATCTACTTTTCAAACCCTCTAGGAAATCAACCGCCATGCATCGCACGTGCCTGCTAAGGGTATATTTCATTTTACCCCTGCTTTTTCTGCTATTTCATTTAGTTCAATAAATGTAATAATTAGTTGTGAACATTTGCATTTGTGACCCTATAGTTTCTTTATTTACATTTCAATCTAGTCAAGTTTGAGTCACGTGCATCTTCATGTGTTTTGTAGGAAATTTACAGTACTTTACTTGTGTTTTTCACGTGTTATTTTAATTGGAGATTTTTTTAGAATTGCATTTATGCCCTCTAAGTGATCCGTCACGTGTAGCGCATGTAGTTTATAGATTAATTGCAATCAGGTCCCTGTATTTTTATTGCGTTACTGAAAGGCCCCTGCAACTTAAATAATTGTGAATAGGACCTTTGTTCACTATTTTATTTTCACACTCTTTTACTACTTGCAATAATTAGTAAATTCAGCCAAAAATTTTCCCAAAAATCAGTATTAGCTCCTGATAGTGTCTACTTTATGTGGTAATTGTTGTGTATCGAATTTCTATTATTTACTATTATAAAAAATCAAAAACCCATCAAAAGTCTATAGTTACCTTAGTAAAATAATAAAAGTTCGAAAAAATGTTTAAAAATTCCAAAAAAACTTATTGTAGGTATATTTTCTCCTATATTAGCTCCTGTATAAATTGGCTTGAAAATATTTTGTTAAACCCTAAAAATTTGCAAAACATAAAAAATCTTATAAAAATCATAAAAAATCCATTAAAAATCCAAAAATTGTGATTTCCATTCTATTTGTAGACATTTTCTTCTAGTTTTAATTAAAATTGACAATCTGAAGTTTTGAGCCGATTTCTTATTTTATATTTGCAAAATACTCCTAATTGTTCAATGTACTTGTTTTCCTAGTTTTTTATTTTAAAAGATTCCAAAAAATATAAAAATTCTCCAATAATTCACAAAATAGTACAAAATCTATAAAACCCAAAAATATGTTTACTTGAATTTTCTGTGTATTTTTAACCTAATTGAAAATACAAAAAAGAGAGTGTGTGCTTGTCTTGTATTCACTGTCTTTACTCTCCTTATTTTCAAAAATTAAAAAGACATAAAATATTAAATCACTAAAAACAAAAAAAAAATATTTGATTCACTTGAATTGAGTACCTGGGTTTAATTGTGCTCCTTGTGTTCGACCATGGTAGCTATACCACTTTGCTTGATTTTTTAGTGGTTAAATAAATTTCTTGATTTTCAAGTCGTTTGATTTTGGTGACAACGATGCATTAATTAATCAACTTAACCCAAGTTAGCCATGTCACTTGTTAGAATGGCGTAGTTATCGAGGAGCACGACTAGGTAGTTAGGATTGTTGTCTTTTTGTTTGTTTGTTGCTTTATTTTTTCCTATGTTGTCTTTTATTTTATTTATTTTCTATAACTACCTCTGACATATTTATGTTTCACCTTTGTTATGAAGGAGCTCACGGTGCAAGGGAGGTGATCTTAGGAGAGCCGACAAAATCGAGTGAGGCGGAGGCCGACCGTTATACACCAACCGACAAGAGAGAGCATCCAAGGAGGAGGAGGAGGAGGATTAGACAGTTGTAGATTTCAGCTTCATTTTAGTGCCATTATTTTTTCATAAACTTGTAATAATTCTCAGAGACTTTGGACACTTTAATTCGGGGTATGTTTTTCCGAGTGTTGGTGCACTCGGGGGACCTCACTGGATTTTTCTTCATTGTTGTCACCGCCTTTATTTTTATTTTTATTTTCTATGTGTGAGCCCAAAGTTTTGGCTTTTATTTGGTTGATCCAGGTAGTGATTACGTTCAAATACCTCAAAGAATATCTGTTCCTATAGAATCAATTGTAATTAATCAAATAATTTGTTAATTATTTGTATTTGAGACCGCACACCGAGAGAGGTCACATATAGCACTGGCAGATTCCGTTGTGGCAGGCACCGAGTGGCATCGAAGACCAAACCTTGGTCTCACTTCTAGGTAATTAGCATCGTGTTCTTCCCATAATAGAAGTTATTGTTTAGGGTGATTTCTTCGTGTACCATATAGGTAGTTTATTTTTTGTCTTCAAATTTATGTGCGGATCATATTACATGTAGATTGTTGGAGCAAGGTATGCCATCTATCTCGTGCATGCATCATTGATTTCATCACACATTGGTTTTTCTGTCTTCCTCCCCCTATTTTATTGGACTTAAGAAGGAATCGAAAAATTTGTTAGACATGTCCTTATTCAAAAATACAAAAAAGTGATAACCCAATAAAATCGAGACTGCTAAACAAACTTGGCCCAAAATAAACTTAAAGATCGCATCCATTGTTTTGGGGGGAGTAACTCCCTCATTGCTTGAATTTACTTGCATAGTGAGTGAGAGACGAACACTGAGATAGAGCCAAGCCGGGATTCTCTTTTAGACTACTGATTCTATAAAAATGATTAGCTACTTCTCAATTAGGGAATATGGGTAGCTGGTAAGCAGTACATATTTTCTTAGCAGAGTGGGTGGTTTAAAGGACATTGTGTAAGGCTCTGTCCTTAAGTAATGGGTAGCCATTTTATGGTTCGTCCTTACACCCATACTGGCTAAAAGTAGGTGCAACTAGTCATACAAATTCAGGCTAGTTTTTAGGGAAATACATGCACCTAACAACTCGCTAACTCTCTAAGATTGCATTATCACTAAATTCTAAAACAAAAAAGATTAACGACAGAGCTTTCACGACCATCATTGAGTTGAGTTGATGAATTGGGGGTTTGATTTTTCATCATTGTTTTTAATCCAGATTTAATCTTCACTATTCTCCCCATCACAATGATGGGCAGATGATCTCTTAGGTTACCTTTGGCGGCACCGCTTCACAGCACACATGTCCATTCATCTAGGGAGGTTCCTGAAAGCTCAGACCTGCTCTCGGAGCCCGAGTATTCCACCTCCTTTTCTTCTACCTTCCCCACCCATCACCTGAGGTACACCAACTAGAGCAGTCAGAGCAGATATTCGTAGACTTGGTTACACTTGAGGACTGCTCTTTTTCCTTTTCAGAGTCTGATGAGACGGCCCAAGAGCAGAGAGATGATGAGAAGCCAGATATCCATGACATGTTTGATCAAGTGATGATCAACAACACCCTCCTGGCATCCCTAGAGGCGATGCAACGACATATCCGTGACCAGGGGTTGCTTATGATAGACATGAGGTGAGAGTTGACTCAGATGCGAGATGGGCAAGCAGATGCGAGAGATAACAAAACCGATGGTGGAGAGATTCCTAAACATGAGGATTGAGCGGATGGCATACGCTAGGAGGAGGCCCGAGATCCATAGAGACCTTTGTGCACCATGAGAGCATTGTACAACCTTGGTGCAACTCTCACCCATGGGTGGATTTAGGTGCCAACCATTTTGGGTGATTTGAACTACGACCCCAAAAGATTCAGTTGTTTCCCAAGTTCCATGGGCACGCCATCGAGGAGCCTTATCTACATCTCCAGGAGTTTAAGATGATCTGCAGCACAGTTAATGACAGATTGGTGGACGAGGACACGATCAAGATGATATCCTTCCCATTTTCCTTAGTTGATAGAGCAATCTACTGGCTGAAGCACTTGGGAAAGGTTATCACTACCTGAGAGAAGTTGAGGACCGAGTACCTCAAAAGTACTATCCACTCGGTCGGACAAACGCAACACGAGCTATGATATGCAATTTCACCATGATCCCAAATGAACAGTTCCATGAGGCTTGGGATCGATTTAGAGAGCTTATTGACAATTGTCCACATCATGATATCAACAAGCCCAACTTAGTCCAGAGTTTATTTTGCTGGCTGACACCTGAGCTGTAGGGGCTAGTCAATGCATCTTGTGGAGGTTCTTATTTTTCTAAGGATGAGGACCGGGTCTGGGCCATCTAAGAGGAGATGGTTGAAAACTACACTGTGATGACCCAGACCCATGTCTACACTCATGGGAATCATCCCCAGCAGGTATTGTCTCACCATAAAGTTGCACGCATTGAGGCAGGTCCATCTTCATCTTCTACAGTTGCAGCATTATCAGAGTCATCAACGACGGACATTGGTATCATTAGCCAGACGTTGGATCGCATGGAAATCATTGAGAAGAAGATGTGTCAGGGCCTAAACAAGATCAACAGGATTGACGAGCTGGCCTAGACTTTAAGTGACCTCAAGACACAGATCATGTGCCTCTAAGAGGCACAAACGGCGTCTACGCCACATCCTAGGTCACATGTTGATCATGGAAGCTATTCATTACAGCCATCTGCCTCATACAGACAGGTTCACCATATTCAGGCGGAGCATATTCAGTCGCCCCCCAATACCAGTTGCCACCACCACCTGCACCAGACACACATATGGTGGTATATCAGAGTGATTAGCCATTGACGTCACTTCCCCTACCTTTGCACGAGCAGATGGAGCTGTTGATGGAAGTCAATGGGATTTGATATGGCTAGTACCAGCTGCAACCCAGCATCCGCCATGATTACCCGGGTTTCAGATGGTTCACTAGAGGTTCTCAGTCCCAGCAGTACCCTCCGACACAGTCAGGGCAGGGTACCCAGTAGCAGCATCCCTAGTACTCCCAGCATACCATTCCTCGACCCCAGTACCAGGGTCAATAGTGGAGGCAACATCAACCTCATTCTCAGTTTTACCATCCTTCCCCTCACTCCTACCACCACCAGCAACATGGCCAGCCTCAGCATTTTTAGAGAGGCATCCCATCCAGTTCTCATGCACCCTCGTATGAGAACCCAACATTAGACGATCTCTCCCGTATGCTTACAGAGCAGCAGACTAATTTTAAGCGAGAGATGGATGAGTTCAGCAGGAGATGAGAGAGACCATCAAGGGCAAGGATGCCATACCTACACAGATCGAGTCCAATCTGAATAATTTGAAGAGAAAGTATGAGCATGTACAGTCTACAAAGTCTGATATTCCTAGTGAGATACTTGATGACATGAATTATTTATTTGATGTCAATTTTGTGACACTTAGGAGTGGTAGGGAGCCAACCGACGACAACTCATCTAAGCGACATTCAGATTCAGATTCCAGAGTGCCAGATGAGAAAGAGAGAGCGGTGATGATACCACTGATGTTGATATGGATGGTGGTGTTGATGCCACCCATTTTGATGATGATCCATTCAATGTCATTGATGTCGTCCCTCCTCCTGATGTTGCAGATGGTGGTGCTGATGCCATCCGTATTCAATATGACGAGCCAGAGCGTAGTACTGATGTTGCAACTTTAGATGTTGTCGGTGGTGATGATGACACCAAGAGTCTATGTAAAGATACTCTAGTTGTTTTGACTACTACTCTTGTACCTGAGGATGATATTCTTAGAAAAACACAAAAAAATAAGCAAAACTTTGAAAAACAAAAACATGAATAATGGAACGGTTTATGTATCTTGTCCTGATCCATTTGTTATGATTGATGATGATTATGTGGATTCCAGTCAATTGCATGCTCATAGATCTTTCCCTACTTCAGACCCTCTTGTTCCTGAGGACGGGCCCTCCATCCCCTTCCCTCAAGCACTCTGCTTAGGGAAGGACCAAAAAACAGAAAATCCCAAAAAGAGACAACAACTAGAGTTCAAGCGAGCGGATGATAGATAGATTTCATATCTAGCTGATTCTTCAGGAGGCATTAGAGCACATCCCACTCTTTCAGAAAAACCTTAGAGAGAAGACCACAGTCCGTAGGAAGAAGAGGCATAACCATAGTGCAGAAATCCATGTGCTCACCCATGCCACGTGCTTCGCTATTCAGAACCGACGGTCAACCAAGAGACTTGATGCCGGAGCTTCATATGTCAGATGCCACATTCATGAGCAGTGTTTTGATCGTACTCTATTAGACAACGGGTCTTCGATTAACCTCCTTCTGGCAGCCTTACTTGACTGCTTCGAGTTTGGCCCTCTTCGACAGAGCAGGACAGTACTTCAGTTTGTAGATAGATCTGTCAAGAGGCCGAAGGGGTTACTGAAGGACGTTGTCATCACCATTAAGGGCCTAAAATTCCCTGTGGACATTGTTTTGTTGGACATGGAGATTCCTGAATGCGTGACTGATACCCCCATCATATTAGGCTGACCATTCATGGCGACAACAAAGGCCATGTCTGATCATGATAGTAAGAAGGTATACTTTCACGTTGAGGGCGAGAGTGTACAAATAGAGACGATTGAGCAGATAAGAGCCAGAGATTTAGCTAGCTCAGAGCAGAGATCAGAGAAGATGATAGATACAAAGCCAGACATCCACCACGAATGTGATTTTGTGATTACATATGATGAGGAAGTTTGGGAAGATCCAATTTCACAAGCTCTTGTCATATCTTCAGACTTAGCATATTCACAGTTTCTAGCTGATGAGAGTTCAGAGAACACACTTGTGGCACATGATACTTTAGAGGCTGACGATGTAGTTTCTGGTAGCGAGGTTGATCTCATTTCATGCCATTCCGATTCAGATCCCTCAGACTCAGACATAGATTTTTATTAGTAGGATTTTGATGAGTATTTTTCATGTTTTATGTCTACAGATCCTACAATTAGGACAGAGATAGAGCCAAGTGCAATTGATAGAGACACCACAGGGCCATCTTCGTCAAGTTCAGTTGAGCAGTGAGAGTTCTCCCATTCAGATCTAGTAGCCTCACTCAGACATTTCAGAGGCCATATTTTCCTGCTCCCACATGCCTGGAATTGAAGACCTTATCACACATCATGAAGTATAGATTCCTTGCGGACGAGCTAGATATGTTCCTAGTCATTATCTCAGCAGATTTGACTGATGATCAAGAATCTTATTTGACAGAGATTCTTGAGAGGAAGCGCAATGCAATCAGTTGGTATGTAGCAGATCTCCAGGGGATGCATGTTGGTGCCGATTCCTTGAGAGGAAGCGCAAGGCAATCAACAAGGTTCTTGAGAAGGCGGGCGCATGGAATTGATGTTGGTGCGGAGTACCGACTAAGTCATCCACGAGTTCTCATCTCGAAGATGAAGAGGGAGATCGAGAATGGATGAAAGATACGATGTCAAACATGGAATAAATGGAGTGCAAAATAGTAGAATGCTTAAATCGAGCCAGGATCAAAAGGGAGATGAAATAGGAAAGAAAAATGTCACAAAGTGTGTAGGACTGATCTTTGAACTTAACTAAAAATAAACAAACACCAAACAATTGTGGGTTTATTAACTCAACATAGGTGAAGCCGTAAGAGTTCAGCTATTTTTGTCTTTTCAATTTTATTGTTGTTTTGCGGGCAAGATCTTATAGCGAGTACTTATGAGCGCTAACCCTATAGGAGCATGTGTACTACCAGAAAAGTTCCCCGTACTTCTTCCACCTCCTTTGTAACATGTGATCTGTGCACTGAAAGGTTCTTGATCTCGTGCCTGGGGGCTACTAAGCTAAAGAAAAGAGCGAGGAAGTTGATAGGTAAAATCGCTACTTCCCTCGCAAGCGAAGAACTCGGACGCAAACCGATGAGACATACACACCCGTAAGGGCATGGCCTAAGCTCAGTACTCAGATCAAGTCGGTGTTCCACAAAAGGTAAGAACACCATCGTCGATAAGGCCCTAGTCGATCATGTATGATAGAAGCACCAATACTTCACCGTCCCAAGTAATAATCAAGGCCCCACAGATCGGGATTTAGGATCTTATCCTTATGAGTAGTGCATCACTCAGTATAGAATGTACTTGAAAAAATGAGGGATTTATGGACCCAAAGCAATGATGTCGATTACTGATGACACATATTTTGGCTAACTCAGATGGAATTAATTAAGCAAGTGTCTGTTATGGGAACATACTGGGATACATTATGAGAGGCCCAAGGGTTCCCTTATATAGGAGAAAAACCATTGGGAAAATTATAGAAAGATGAAACAAAAAATAAAGAATTACATAAAGGATAATACTAAAAATAGTAACTATCTCAACACTCCCCCTCAAGCTGGATCATAGATATCAATAAGACTCAGCTTGGAACAACATCTCTGATAAGGTCCTCTTGCTAGAGCCATTGTAAGTATATCTGTTGTCTGGTCTCCAGAGCTGACATGCGTAGTAGTGATAATACCCTTCTGCATCATGTCACGAGTGTAGTGACAATCCCCTCTATGTGCTTCGTCCTCTCATGAAAGGCTGTGTTATTTGCAATGAAGAGAGAAACATGATTATCACATTGGAGGTGCATGGGAAGAGGCACTTCTATAGTCAGGTCAGTAAGAACGGATCTGACCCACATCATCTCTGTACTAGCCTTTGCCATGGCCCTGTATTCCAATTCAGCACTTGATCTAGCAACCATAGTCTGCTTCTTACTCTTCCATGAAACAAGAGAATTCCCTATGAATACAACAAATCCTGACGTAGATTTTCTATCCTTTGGACACCCAGCATAATCTGCATCTACGCATGCTGTCACTGAGAGAGTTGTGCCTCTGCTGAAAAGAAGTCCAGTACCAGGTGAAGTCTTCAAGTATCTCAAAATCATATGGACTGCATCCATATGTGCTTGTCTGGGCTGCTCCATAAACTGACTCACTTTGCTTACGATAAATGCTATGTCGGGTCTGGTAATAGTTACGTACAGTAGCTTGCCAACAAGCTCTCTGTACCTTCTCTTGTCGACCTCCTCAGTATCATCATCATAGAACTACATACTTGGGTCAAGCAGAGTAGTGGTAGGTCTACAATCTGCCATGCTTGTCTATGAAAGAAGATCTATAACATACTTTCTCCGGGTCATTACAAGACCCCGCTGATTCATGGCAAGTTCTATTCCAAGGAAGTAACATAAATGTCCAAGGTCCTTGGTCACAAACTGCTGACCTATGACATTTAAAATTTTTTCAAAAATACAATATGTACAAATAAATGATGAAATTGCATAAACCACACCAGAAAACCAACTTTCACCCGTAACTCCAAAAATTATGAAATCACAGCCATTTTTAAAGATAATTTAATTTAGAATACAATGGAAGTGAGTTTGGTTCAATTTGAGTTCATAAGGAGCCGGAATTGGTCATTCAATTATCGCTTAGTGGCTTTTTCCAAGTGTGGTTGCTTTTATTCTGTACATGATTTGATTGTGCAATCATTTTATTGATTAGGAAATATTTTTGTTTACAACTTTTATTTTAAAAATTATTTTGTTTAAGGTTAATTTATGTATAAATAAAATAGTATACAAATATACACATCACACATTCTTTTGGATTTTCTGATTAAGGACCCTATCTCCCCCTACTTTATTCTTGGTCGATCAGGTCAAGTCTTGACCTTCTCTCGGGGTTCGGGTCAGCATGTATCTATTACATATATACATTCTTCTTCTTTTTCTTTATTTTTCATTTCTTTCTTTCTTTATTTATTTTAGGTTAAAATAATATACAGATACACATTAGTAAGAAAATGGAGTTAGTATTATATACATGTGTTTTATAAGGGATTTTAAGCTAAAATAAATGAATAAAGATGGCGAATCGTAGATTTATCATCCCCCTATGCTTTACCTTTGCTAGACCCTTATCAAACAAGAATAAGTGAATAGAAGAAAAAAGGAAGGAAAAATAAAGAAGTTTGGACAATATTGAGTATTAAACTTTTCTTCATAAAATTGTAGTTTGGAGCTCTGTCAGACCTTTGGATTATTAGTGTATCGGAACCTTAATGGGAAATGGATTTAAAACCTAACAACCTCTTAGTTCCATAAGACTCCTATTCAGGTCTCCTCAACATTCGGGTCAGAACAAGTCTACATATACAAATTCTTATGACTATGAATCTTTACTTGTACGATATAAGTGAAATATATAGCTCCCCTTCTCAAAAGTAGCAAAGAAATAGCCTCCCTGAACAAGTTACTCTAGTTTCCCCATCTAGCAACTCTTTCCTCGAGGAGCAGGGATATTCCCTTCTAAGTTCAAGTACAACCAGCTCAAAAAGAGGAGATGGAGAAAAGAATGGACGGTAACCAGTGTAGCTACATATCCTTGGATGCATGACCAGTGTAGCCATGTCATCCAACCACGAGCTTACAAATATTTGACTTTGAAGATATTATTATTATTTTTATCCTTGTATATACACTCCGACATACATTGTAAATTTCAATCAGGCCTGTCCACTTTTAGAGATTCTGCATTTTCCATTCTTTTTTTTTGAAAGTATATACAAGGTGCAGCATGTACATAAGGAGTTTTTCCTCTTGAGCCCGTAGACTATCCCTCTTTTGAAGCATTATTGCAACCCCACAACATTCTGTCTTTAGACCTCAACATCGCTAGACCAGGTTGAGATGCACTTCCTTCCCTAGAGGAAGATGAGAGGTTTCGCCTAGATGTACTACCCTCGTATGCTACCCAAGCCAAAAGATTCTTCCTCCTCACTACCTCATATATGAAGAGCTACGTGTAGAGTGCTTGTCTAAGAAAAGCCACAGTCCGAAAGAATCATGTGTGTGATGTTAAATATTCTACTTAGACTACTCAAGATGACATGTGAACAAAGTCTTATTGACTCAAATAATTAAGTCACTAGGACCTGAAAAGTCTTAACTCCATTTCTTATAAGGTTCCTCTGAAATTAAGTGGATTAAGGTCCAACTAAGCTCCATTCTTCAATTTTATTCCAGACTTAGTTTAAATTTCAATACTATCCTGAAAAATGCACATGCAAATGCAAGAAATATGTACAATGCAAAAAGAAAGCATTTTTTTGAAACAATTTTCTGATTTTGTTTTTTTTATGGATTTTTGGAAAAGAAAGGAAAAATGATGCACATGCAAAAGGAAAAATGATGCACATGCAAAAAGGAGAATTTTTTATGCAACTTTTTATAGATTTTTTATTTTGTAGTTTTTTTTTCAAAAATGAAAAAAGGATTAGTAAAATATATACAAGTATATACAAAAAATTTTTGTTGTTGTTTTTTTGTTTTGTTTTGTTTTTGTTTTTGTTTTTGTTTTTTTATTTTATTGTTTTTTTTTGTTTTTGATGTTTGTTGTTTTTTATTTGTTTTTCTTCTTCTTTTTTTGAATGGTGATCAAAGTCTATATACACATACACGTGGATTTTACAAATTTATATACATATCCCCAAAAAAAACATTATAGTACGAGTTACGTCTAAAGTATATATGCAATATATATGACACCCCCTATACTTAGCTCGAACTATATCTCATAGTGATCAGAGAGTGGCAAAGGAAGACATAACTCGTGTTAAGTATAGAAAAGTGAAAAGACTCCTATGCTACAACGACTCAAAGAGAAAATGAAAAGAATAGAGGTCGGTGATCCCCCTATACTTAGGATCAAGTAATCCTAAGTATAGAAGACTTTACAAAAGGGGATAACCGATGCAGAGAATGTACAGACTCAAAAATAATAAAAAAACAATATGAACAACATCACCCCTATACTTAGAGTAGAGCATCCCTAAGTATAGGAAACAATAGGAATGATGAACATGACGAATATGAACAACACAAATCATTCACCTCCTATACTTAGGATAAAGCACATCCTAAGTATAGCATATACCCACACAGAAAGGGGTGAATGTTAAAATGGAAGAGGAAAGAGTGAAACGAAAGGGTATGCAAAAGGAGTGGATGTACAAAGATCAAGAAGGTCAAAAGTGAACCTTCTTGCAGGACCACTAAGGTATGGATCTAACAAGGTGTAGGTCGATATTGGGGTCATCATTAGACATGAACTAATCATGATCGACCAAGTATGTATCCTCAACGGTCTCAGAGTGTGCAGGCAAGAATCGATTAGTGGAAGTAGTATGGTCATGTCTTGCCTGGGAAGTCTCACAAACATCAAAGTAAAAAGGCTCAAAATCATTATCAGAAAAGGTTGGATCAATTTTAGCCTGTCGAGCCTCTACTGGATCATCATCTTTATCAAAAGGCCCAAATTCCTTAATAAAAGCAATCAAATCAAATTTGGCCTTATCAGTCTCATCTGAATCAGGGTGAATAGGAACAAATTAATCAGTAGAAGTAGTCAAATCATGTCCGTCCTGTTTATTCTCAGAGTCTGCCTTCCCCTCTAAGGTGTCTATCATGTAAATTCTGCAGATGTCATCAATGCATCTCCACATAACAGAAGTGGGAACTCCAAGGTCTATGCTTTCCGAGTCTTCCTCCTTGAAGAGGAATTCTTGGGTTTCATTATCATCCAACATACAACACGAATCTCTGATATTATCATCAAGGTCAAGGTCCTTGGTGTTGGCTAACGTGACCACACTCTCATGGGATGCAATTCTTTGGTCAGTAGTGGGTGTAGTGATCAACACATTGCTCCCTACATCATTACGGAAGCGAATCTCTCCAGATCCATAATCAATAATAGCTCCTGCAGAGGCAAGGAAAGGTCGTCCCAGGATGATTGGAGGGTGCTCCACAGGGATGGAGGTCTTCACGGTCAATACAACAAAATCCGAAGTAGAATTCATGCCCTGAATATGAATGACAGTGTTTTTCTAGAATACCCTTTGGCCTCTTGATAGATCCATCAGCAAAGTGAACTATCATCCTGGTTTTCTTGAGAGGCCCAAGATGAAGAGACTTTACCATAGAGAAGGGTATTATATTGATTGAAGATCCACTATCAAGGAGAGTGTAATCACAAGAATAATCAGATATGGAGCAACTCACTAGAGGTGTGGCAATGTTCCCTTTCTTAAAATGTGGATGTTGGGAGTGGGGTAGGCAGTGGCCATGGTCAAGTTGTGATGCTTAGATCTTCTCCTCCGCTTTCTCTTATTGTGTTGAGGAGAAGATAAATGGGTCATGGCCTGGTGAAGTGGGTCTTTAATGATCTTACGAAGGGTGGCCACAACTTCAGGTTCAATCACTTTTTTGAATTTTTGGACCTCCTCCATACAAGGGAGGAGATTGGAATCAACATATACACGAGGATTGCCAAGAGCAGTCTGTATAGTGGAATCCTCGGGGTCAAAGTTGGGACATGTGGTGGATAGATGTGTGGGTATATGATCGGGCATTTGGGTCCTCTCCTCGCAAAATGAATCAACAATGTGTCTCCCAGAATCTTTTTGTATTTTTAAAATTTTCTCATTTTTTGTATTTTGGGCGATTGCAAGCTCTCATGATTATCCTCAATTGAATCCATATCCTCAAATAGTGGAGCAACGTTCTGGCTTGTATTTATGTTAAATATATTGCTAATCCTCGAATTCATATGCTCCATCATCTGGTTCAGTGTCTCAAATGTGGAAATCATGAAAGGTGACTCCAAAATCCTAGGATCGAGTGGGTTGAATGAGCGTGAGTGAAAATCATCGTCCGATTCCTGAAATAATGGGTTAAGCAGATATGCATAAAAATCAGGAGGAAAGTCCTCTTGGAAAATGGAAGGTGGATCATCTGGAGAGTACGAGGGATCTGCAAAGATCGGATTAAAATAACTCCAGTCGGCCATCTCCAAAATAGAAGAAAATGATTGGGAGAGCATGAGGGTCAAGTCAAAAGATGTGAAGAAAAAGGAGCAAACGCACAAAAGGATCTAGTATGCACACAAGTAATCAAACACAATACATACCCCCAGTTCACCAATCAACTCAATGTGAAAACCATGAAGGTTCGGTCAATTATCTTATCAATTTTTCGTGTTTAGTGATAATACAATCTATCAGAGCGGTTAAAGTGAGATGTTAGGAATCCAATGCTCTCAGGAGACTGGCCTAATCCCAAAGTTAGATCTTTCCCAGCCAGTATGAATTGCGGACCGTACCGGCTACCCATTCAATTCAATCTGTTAAGGACGTCGCGGGCCGCTTTACCGGCTACAGGAGAGATCCTCACTGGAGAACGACTAACCCAAGATAGTAGTATGAAAAGAGTTCGGGTGTGGTTCTATCCTAGTGTGCAGGTCAATCTCTCGATACATACAAACCAAACAATGAAGGGGTTCTTCTGCCCAAAACAATGATTTTTCCTTGTGTTTATTTTAGGGTCGAGTATTCTTTTACAGTCCCGTATTTTAGGCAGTTGTCACTTGGTTAAAATATTTTCAAAGAATCGCCTACCGAGTGTCCAATTTCCTTTTTAACTTATGTGAGTGAAAACAAGGAAGGAGATCAGAAATACCAATGCACAATTAAACACAATGATGCATGCAGGGGTTAGAGATGCGTACCTTGTCGCCAGCACTCTACATGCAAGTGATCCACGCAGAATCGAAATACAGAAAAATAAACTAACCTATATGCAAATGCAAGTTAACCGTCCTAATCAATATCTTCTATTAATGGGCAAGAACATGTTAATTTGACTAAGTCCAATTACACTATATTATATAAGTACAAAAATTCTTGTTTAGGGTATTTGAACCTAATTAATTACCTGGCCCAAGCAAATTAATTAAAGCAATCAATAGGTAGCTCACGAAATTTGCGTGAAACAAAGAAAAAATAAGACGCTAAAAACAAATCCGGTGAGGTCCCCCAAGTGCACCGGCACTTGGCAAAACATACCCCACAACAAATGAATGTCTGTTTACAAGGGTTCAAATGCTAGAAAAGAAAATCTCTCTCTCTCTCTCTTTCTCTCTTTGGTCTCCTTCAATTCTTCTTCTCCTCTTCTCACGCTATCCTACGGCTCAGTGAAGAATCAATCTGCCTCCCCTTCGCTTGGGTGCTTCGTCTCTCCTATGAGCATCTCCTTCGCTCCGCGGGCCCTCGTAAGGAAAAGAAAAGAGAGAATGTATAAGAAACACATTATCAAATATAAGCAGAAAAAATGAAATGAAACATTGAATATGAACAATGTAGTGAATGTGGAAAAATATACACAAATATATACAACTAGGAATAGCAGATTAAAAGAGAAACCTAACTACCCTCGTCGTGCCTCCCCGGCAACGCCGACATTTTGTTGAGACAAAATTTTTGGGGTTTTTGATTTTTTTATTTTATTTCCCCAGCAACGACACCATTTTATTGAGTTGGAGTATTTAAGGATTGGTTATTAATAATGGATATGTGGTCGTTGTTCTCCACAAATAATCACATGTCAAACAAATAATTTTTTCTTCTCTCGCTGCAAAATAATTATAAAAAATAATGTGGAGCAAGAGAAACATTTTTGCTACTTATTTACCTGCATAGGGGACATGAGCGAAGTCAGGGAGGCTACAATTCCTGAGGGTTATTCAATTAATCGATGAAACATCATTTAAGAGAAAAACATGAATCTCAAAGGCAAACTATCCTCGGTTTTTGTGGAATTTTTCTCTTTTTAATTTTTTTAAATTTTTTTATTTTTTATTTTTGATTTTCAAGTTTTTAGTGATTTTAGTTTTGCAATTTTTTTTTTAATTTTCAAATAAAGAACAATATGCACAAGATAAGAAAGACGCACACCAAACTCTTTTTGTATTTTTCAATTATATATGCTCAGAAAAATTCAGAGATTTTTTGGGGTTTAAGGATTTGAAATGTTTTTGGGATTTTTTGTAGAATTTTTAGATGTTTTTATATTTTTTAAAATCAAATAGTGACAAAAATGAGAAACAATGCATAGCCTGGAGTAATTTGAAACTTTAAAATATTTCAAGTATACAAAACTCCTGTCAATTATTTTATGATAAAATATAGGCAAATGTCTACAAACAGGAATCACTATCATGATTTTTGGATTTTCGTAGAATTTTCTGCGATTTTTATAAGATTATTAATGTTTTTCAATTTTTTGGGTTCTGAAAAGAATTAATGCGTGAAATTTAGATAGAAATTAAACGACAATAAAAAACTACTATAATTTTTTTGTAATTTTTAGAGCAATATTCAATTTTTTTGTGATTTTTGAATTTCAGACAGAGAGAAAGACACTATTTTTTATTTTTTAATCATATTAAAAAAATGATAAAATGCAATGAAAAATTTATGCTAGAAACATAATACATCAGGAGCATAGCATGATTTTAGGGAATTTTATTAACCAAAGAAAACATTTATTTCAATAATAAAAGCAAGCAAAATAAAGGTCGGTAATTCAAGGACTGAAATGAAAATAGTCAAAGTTTTTGCATGAAAAATCAATAAAAGTCAATTCGCGGACAGAAAGTCAAATTACCCAGAATGACGCGTGCATCGCACGTGCTTAAGGCTTTGGGACAGGGGCTCTTTTGAAATTTCAGAAATGCCTAGGGGTAGAGTTACAAATTTTCCAAAATAAAATAATCATCTCACTAGGGTTTCTTCTTCACACGCCTAGTATCATTCTCCACAAACAAGTCAAGGGGCATGGGCAGCGCCACCCCTCTCTTCCCACGGCTACGGCGAAGAAGCTGTGATGATTAATGGGTCTGGTGTGGTTGGGCGCCCACATCGGAGGTAACTTCGCACGGTGGGAGCATTCTTCAAGTGGAGTGGCGGTACGATAGAGGTGTGACGGCGGGCGATGGCTTCAGCCGAGGGTGGCACTAGAGCGTGGCTGCTGCACAAAGGAGATAAGCGGTTGGGTCACGGTAGTGTTGGCGACAATTGACGACAGTAGTGGTGGAGGGCTTCAGATCTGAAGGCATGATGGAGATGGCCGTGACGATGAAGGTGAATCGGCGGAGGCTCTGGCAGGAGAGAGATACACGCGGCCATGGAGGAGGCTGTACGCTCAAGGAGGTAGAGGTTCACGGCTGATGCGGGGGCAACTGTGCCGTATGCTAAAGATGATGCACACAGTATCGCCAGGCGGAGGAGGCATCGGTGGAGGCTCTAGCGGGCGAGAGATGCGCGCGACCGTGGAGGGTCGCTGTTGGGACAATTTTTTATTTTTTTTATTTTTTAATGTAAACAATAACAAGAAAAAAGGGAAAAAACTTTTTTTTTAAATTTTTAGAAACAGAACTGTAAATAATTATGTTTTTTAATTTTAATTTTTTCCATTTTTAATTTTTTTATATTGTCCCTGTAAAACAAATGTTAGAAACGAAGGCTAGATATAATTTTTTATTTTTTATTTTTAAGCAAATGAAGATGCGAGCACAACGGCTCAGCCCCAAAATCAAAACAAAAGATGTGAATGGGGATCGGGCGAAAAATGAGGAATGGATCCAAGTCTCCTGCCACCGTGCGTGGCCGAAGTTGAGAGATCTTGATAGGTAGAAAATCACATGGAGAGATTGAAATGTGAGATGAAGTTGGTGGCGGATCAAATCGTGATGGATTTTAAGATCTAGAAAAAATGACAACAAAGAAAAAAAATGCGAGAAAATAAATCTAGGATTAATCTAGGATAAAAATAAGAGAAAATGTTGATCTCACCTTAGGAGCAGAAAATTATCGTTGTCATCTCGATGAAAGCTGACTCGCTGTCACCGGACGGCTTAAAGGCTAGGAACCCTTCTACGATAAGAAGACTCTCAGAGATCGGGCTCCTCTCACCAAAGATTGATCAAATTGGAGTGATGGATAAGGAGCCTTATTAATAGATAGAATGGGATTGAAGTTTGAATTTTTGAAGTTTTGGATGAACATAAGAGATAAGAGAGAAGAAAATTGAAATGAGATAAGTTAGCAAGATAAGTATTTACAAAAAGTAACTATTTTTTTTCGTCACTTTATTTATTTGGAAAATAAATGTTATTTTTTTTATTTTTTGTGGTAGTTAGTTAAGAAAATTAAATATATACATATGTTATATACATATATGACATTATCTACATAGGTGAATAAACAAATTAATTAATTTTTTTGTTTTAATTTTTTATTTTTTATTTTTATTTTAAATAATTAGTAAAAATATTTACAAATATTTACAAAATACAATATGAACAAATAAATGGTGAAATTGCATAAACCACCCCAGAAAACCGATTTTTCACTCGTAACTCCAACAATTATAAAATTATGGCTATTTTAAAGATAATTTAATTTAGAATACAATAGAAGCGAGTTTGGTTCAATTTGAGTTCATATGGACTCGGAATTGGTCATTCAATTATCGCTTAGTGGCTTTTTCCAAGTGTGGTTGCTTTTATTCTGTACATGATTTGATTACGCAATCATTTTTATTGATTAGGAAACATTTTTATTTACAACTTTTGTTTTGAAAGTTTTTTTGTTTGAGGTTAATTTATGTCAAATAAAATAGTGTAGTATACAAATATACGCATCACACATTTTCTCTTGGCCGATTAAGAACCCTATCTCCCCTACTTTATTCTTGATCGATCGGGTCAAGTGTTGACCTTCTCTCGGGGTTCGGGTCAGCCTGTATCTATTACATATATACAGTCTTCTTTTATTTCTGTATTTTTTCTTTCTTTATTTTTTCTTTCTTTCTTTCTTTATTTTAGGTTAAAATAATATACAAGTATACAATATTTACACACAGATGCACATTAGTATGAAAATGGAGTTAGTATTATATACATTTGTTTATAAGGGATTAAGCTAATAAAGATGACGAATCACAGACTCATCATCTATGTACATAGAAAATCGATTTTTTGGGGCTTTGTAATTTTTTTGTGATTTTGAAATAAGATAAAAATAAAAAAATAGGATAAAATGAAAGATAAATATTTACACAATAATCTATTTTTTGGATTTTTTATTCATGAAGAAATAAAATAAAATACGAAAAAGATGATATTGTTAGTGAACACTTAGACTTGGTTAGTTTCTTTGATTTTGGTGTTACTTTGGATTTCATTTTTACACATTTTAATGAAACTTTTATCAAATAAAATAAATGAAAAAGAAATAAAATAAAAAGAGTTAAATATTTACATAAAATAATAAGTCGAAAGCGGGTAAAATACGTAATGTATAAAAGAGGCCCAAAACCCAACTTTCACATATGAGCGTTGATTCACTTGAACTTGGCCTTATTTTGAAGGTAATTGAATGTACAGTGAATAGGATCAAATCCAGCGCTATATGAGGAAGATATTAATGTTTTAGTATGTTTGTCCTAAAATTAGGGTTTGAGTTTCATGTCCACTTATTTTATGTTAGTGATTTTTTTTGTATTTTTCATTTATTCTTGTTAGTCATGTGTACACAATGGAATTATTTCAAGTGATTTGAATATAGTATGAATTAATTAAAAATTAGGGAAGTTAGCTTATTTTACAGATCAATTGGGCTGCGATTTTTGGCTTCTTATTTTTTGCAATAATGTATGATAACATGCAATTATTATTTATATATGCAGAATAATGGATAGAATGACGATGAAATTTGGGAACTTAGCTTAATTAATCACTTTTAGAGTGATGAATAATGTATTCATCAGTGAAATTCTTGCAGGAAGACTTCCTTAAGAGTCAATACAAAATAACGTAAAGGAACTCATTTAATCCTTTGAGGATATTGAGGTTCCTGAACCAAAAACAAAAGAGATAAATGAGGATGAACACATGTACCTCTTCGAAGGAATTTGAGGGTGGTTATACCACCAGAAAGGTACGGATTCCATTTGTCAGAAGATTCTGACAGTGATCCTGTTTCATATGATGAAGCACTCACGGATTATGACTTGGTTAGATAGATGCTAGCCATGAAGTCTGAAATAAACTCCATGCACAAGAATGGTGTATGGACCGTATAGGATCCACCTGAAGAGGTAAAACCAATTAGGTGTAAATGGATCTTCAAGAGAAAAAAGGGGCTTGATGGGAAGGTAGAGGCCTTCAAGGCACGACTCGTACCCAAGGGATACACACAGAGAGAAGGCATCGACTATATGAGACATTCTCTACTGTAGCCACGCTCAAGCCCATAGGGACATTGTTAGCTATAGCTGTACATCATGACTACAACATCTGGCCGATGGACGTCAATATTGTGTTCCTCAATAGATACCTCGAGGAGGATATCTATTTGGAGCTGCCCCGTGGCTTTATAACTAAGAAAGACAAGGTGTACAATATGAAGAAATCCATCTATGGGCTCAAACAAGCTTCTCATAGCTGGAACATCAGATTTGATGAAAACATAAAGAGTTATGATTTCATCCAGAATCCTGATGAGCCATCTGTGTATAAGAAGATTAGTGGGAGTGCCATTGTGTTCATCATGGTTTATGTAGATGGCATCCTAATCATTTGGAATGACACATGATTAATGACTAGTGCTAAGGTATGGCTTTTGTACACCTTTGATATGAAATATCTTGGAGAAGCCTCTTACATCTTGAGTATCAATCTGTTTAGAAATAGAGAAAAAAGGATTTTGGGATTATCCCAACATGGGTACAGTAAGAAAAGCCTAGAATGATTCCATATGGAAAATTCCAAGAAAGGCTTCCTTCTCGTAAGATATGGTATCCACTTATTTAAAGGGATGGCCCCTCAAAGAAGTGAGGAAATGAGGGCCACGACCAGATGCCCATACACATCAGGTGCGGGAAGCCTAATGTATGCCATGATGTATACAAGGTCAGATATCTGCCATTTAGTAGGAGTGGTAAGTCCCGCTATAGAGAACAACACTAGAATGCAGCGAAGAACATCTTCAAGTATCTAAGATGGACGTAATATTACATCTTGGTATATGGACTCGATGATTTCCATGTCTTAGTATACACAGATTCAGACTTCCAATCTGACATTGATGATATGAAGTCAAATTTAGGATTCATATTCTTGTTGGACGGTGGTGTTATGAGTTGGAGAAGCAAGAAGTAAGACACTGTGGCCGATTCAATAATAGAAACTGAGTACATTACCTCGTCGGATGCTGAAAAACGGTGATGTGGTTGTGCAAGTTCATCTTGGAGTTGAGCATAGTTTCCTCAGATACTCTCATCTCATTGCTATGCGATAACGTAGGAGCCATATCTCAGGCGAAGGAATCAAAATGGCATCAAAAGATCATGCACGTGGAGAGGAATACCACATCATTCGTTAGATTCAGAAATAGTCATCACCAAGGTGGCCTCTACCAACAACATTGCTAATTCACTTACCAAACCTTTGTCCCAGAAGGGTTTAGACCATCATGTAATGAGTATGGGTTTACAGATTGTAAAAGAATGGTTATGATTCGTAATGGGAAATTGCTGGACATGTGAGCCATGGGCAAACCATTTCTACAATAAATGTTATTGTAATCCTCTTATATATCAATAAAAGTTTTTTATTTTCACTCACTTTCTGAGAGTAACGAATACATGAACTTATGAAATCCCTTCATACAATTAGGGTTATTTACCATGGCCATCTTGTTAATCATACAACAATTGATTCAATGGTTGGTTCATAGAGGCTGCTGTTTAGATGATATCTAAAGAGTTAGATTGAGGACTCGTCTAGCACGTCAAATGATTGTCAAGGAAGGATCTCCATCATGAGAAGGAGATGGAAATCCTTACTCCAAAGGTCGACATCTGACCGACCTCTTGATGCAGGTCCATGACATAGGAATAGAGATTCGGAGGTGTTGGATGTGTTAAATCAAAGAGTTGACATAACGAGATTGAGATAGCTGTATGTCTAAATCAAAGTGTTAAATAAAGACCTATGTCGTATGCTGTCATGATATAGGAATGCATACTTTGAGAAAAGACAGATGTATTACTATATGCCCGAATATTTACATTAGGCAAACCATTAGGTTGATGACCTAATCAAGGTCTATACACCGGCGAGCTGGTGTGCATACAAGGGCATATGAGTAACGATCTCTTAAAGGGATCATACATGTTCACTACCGAACCGGAAGATAAGAGCTCACTCATGAGTGCTAATTGGATGTATTACAACGAATGCTTCTTAAGTTAGCCAATTAGCGATTCATCAGATGGCATCGTTGCTAGGGACATGGCTTCATTAATATAATTAATTTTGATTTGATATCTTGTTAAGTTTAATTAGATAATATTCAAGTAAAATTGTGATGTATTGATTTGTGCATTATTTCTGTGTTATGTTGAGTTTTATTTCCATTATTTTTGGATGTCTCTTTGATGGCTAATCATATGATTTCGTGGCAGGGCCTGCGATCCAAGGATGCTTGGAGCAAAGCAGAGGTGAGAAGCGTAGTGCTTCAGTTGAGAGAAGCCACAAAATTAGCCTGAAAGTAAATCGAAGAGTAGCTATAATATCATTTATTATTGTTGTTGTATTTGTGCATATATATTTGTACATGGACTTGGACAATGTTGTTTGTGTGTTGAGACTGTTTCACCCCTAACCCATGTAGGACTCAACTTGAGTGCTCGATTTAGGGTTTAGGAACATGACTCAGAGATAATTTAGGTCATATTTGGTACTTGAACCATAAATTAAGACACACTAACGACATCTCAGGAGATTTACAAATCTCTTAAGATTCATGAGACGTACATAAACTACGTTTGACTTAGCCAAAATTAAATTAATTTATTCAACTAATAGAACTTATGTTTAAGATGCAACTTTTTATCGACTTGAATTCATTTAGATATAAATTTTAACATTCAGTTTAGCATCCACATGGGGAGATCGCGATGCATGATGAGTCCTGAATTTCCAATGCTAATTATGGAGAATTATCGAGCATTTAAATTAATGTTGAATGTGTCGTCATCGGGCAATCGGAATCGGTCAAGAAATAACCACAAGAAATTTAGTCAATTTTAATCGGCGCGGTTTTATGCTAATTTTACTTGGACATGTCCCAAGGTCGAACTCAAAGAGGCAAAGGAACAACCTAGAATTTTACCTATCAAAGTTCATGCACGATTTTCGAGACGGTCTTTTTTTTGGTATTTTTAAAGCAATTTGGGATGCAAAATACAAGTGCAACCAATTTTAGGGACTAAAATGTAAAGATCAATCAAACGATGTCCGAAAAATATGAAATTTAGCCGAAATACAAAATATGTGAAGTGAATGCACTGTAACTTTTATGAAATTTTTGGATGCAAGATAAATATTTTATGAATTTATGAATGAAGACAAAGTGAATTTCAATAATTAATTAGAATAAATACCAAATCTAATTTTTTCAAGGGATAAAATTATCCAAGATCAATCACTAAATGACCGATCTCAGAAAAATCTTAAACCTTAAAAATATGAGATATAATGTCTATTAAAAATTAAAGATCAAAATATGCAAAATGATTTTTATAGAGCAAACCATGCATGAAAATGCAGTTCTATTTGGGCATGATGTAATAAACAACTAATTATGCAATTCATGATTTTTTGGTAATTATTTGAGCAATGGTTATTTTAATATGAATTTCCAAGCACATAGTGGGAAAAATATGTCAATTTTTGCGAGAACAATAATTTTTAATTAACCACAAACCACAAAAATATTACAAGCATGCCATATGGTAGAGAATTAGTTGAGAAACATAATACAATTTTTAACTAATAAAATGATGCTAAAATGAGGTTCAAATGAAAGAGTAAAGCTAGGGTTCTGTTTGTAATATTACAGAATATAGAATAAAATAGGAATGCATCAAAGGGACTAAGTAGAAATTACCGAGCCTAGAGAAGGGATATCTGCAAAATTGCCAGACTGTCACGTGCTTGGCACGTGACCTCTGGGATGGCGGGTATGGACATAATTTGGCTGAACTCCTGGGGGCTCCGCGTAAAATTTCCTGTGTCACGTGCGTCGCACATGACCCTGGAGTCTTTGATCTCTCTGCAAATGGGCGGTCTTGCAGGGGAATTGGCATAAAAAAACGGATCCCATATGTGAGGATCACGTGTGTGTGTGTGTGTGTTTGGGGGGTGCTATTCTTTGTTGAGGTCGTCCCCCCAACGCACGTGCCACTCACGTGGCGGTGGCCTCGGGCATCGTGCTCAGTGGAGCTGTGGCGGTCGAGGGCAGTGTCGTGCTCCTATGGCCAAGGTAGAGAGGGGGAAGTATCTCTGGCGGAAGCATGGATGAAATAGGTGGAGCGAGTTCTCCTGGAGGGAGGTCAGCAACTCTAGTTGGTGGTGAAGCATATCAAGGAAGCGAGCTTCAGGCTGAAGTGGGTGATAAAATGCGGTCCCAACTCCTGCAGTTGTCGCTTGTAGAGAAAGGAAGAGGGAACCGTGTTTTAATCAAAAATTAATTACGGTAGAAATAGGAGATAAAATCCTATTCTACCATTCACTACTAATTTTAACCAGGTGAGTGTGCTTGGGTCGAACTCAAGGAAGCATAATGTTTAAACACGGTTTTTGAGACAAGGAATAAATTCCAACAAAATTCTCTTTTATTCTTGATTTTACAAGGAAAGAAATTGAAAACCAATTCGGCTCGAAACAAACTCAAGAAGACAAAATTCAAAATCACAAAAGAAGGTGACGAAAAATTCGGGAAAAATACTCAAAAAAAAGCTTGGGTAGTTGTTGAGCTACCCTAGAAAATTCACAGGAAAATGTCAAAAGTACGAGGTTCAAATGGCCCCTACTAGCCAGGGGCCTAATTGCTAAAAAATTATTTAGTTTCTATTACAAAACATCCCTAGAAGGACTAAAATGCGAAAGAAATATGTTTTATTTCAATTAGGTCCCTGCACAGAGACCTAATTGTAATTTTGGAAACTCCTGGAGGCGCACTTTAATTTCTGGAAGCTGCTGGGCTTATGATGCAAATGTTCTACCCTTCACATCCGACGATTGAGATTAGAAGGCCATATGCGATCGGTTCCGTCCACATCCGCCACGTGTTGCAAGGCTGTACACTTGAAGTGTTCTTGGTGTTCTTCAGGCAGTTCGTACTTCTGATGGAACGGCCGTCTTCTCTGAATTTTTGCCAGCGACTGACGAGTATGTTTGGCCTCCGACAGGGCTAGAGGGGTGACTCCTTCACCCCTCGAGCTCACCCGCGGTAGGGGTTGGTCGGAGGTGGCTGATGATGGTGGGAATCAACCGGTGAAGATGGTTGTTCGGGCAGCACTGGAGGTTGTTGAGACTGATTCTTGTTTCTTTTTCCTTGGAATTTTGAAGCTTCAGAGGGAAGTTAATATGCTCCAGACGATAGTAGACCTGCAATTAAGATATATTTATATATATTGCTCGATTTGCAAAGAAATCGGCCACAAAATTATGTTTTGCAAGTTTAAATTATGCGTCTCTAGAATAAAAAAACGACGTGTAGATGGGAAAAAGAAGAGGATGAAACTGGGAGTGATTCGATTGAGTTTGAGATGAATCTAAGATGTGGCATCTAATGATGTTGATTAGGCTTGCTAATGACATAACTATCCATGCTAATTATGGCACACAAATCGAGAGATAAAAAATGAAAGATGAACGGATTACCTGGGGTTGCAGGGTGTAGAACCTCTGCTGGTGATAGCTCGATGGGGTGGCTTCCCGAAGCTTGACGCTGCTCGAAGCGGCGATGCAAGGCGACGATGAGCACCTTGGAACCTCCTCCGATCACCCTCCTTCCATGCGGGTCTGACACGAGGAGCTGTCACCTCCTTGGATGGCCGGAGTCGTGAGAAGAAAATTGGTGCTCGGCCACTGGAACTTGGGTCCAGGGTTGTTAGGGGAGAGTTTGTTGGATATCCCCAACTTCGTGGCCTTTTATAGATGAAATGGAGAAGCTCTGAGGAGGATCCAATGGAGGGCGTGTAGGAGGGTTGTTAGGAGGAAGACGTGGAGGGTTTGGATCGATTGAAGGTGTTACAGGTTAGGCGGGAAAAATTGTTGAAAACGGCCGGGCAAACCAAACTCATCACCGGCTTCTTGAGGAAGAAGAACCAGGTGCTGACACGTGTCAGCAACTGGTTGGCCAAAATGTTAAGATGTTTATAAATTATATAATAAATAGTAAATAACATTATTTAAAATAGATATAAAAATGAAAAATGTAAAAAATTAAATTATCTAAATTATGGTATAAGTAATTTTTGTAAATAATAAATATTATTCGAAATCTGAATATTATATTAATAAATAAGTGTAAATACTACTTAATAAGTAGGTAATGAATTTTATTTCAATAAATTATTAATTATTAATTATTTTATATTTTCTAAATTATTAGAACAATAAATAAAGTCTTTGTGAATTTTTATGGGTTTTAATAAAATAATTTAGATATATTAATAAATACAGGTATATGTTAGCTAGTTCAATTTTATCTATAAACTAGGGTTTTGGATTTTATTAAAATAATAAATAAGCTCCAAAAATTCTGAATTAAATCATGATGAAAATACAAGATCATGAAAAACATTAGAAATTATAAACCTTATAAAATTTTAATTAATGTGCTCTAAATAAAATAAATAGCCCAGAAACCCCTTTGTCATTAGGTCCCAAAATTGACTTTTTGCAAACAGACTCTGATTTTAATGAAACCACATCTATTAATTAGAGAATATTATTTTATGAACTTTAAAGGTCAGTAGAGTGAAATTGGAGTTTGTATGAGGAAGTTATGATGTTCGGAAGTTGAGATTTTGACAATTTAAAAGTAGGATTTCTTGGCATTTATATAGGATAGTATTTTTAACTTATTTTTATATTTTTATATACATTTTTAGAAATAATTAGGAAAAGAGTTTGGTGAAAAATATGTTCATATGAATTAATAAAAAAATAAATGAAGATTTGGTATTTATTTGATAAATAATGAATAATGTGTGGAGTGTTATTTAATTAGTTTTTATGGTTTTCTTTTCTTATCTCCCCCTACTTGTTGTTTTGTCGACCAATCCATGCTGACTTGGTCTCCGAGGTTAGGTTATATAAATATAACTTTCAGCTATATTTATATTATTTGAGTCATATTGTACATATATACATATCTACAATCTGCCTTCTTTTCTTTTCTTTATTTTTTATTCTTTATTTATTTACATGTTTTTGATGCTTAAAAGTGCATTTTTATTTATGAATGAGATTTTTATACAATGTGAAAATTAATGAATATTTACATGTATTTGTTAAGGGTTTTAAGACAAAATGCGACAAAAAAGTTAATGAATCATGGATTCATCAACACCCTATACTTTAACTTTGCTAGTCCCTTAGCAAACACTTATTTGAAAAGTAAGTGAAAAAGAAAGTTAGAATGAATTTGTTTTCCTAAACTAATTCATGAGAACAGACAAAGGACAGAGTTTGATCGGGCCTGAAACAAGCATTTTGTCGGAGCCTTAACTAGGATTAGGATTTTATCCTCAACAGTCCTCACGTTCCACAAATTCTTATTTAGGATAACTTCATCAGCTAGTTCAGACTCACTTATTCATATCGCAAACTCTATCATCCTTGAAGTCAATTTGTACAGTGTGTGAATTGATTTAGCTCTTCCTGCTTAAAGAAGCGAAGAAACTATCCATCCCGGCTATACACTTCCATTGATTTCTCATCCAGTTACTCTTTCCTCGGGGAGGGAGGTATTCCCTTCTGAGGTCAGTTCGTGCTATGTACACAATCGAATATAGAGAGAAAGTACAAGAATGAGAAAAGAAGTGGAGTGCGACCAGTGTAGACACATCTCCTTGTGAAGCTCAACCGATGTAGCTAAGTCTCCACTAAGATGTGCATGCATTTTTGGTGGAAGCTTGGACTATTGTGGTCATATTTGTATTTGGTGGCTTCTTCTTTGATTTGGCTTTGTAATTTTCTTGTACTGCATTCATCTTTTTATACCTCGACGGATATAGCATCTTTTGTTCCGTCCCATTTTTGAGGTCTTAGAAAAAATTGTGTCAGCATATCCTTCCCTCATCCGAAGCGACTATCGCAACCCCAATCTCTCCCGTCTTTAGACGTCAATGCTGCAAAGACAAGGATAGAAATGCACTTCCAAGATGTACTACCCTTCGTAACTCCATGCAAGTCGAGCTAAGTGTAGAGTGCATGTATCTAAGATTGGTTTGCTAGTGTAGAGTTGTACGGATGACACCAAGTGATCTACTTAAGCACATATGAGTTGTTTTCCCAAATATGGTCTTATGGAACCCAAAGATTTTAAGTCAAAAGACCTGAAGAGTCTAAATTTCAGATCCTAACTAGGCTCCTTACAACGAGAGTTAAAGGCCATAATCAAGCTCTATCCTTTAGACTAGACTCAATCCTTAAGTCCAGAAATCAAACTTATTCTGAAAAATGCGAATGCAAATGCAACAATGTTTTTGTGAAGTATTTTTTCTGAATTTTACTCATTTTTATGGATTTTAAGGCTTTGTATTTTTATGGATTTTCTAATTTTTATTAACAAGTATTTATACAAAATTTTTACAAGATATATTTTATTTGAATTAAATATCTAATTTATTTTACAGATTTTATATACAGAGAATTTTACAAGTATTAAATTATTTTTACACATATTTTAATAGATAGAATTTTAAATAAGTATTATACATATTTTAAATATATATTTTAAATACATATTTTAATTTAAGTCTTTTAAATACAGATTTTAGATATATTTTACTTATTTACAAGGATTTTATAAGTTATAGATAAATAGATAGATGGATTTTAAATTAACCCTCACCCACTTTTTATGGATTTTATAGATATAGAAAATATATAAAAGTATGAGTTATGGACAAAAGTATATATACAATATATACGCACCCCCTATACTTAGCTTGTGCTATGTCCTCATAGCGTCAAAAAGAGAAAAAGGAGGACATAACTCGTGCTAAGTAAAAGTGGGTAAAAAAGAATAAGAGAATACAAGTCAGTCAACCCCCCTATACTTACGATCATGTCATATTAAGTATAAGGGAAGAGCAAAAATGAGGTGACTGAGTGAAAAGAATATATAACGAAGGACAAAAGGAATAAAGAACACGAGATCATCGAAATCACTCGGTCCCCCCTATACTTAGGAAAGGCATCCTAAGTATAGAAATGAGTATAACCAAAAATTGGGAAACCAGTGATTTGTGAAAAAGAAAGGATATACAAAAGTAACAGAACAAAATAGAAAACGCTACTCAACGAACAATCAGTCCCCTCTATACTTAGGATCTAGTATCCTAAGCATAGAAGACGAGCAAAAATGGGGACGATTGTGGTCTACGAAGAATATACAAGTGTTGTGGATTTCCAAAAATCGAATGGCTCAAAGGTATTTGTACATGATGAGATAAAGTGAAAGAATGATCATGAGTCTTGTACAAAATAGACCACTTCAACACGAGCCAGATGATCAGTAGTCTCTACGAAATGCTTCAGCATCTGCCCGTTAACCACGAATGGCTCTGCACTAGGTGACACATCTGATATAGCTATGCTTCCATTGTTGTGCACCATTCTGACTGTGTAAGTTCCTTCACACTTGCTTTTCAATTTGCCAGGAAAAATTCTCGATCTTGCATTGAACAACCAGACTTTCTACCCAGGGACAAAGATCTTGTGCCGAATATGTCGATCATGCCATTTCTTCACTTTGTCTTTATAAATGAGAGTATTCTCATATGCCTGATTTCGAACCTCTACTAGCTCATTCAGATCCATCTTCCTCTTAGCTCCTGTTTCTGTGCATCAAGCGAATTTTTTTGAATAGCCAATTCAGATTTGTGCATGATCTCTATGGGCAAATGGCATGGCTTCCCATAAACCAATCTGAATGGTGAAGTACCTAAGGGAGTCTTATATGCAGTACGATATGCCCAAAGAATATGATCTAGAAGCTGTGACCGGTTCTTCCTATCTGATCGTACCAATTTTAAAAGAATTGATTTCACCTCCCTATTTGAGACTTCAGCCATGCCAATCGTCTATGGGTGGTAAGGATAAGCTACTCTGTGATCAATGTCGTATTGCTTCACTAGCTTTTTAACCTCCTTATTAATGAAATGGCTACCCCCATCAGAAATAAGAATACATGGAATCCCGACCCGTGAAATAATATGTTCCCGTAGGAACTTGCAAACTATCTTACTGTCTTCGATTCGTGCGGGTATAGCCTCCACCCATCTACTAACATAATCTACAGCAAGAAGAATGTACTCAAAGCTGCTGCTGGATGGGAACGATCCCACGAAATCTATGCCCCATGCATCAAATATCTCGCAAATAATAACAGGTCGCATAGGCATTGCATCTCTAGCACTGACTGTCCCTACTTCTCTCTGACAATCCGGGCAACTCTTCACGAATGTACAAGCATCTCTAGTAAGAGTCGGCCACCATAATCCACTATGAAGTACCTTCTGTGATGTCCTCTTCCCTGAATGATGTCCCCCTGCCTCTAAGGAATGACACATAGTGAGGACACTATTATATTCCTCCTGAGGAACACAACGACTGTAAACATAATACGATCCCTCACGAAAAAGAATCAGATCCTCTCAATGGTAGTATCGTGCCTCGGAAACTAGTCTATTGACTCGATCCTTTGGCCAACCCTGCAGACTTTTCTGTGTAACCAGAAAATTCACTATATCTGCATACATGGAAGCTCGGTAACTGCAAAGATGCTCTCGTCTGGAAATCTCTCTGCAATCTCTGGTATGTACTCATCTGAAGGCTGCTCTGTCTGTAATCAGGAGAGGTGATCAACTACCACATTCTTTACCCCAGGTTTGTCTCTAATATCTAATCAAATTCCTGAAGTAAGAGAATCCATCTAAGAAGGCATGCCTTGGCATTCTTCTTTTCCATCAAAAACCGAATAGCTGAATGATTTGTATAAACTGTGATTTTGGAGCCAAGAAGATAAGATCTGAATTTATCTAATGCGAACATTACTGCCAACATCTCCTTTTCTGTCACTGTGTAATTACACAGAGCATCATCTAAAGTTCTGCCGGCATAGTGGATAGCTACAAGAAGTCCATTCCTCCTCTATCCTAATACAACCCCGATCGCAAAATCTGAAGCATCCGTCATGATCTCGAAGGGTAGAGACCAATCAGGTGGCTATATAACAGGAGCACTGATAATCATTTCCTTTAATGTGAGGAAGGCATTAAGACATTTATCATCTAACAAGAACTCGATGTCTTTGCCTAATAATTTAGTTAACGGTCGGGCAATCTTGGAGAAATCCTAAATAAACCATCTGTAAAAGCCGACATGCCCGACAAATGACCGTAACTGCTTAATGTTGGATGGTGGTTAGAGGTGCTTGATGACATCCACCTTGGCAGGGTCAACCTCCATGCCTCACTGGGAGATGACGTGCCCCAACTCGATCCTGTGTGTAACCATAAAATGGCTCTTTTCCCATGACAGAACGAGATCTACCTCACAACACTTCTGAAGAATCTGGTCTAGGTGCACTAAACAATCATCAAAGGAATCACCATAGACTGAAAAATCATCCATAAAGACCTCTAGAAAATCACCGAACATGTCTGCAAAAATAGCAAGCATACACCTCTGGAAAGTAGCAGGGGCATTGCACAATCCAAAGGGCATCCGTCTAAAGGCATACGTGCCAAACAGACACGTGAAGGTGGTCTTCTCCTAGTCTTCAGGAGAAATAGTTACCTGGTTGTATCCAGAGTAACCGTCAAGGAAACAGAAGTACTCCTTCCCTGCCAACCTTTCGATGACCTGGTCTATAAAAGGCAAAGGGAAGTGATCCTTCTTCGTCGCGACGTTCAGCTTCCTGTAATCAACGCACACCCGCCACGACGTGGTTACTCTCTTTGGAATCTCCTCTCCACTCTCATTCTTAATCATCTGAATTCCCGACTTCTTCGGGACAACATGTAATGGGCTAACCTATTCAGAGTTGGAGATGGGATAGATAAATCCTGCATCGCACCATTTCACAATCTCTTTCTTGACAACCTCTCGTAAAACTGGATTCAGCCTACACTGAAATTCTTTGGAAGGTTTGCTGTCATGATCGAGATATATATGATGAGAACACAAAGCAGGATTGATCCCACAGAGATCGGATACAGTCCACCCAATAGCCTTGCGGTTTCTTTCAAGAACCTCCATCAAACGAGATTCTTGTTCTTCGGTCAAAGATGAGCTGATAATGACCGAAAACTGTCGATGTTGACCTGCAAGGAAAGCATACTTCATATTTGATGGCAATAACTTCAGCTCTGGTAAGGTAGACTCTGGCTCTGCTAAAACCTCATCTAAATGTGTATTAGGATCTGTATTGGTAGTGGAATTATCTGCAGTATGGTTATCCACCATCTCAATATGCTCTAGAGTCGGACTACAGAAGATGTCTAAAACATCATCCAACTTGCTACTATGCTCATCCTCAGAATGACTAGAGGAAAACAATTCTGCTAAATGAAAATCTATCTCTAGTTTCTTCTGAAGTGGAGGAATTGTGTAAACACTTTGATTCTGAAAGATCTGCAATAAACTCTTCGGAAGTCTGATCCCTCTGCTTCTCGTCATGCATACTTAAATATAAGGTACCTTTGGAAGAACTTCCAACTGTAGTCTCAGACCCATCCTCTGCTAGGAAATCCTGGGTCTCTACTCGATACCTCTCAAGGTCGTCAAGGCGAACCTCATCCATGTAATCACAGGTGGCTAAAGAACTCAAGAAATCTGAAGATGCATCATTGGATGTGTTTGATTCTCTTGCCATCTCTATATGTACCTTCTCGCCCTCGGCGCGAAAAGATGCCTTCCTTGTATCATAATCGAAGAGAGCCTTTGCGGTCTCTAAGAAAGGCCTCCCAAGAATGATCAGGGTAAGGTGCAACTGTGTAGGGCAATCCATGTCCAGGACAGTAAAGTTCATTGGGAATTGCAGGCCCTGCAAGGTTATGATAACGTTCCTCAATATGCCCCTAGGTCTCTGTACGGATCTATAAGGAAACTGAAGGATCGCGCGAGATTTGTAAAGAGGACCTAACTCGAGCCTGTCGAGTAAGGAAGATGGTATCAAATTGATCGAGGAACCGTTATCTAATAGAGTGCAATCGAATGTGGCATTGGCAATCTCGCATCTGACATAATGTGCTCCTGAATCCTTTTTCTTCTTAGGTAACTTGTTCTGTATTGAACAGGATGTAGCCTTGGTCAAAACATGTTTTTTTGTACGTGATCTCTTTTTTCTACGCGTGGTGCATCAATTTTTCAACTGATTTTGAGCGTAGGAAAATGATCCAAGGCATCGTGAAGTGGGATCTTCAAAAAGATGTGATCTTTCAATAGTCATTCAGTCTCTGGAGTCACAACATTCTTTTTGTTATTTTTCTTTCCTCTTCCAAACAAAGCATTAGGAAAAGGAACAATATCCGGAATGAGAAAATTAAACTTGTTATTGATTTCAGAATCATCTTTTACATCGAGAGTTTCAGAATTATGTACAAAACTCTTTAAAACAGGGGAAGAAACATTTTTATCAGGAGTATCTCCATGGTCTGGTGTGATATCATCGTCTGACTCGCCAGTATCCATGTCAACAGTTTCGGCATCGCTCCCTTCTCGCTGATCTTCATGATGGTCCTTATCAATGTGTTGGTTCTCCTCCTTAGCATTAGAATATGGTTGCTCATGGATTTGCTCTCACTCCTCATCAAGTGCCCTCTCCTCTACTCCATTAGGTGCTCGTGGTGATCTACCGCTCCTGAGACGAATGAAGTTAAATAAAAAATTCAGGAAAAGAGATCATACCTGTAGTGTTGTCTACCTCATCTGGGTGCCTCCTCTTGTTATTCGGATTCATCTGAGGCTGGGCTGGGAGAGTGGTCTTTGGCGTAGTTAACTCATCTAGACGATGGTTAACCTGCTCCATCTCTGTTTTGTGTTCAATTTGGAGCGTACTCAACATATTCATGATTTGATTTAGAGCCTGGGCTTGTGAGGACATCTTAGATTCAGTGCGATGACCCTGGCTTTCTACTCTCTCCTGCCTTGGCATGAATTGCTGTGGGGTGTAAGGCTGGGAGGATCTATGCGGTGTAAAGGAAGATTGCTGCTACTGATAATGATATGGTTGTGAATGGTTAGCAGGATATTGATATGATTGTGGTCTTTGATATGGATGCTGGTGAGACTGCTGCTGCGTGAATTGCTGTCGGTGCTGGAAGTGTGGACGTCCATGCTGCGGTTGACTGTACTGCTACTGCTGCTGATAATGGGGTACACTCGGTTGCTGAATCGCAGTATACTAAATCCCGTTGATCTCAAGAGTGGCTTGAGGCTCAACATCCATATCCGCAACACTAGTGATCTGACTGGAATTGGCATGAGACTGATCCTCATGCCAATCAATCTGCAGAGTCTCGGGCTCGCTCTGAACAAAATGAATCTGTCGAGTGGGTGGAGCGGGTAAAGTCCTCCGTGCAGGTTGTGTATTCGAAGAAGATTGGGCCTGCTGGTACTGAAGTTGAAGCTATGAAACCTTCTTCGTGAGATCACTCAGCTGCTAAGGCAAATATGAGAGTTTCTCCAACTCTCGCTGCGGCTGTAAGTCCTGAACTTGTTTCTGAATCACATCCACCGATGTTAATTTCTCGCTAATGAAGCCCATGTTGGTGTTGGATTCAGACTCTGAAATATTAGCCACCTTATGATGCTCTCGATTATGTAGTGGTTGAGGGGCTTTATGAAATGCCCGAGTAGAGTTGACAACTCTCGAGTTCTCCACCATCCCTTCGAAGATGGACCAGACTGTCTCGACATTCTTAGTCAAATAACTGCCGCTACATGCGGCACTCACCAGCCCCTGAATGTCCGGCTGGAGTCCTCCAAAATAGTTCTGCACGAGCACCTTCATCAGTATCTCACGATGCGGGCATCTCTCCGTAAAATCTTTGAATCTATCCTATGCCTCATGGAAAGACTCATTCAGAAGCTGCGCGAAGTTGGAGATCTGACTCCTCATCATGTTCGTCCTTCCCAGAGGAAAATACTTACGCAGGAATGTAGACTTTAAATCGTCCCATGTAGAAACTTCCCTTCCTAGATGACTCAACCAGTAAAGAGCCTTATCTACTAAGGCGATGGGAAAGGCTTTGAGGCGAAAAACCTCCTACGTAACTCCTGCATAACTAGCCGTACTGCAAATCATCTTGAACTGCTGCATAAAGGTAAATGGCTCCTCTGCAGCATTCCCGTAGAACTTGGAAAATAATGAGATGAAGGACGACCTCAACTCGTATGACCCTTGATTCGACGGTAGCTTAATCCAATGATATAACATTCTCACGCCTGGGTCATACTCATCTTGTAAAGTTGCGGGAACCACTGTAGGCGGTCAAGGGTTCCGGCTCCTGCTCTCAGCGCGACTATCTCAGCCTGTAACTCATTCTGAGTTCTAAATTGTTCTCGAATTTGCAAATTCATCTGTTGTAAGGTGTCGAGAATTCTTATCATTATATCTGCGACTGGATCTAGTCTTTCTTTGATGTGGTGATCCTCAGCTGGCCTCTCCTCTGCTAGTCCTTTGCCATGAGCCATGTGTTTCAGATCTGTTGTGAAAGAAAATTTCTCGTAAGAACTCAATGAAAAATCAGCTGGAGATATTGATGATGTATTGAGGCAAGTGTCTGCCTCAATAGATTGGTCGGGAGGTGATGAATCTGCGATTCGTCATCTTTATTCATTTATTTTAGCTTAAAATCCCTTATAAAACACCTGCATATAACGCTAACTCCATATTCTTACTAACTTGCATCTGTGTAAATATTGTACATTTCTGACTAATTTTAACCTAAAATAAATAAATAAAGAAAGAAAGGAAAAATAAAGAAAAGGAATTAAAAAAAGAGAAAAATAAAGAAAAGAAATAAGAAAAAGGAAGACTATATACAGGCTGACCTGAACCCCGAGAGAAGGTCAAGACTTGACCTGATCGACCAGGAATAAAGTAGGGGGAGATAAGGTCCTTAAACAGAAAATTCAAAGAAAAATTGTGTGTTCTCTCTTATTTTGTATATCTGTATAAAACTAACACTAATTTGTACCTTAATTGACTTCAAATCAAATAACATTCAAAATCAAAGTTGTAAATAAAAATGTGTTCTAATTACTAAAAATGATTGCACAATTAAATCTTGTACATAATAAAAGTAGCCACACTTGGAAAAAAGCCACTAAGCACTAACTGAAAGACCAATTCCGGCTCCATATGAGCTTAAATTGAATCAATCTCAGTTCCATTGAACTTAAAATTAAATTATCTTTAAAATGGTTGTATTTTCATAATTTTTGGAGTTACGGTTGAAAAGTCGGGTTTTCTGGGGTGGTTTGTGCAATTTTCCCATGTATTTTGTGTATATTGTATTTGTATATATTGTAAATTAATCCCACTGATTTCTTTTTAATAAAAATAAAAATTAAAAAAATAATAAATTTTTAAAACACAAAAAAGGCTAATTTCGTCATTTATCCTTGTATATAGTGTCACATATGTATATAGTATATGTATATAGTTGCTATTTTTAATTAACCTTCATAAAAAATAAAAAAATAACATTTTTTAATTCAAATTAAATAAGTGACGAAAATTCAAAAAAAAGATAAATTTGTAATTAGTTTTATCTCTCTTTTATTTTCTTTTTCAAATTTCATCTCCCTCCCACCAAAAAAATTCAAAAAATCATTTTAATTTTCATCTCCATTTTCTCTTCAAAAAAAATTCAAATTTCATCTCTTCTATTTATATGGCTCCATCTCCCTCATTCCAACTGGATCAATCTTTAGAGAGAGGAGCCCGATTTCTGAGAGTCTTCTTGTCGAGAAAAGTTGTCTAGCCTCCGAGCCGACCGGTGACAGCGCGACGGCCTTCGTCGAGGCGATTACGATCCATTTTCCGCTCCTAAGGTGAGATCCAATTTTTCTTCGCATTTTATCTTAGTTTAATCACTTTTTATTTTTTCGCAATTTTTGTTCTTCTAGATCCTAAGAAAATCCACCACGATTTATTCACCACCGATTCGATTGTCATCTCAATTTCTCAATCTCTCCACGTTCTATTTCTACCGTCCACGATCTCTCAACTCCGGCCGCGTACGGTGGCCGGAGATCGGATTCGAATCCATCATCTCCGTCGAATCTCCATTCATTTTTCCAGATTTATAGATAAATAAAAAAATCATTTTTTCCTTCTTTATCTCTAACATTGATTTTGCAGGACCATTAATAAAAAAAGACAAAAAAAATTTTTATCTTACGTTTGTTTTGCAGCATAAATAAAAAAAATCATTTTTATCTAACGTTTGTTTTGCAGGAAAACATTAAAAAGATTGCAAAAAAAGAAATTTTTTTAATCTTTTCATCTCCTGTTTTTTTCGGATTTTTTTTAAAAAAAATAAAAAAAATAAAAAAATTCCTTTATCTGATGTTTACATCACATACATAATATTACAAAAAAAATAAAAAAAAACCAAAAAAAATAGTAATCCAAAAAAAAGACGGCAGCCAGGAGGGCCGCCGTCCCCTGCAGCCTCGCCACCGCCCGAAACCGCCGCTCCCAGCGGCGCTGCTCCCAGCACGCAGCCGCGCCGCCTCTCAACCCCCTCGGCCGACCTGCTGCTCCGCCGCACTCCTCCGCCACGTGGGGCGGCGCCGCACCACTCCGCGCCGACGCCCGCATCCTCCCACGCCGACTGCTGACCCGCGCCGCCCCTCAACATCTCCACCGCGCGGCCCCTTCACCCAGAACAGCGCGCGGCCAGCGCCACCAGTCGCGGTTGCGCGGCGGCGCCACCGCGCCCTCCCGCGCGACCTCGCCCCGTGGCGAAGCGCCGCCCGCGCCTCTCCGCCTCCATCACCGCGCGTGGCGGCGCCGACCTCAACTCGCCGCCATCGCGGGAACCTCCAACAGATCCGCCTGGAAGCCGCACTGCATCGCCCCTCCCCGTCGATCTGCGGCGCCGCCTCCAGCAGCCGCCCGCCTCTTGCCTGTCCAGCAGCCGCCCCCTCCGTGGCACCCTTTCCGCACCTCCACCGCCGTCGCGAAGAATAAGAACAGGAAGGGGCGGCGCCGACATTAGCCCCTGGTTGCCTCCCTCTTGCTCTTGTGATTACGAAGGAACTCTAGGGTTGGGGGCTTGTGATTCAATATTTTATCTGAAAATTTGCAACATTGATCCTGAAAGATTCAGCAAATCCGAAAGTGTCCCTGCCAGATTAATTTAACTTGGGGGAATTACAATCAAGCCCTCCAGACATTTCTGAAACTGCCAAGAAGCCCCCGCCAGAGACTGAGCACATGCCAAGCACATGACATATTGGTAAAATTGCATATTATTTTTCCTGGTTATTTTTGTTATCTATTTGCTGCGAAAATATTGAATATTTACGTTTTGGTCCTTAAACTGCAGAACAATTGAACTTCTTGATCTTTATGGTTAAATAAATGTTTTTATTAGAGCAAAAATTTTGAAAAAATTGTGGCATACTTCTGATGTGATAGTCTTCTTAGCATAAATTTTTCATTACATTTTGATTTCATTTGGTATTATTAAAAAGTCAAAAACAGTGTCTTTTTCATTATTTGAAATTCTAAAATTCATAAAAAATTGAAAATAGCTCCAAAAAATTCTAAAAAAAATTAGAGTAATTGTCTTTCATTGTCTTTTAATTTCTGACCTATTTTCACGCATTAATTATTTATAAAATCCAAAAAAAATTGAAAAATATCAAAAATCTTATAAAAATCATAAAAAATTCTACACAAATCCAAAAATTGTGATTTCAGTTCCTGTTTGTAGATATTTTCTTCTAGTTTGTCTTACAAATAATAGTCAGGAGTTTTAGGCATTTAAAATTGTTTTAAATTACAAATTACTCCAGGCTGTGCACATTTTCGTGTTTCCTCACTGTTTGATTTTTAGAAAAATACAACAACATCTGAAAATTCCACAAAAATTCTCAAAAACATTTCAAAACTTTTAAAACCTAAAAATATTTTCTTCGAATTTTTCTGACTATTTTTGACTAATTGAAATATTGTAAAAAGAGTTGGTGTGCGTATTTTGACCTTGTTAATATTGCATCGAGTTATTTTTGAAAATAAAAAAAATTTGCAAAATCAAAATTACTAAAAATTAGAAAATCATAAAATATAAAAAAAATTAGAAATAAAAAAATAAAAAAAAATAAAAAGATTAAAAAATCACAAAAACCAAGGATAGTTGTCCTTTGAGATTCCTGTTTTCTTTTGATTGATTTTCGATTAATTGAATAACCCTCAGGAATTGTAGCCTCCCTGAGTTCGACCCTGTCCGCTATATAGGTTAATAAGTAGCAAAAATAAAATTTAAAAAAAATAAAAATCTTTTGTTGACGCGGGTTTTGGGGATAAAAACAACGACCTTCATATCATCAATTTTTCCAACCCAACAGTTTCCGGCACAACAAAATTTTGCCGTCACGGGGATAAAAAAAAGAAAATTCAGAAGTCCCTCGAAATCCGCCTCAACAAAATGGCGCCGTTGCCGGGGAGGCACGGCGAGGGTAGTTAGGTTTCTCTTTTGACCTGCTATTCTTGGTTGTAAATATCTGTTTACATTTTTGCCATTCATTCCATTGTTCATATCACTGCATTCATTTTATTTCATTTTTTTTCTTTTCTCTCATATTTGATAATTGTATTTCTTACATATTTTCTTTTCTTTTTCTTGCGAGGGCCCGCGGAGCGAAGGAGGCGATCCTAGGAGAGCCGAAGCACCCAAGCGACGTGGAGGCGGCTTGATTCCTCACCAAGCCGCAGGATAGCGTGAGAAAAAAGAGAAGAAGAGTGAAAGAGAAAAGAGAGAGAGAGAGAGAAAGAGAGAGAGATTTTTCTTTTCCATTTGAACTTTGTAAAAGGACATTCATTTGTTGCGGGGTCTGTTTCGCCAAGTGCCGGTGCACTTGGGGGACCTCACCGGTTTTGTTTTCGTCGCCTTTATTTTTCTTTGTTTCCCGCGGATTTCGTGAGCTACCTCTTGATTGCTTTAATTAATTTGCTTGAGCCAGGTAATTAATTAGGTCCAAACACCATAAGCAAGATATTTGTGTGCCTATAGAGTAGAGCGTAATTTGGACTTAGTCAAATTAACTCGTTCTTTCCCGTTAATAGAAGTTATCATTTAGGACGGTTCACTTGCATTTGCATATAGATTAGTTTATTTTCTGTATTTAAATTCTGCGCGGATCACTTGCATGTAGAGTGCTGGCGACAAGGTACGCATCTCTAACCCCTGCATGCATCATCGTTTTTCATCGCGCATTAGCATTGCCGATCTCCTTCCTTGTTTTCACTCACATAAATTAAAAAGAAATTTGGACACTCGGTAGACGATTCGTTGAATATACTTAAACCAAGCGAAAACTGCCTAAAATTTGGGACTGCTAAAGAAAACTCGACCTAAAATAAACATAAGGAAAAATCATTGTTTTGGGGAGAGTAACCCCCTCATTGTATTCGTTTTAACTTGCTCGCGTACACACTAAGGTTAGTGCCCAAATCCCATAATTCAGCCTAAGTGTTTGTACAACTTCTGTGATTATCACCTAACTCTAAAATAGACAAGATAATTGACCGAGCCTTCACGGTCTTCACAATTGAGTTGAGTTGGTGAACTGGGGGTTTGTATTGTGTTTGCTTGCTAGCAGTAAAGATCCTTCTGCGCAATTTGCGTCTTCATTTGCTTTCACTCTTGCATTGACCCTCGTGCTCTCGTATCCTGCCTATTGTTTTCGAAGATGTCGGACCGGAGTATTTCTTGTTCGGACTCTGCGAACTCATTCTACACTCCGAGCCGTTCACCTTCTATTCAGGGAGACTCACTTCCCGAATATTCCTCTTTCTCCACTTCACTATTTACAAATCCACTTTTTGAGATTGGCTTTAATCTCGAAATAATATCTGAGACTCCATCAATTCCGAACAGTAATCGAGTATCCTGCACATTTTCAGAGTCAGACACCGAATACTTGATGCCACCAAAGGGAAAGGGAACCATGTCAGATCAGAACGAGATCAACAACACCATGTTAGCCTCCATCCAGACAATTCAAGCCCAGATCACAGAGCAGACTAACTTCCAGAATGCATTGAGAGACATGATTCTCGAGCTGAGATAGGAAAGAGAAGATAGGAGAGAGGGGGATGACAGAAATCCTGGAGGTGGGAATAGAGAAGAACCTCTTACAGAGCCTAAGCCTACACTAAAAGATGCTTATAATCCAGGGGCAGGACAGACCAATTCGTGGTTACAAATCCCTGCGGTTCATGGGCATTTTGAGCTTAAGCCTACTATTTTGCCTCTTCTCCCAATATTCCATGGAAATATTAGTGAAGAACCTTATATACACCTCCAGCAGTTCGATCGCATTTGTGGAACAGTACACTACCCGAATGTCCCATTAGAGGTAGTACAGATGACCGCCTTTCCATTCAGCCTGATGGGCAAAGCATTGTATTGGCTAAATCACTTGGGGAAGGTTGTCACCACTTGGGAAGAGTTGAGGTCTGCATTTCTGAACAAATATTATCCACTTGGACGACTCAACCAAATGCGATCTTTAATTGCTAATTTCTCCCAGATGCCCCAAGAGCCTATTCACGAGGCATGGGAACGATTCAAAGATCTGACGGAGAAATGCCCCCATCATGATATTCCAAAGACAAGTCTGGTACAAAATTTCTTTGGGGGATTAAGCGTTGAGAATCAGAAGCTGGTAGATGCCGCTTGTGGTGGAAGTCACTTCAATAAGGACGAGGATGTCTTGTACCAAATTTTCGAGGAGATGGTGGAAAGTTCAGCAGCTCTTTCTTCTTCACGTGCTTTTCAGAAGCACCTCGTCACCACCCCTGCAGTACCCCACAAGGATGTCAACATGACGGCAACTAAAGAAGTGGATAAGGTGGATAGCACCGACCTGGCCATCATTGGAAACCACCTATCCAAAGTGGACATTATTGAAAAGCGATCCCAGGAACTTGATAAGCTTCATGTGATCGAGCAGAGGACAAAGAACCTGGATAAGCTGGATGAGATAACAAAGCATCTGGAACTTATTGTCAATTCGATCAGTGCAGTCTACAGTACGAATGCAGCAGCCAATACCTCTACTAGGGAGCAGACTTCTTCAACCAAGCAGAGTAGTGGAGGACCGTCCACAGTTCAACATGTCTACTACCTGCAGACACCTGATCAGGTTCAGCAGCATTCACAGCAGATAGTTCCGTATCAACAAGAAGTTTCCTACATTCCTGAGCAGCAGTCTCCACCTCCACCTGGTATTCAGGAGGTGAATGGCATCTGGTTCGACCGTGAGCGAAACCAGCCCCGTCCGTCAGGGCAAGGCCAGTTGGGTTCACAGCAGGGTCAGAGACCCGCCGACCAGTTTCAGGGAGGCAGACAGCAGCAGTACCATCACCAGCAGTTCCAGCCTCAATATCAGTCTCCACCTCAGTTCCAGAACTGGAGACAAGGCCATCCTCACCAGCAGTCTGCATATTTCCCTCATCCTCACCAGCAGCAGACTGCATATTATGGACAATATTCTCCCCCTCCTCCTCTTTATTATCAGAATCCGTATGGGTTCCAGCAGCCTCCGTACTATCAGCCTCAGCGACACCCAGTCAATGAGCAACCTGAGGCCCCTTCAGCCAATCCAACACTAGACCAGCTTACACTGCTTATGAAGAACATGAATGAACTGACTCAGCGGATTGACGACCTGACCACCACCAAGACACTGATTCCAGCACAGGTTGAAGCCAACCCCAACAACTTCAGACGCAAGGAGCAGGTAGCCAATGACCCACCCACCCCTGAGATAGGTATGTCCCTTGATTTTACATGTTTATCTGACGCCATTCATCTCAGGAGCGGTAGGAGTTTGCAGCCGCCTATGCATCAGTTGGGGTTGGGAGATCGATCCACTGATAGAGCACCATCTTCTACATCATCTCCTTCACCAGCAGTAGATAGGCTTAGTGTAGCAGCACCCACATCTGGAGTTTCACCACCGTCACCACCACCTTCACCAGGCAGATGCAGATCACCAGCAGCAAGGGAGAATATACCAGTTGCAGATTCTTCCTCTTCACCAGTAGCAGCATCCCATTCTGTTTTAGATTCTGTTTTTCCTTCACCTAGATTGGACAACACTATACAGACTGATTCTAGTTGTCCTCTTGTACATGATGATTCTCGTTTGAATAAAGGAAATGAACGTTTGCATGTTTATTCTGATTTTGTGCCATTTCCTTCTGCTCTCAAAGCTAAAAAAATTCAAAAATTAAAAACAGCACTATCTGATCCTGGAGTGGTTGAGATCTTACAAAACATCTTTTTAAAGATGCCACTCCTTAAGGCCATGGAATACATGCCTACAGTAAAAAAGGGAATGAAAGAGGCATGTACCCAAAAGCGTCAACCAAGGAAGAACAGACGAAAGGAAATAGAGAAACACATCCTAACCATGGCCACAGTTCATGCCATCAGTAACCTTCCGCCCAAAAAGAAAGACAAGGGATCACCTCACATCCGTTGCCATATCTTTGATCAAGAATTTGATCGTACTCTTCTCGATAGAGGTTCCTCCATTAATCTCATGCCTTCCTCTTTATTAACTAAATTCCAGTTAGGACCTCTTAAAACAACCAGAATGATCCTTCAGTTTGCTGATAGATCGATTAAGAGGCCAAGAGGTATTTTAGAGGACGTTATTGTAACGGTGCAGGGAATGAAATTCCCTGTTGATTTTGTTGTCATGGATATGGACACACCTGCACCGTTACTCCATACCCCGATCATACTAGGTCGATCGTTCCTCCGAACGGCCGAAGCAGCAGTTGATTATGGTACTGGAGAGATCATCTTTCACTCTCGTAGTGACAAGGTGAAAATTGAGACGATCTCTGATCCTAGACCATCACCTTCACCAGCAGCAAATTATACAGAGAAAGTGATATCAGAGACAGATGACTGTGATTTTCTTGCTGAATTCAGAGAGACAGATCTTTTCACGGACTTTATAGATACCCAGGAGTTCTTTTCACAAAAGGACTCTCTGGAAAGCACAGTCGACATGAGTTCCCTTGGTGGTTCAGTTGAGACAGTTACCGATGTGCAGTTTGAGCAAAGTTCTGAGATTCAGATATCTGAGCCATTTGTTGAATTCCCTGATTTATGCACAGATGAGAGACATCTTTCTGAGATTATTGCTGAGATATCTGAGCCATTCATTGATAAGAGTATTGAACATCCTGATGAACCATTCCTTGCTGAGCAGAGATCATTCCTTACAGAGTTATCAGATATTCTACTTACCGAGCCGTCAATAGCCAAGGTGGATAGTATACAGAGCACAGATCACATACCGCCTACCAGTACAGTAGCAGAGGTTATCACAGAGCCGATTCAGACCCCACCTGAGCTCAAGGTTTTACCATCAATGTTGAAATATGCCTTCCTTGCGGGTCCCCCCCAAATGTTTCCGGTCATCCTCAGCTCGCAGTTGACCGCTGAACAAGAATCTCGCGTGTTAGAGGTTCTTGAGAGAAACCGCAAGGCCATAGGATGGAATATATCGGATCTCCGTGGGATCAATCCAGCATTGTGCTCGCATCATATCTACCTAGAGGATGACTGTAAACCCTCCCGTGAATGTCAGCGCCGTCTAAATCCAAACCTAAGGGAGGTTGTCATGAAGGAGATCAAGAAATGGTGTGATGCTGGCTTTATATATCCCATTTCAGATTCCAAATGGGTCAGCCCTTTACATGTAGTCCCAAAGAAATCAGGGATTACGATCGTGAAGAATGACCGCGGTGAGGAGATTCCGACCCGGGTACCTACTTCATGGCGTGTCTGTGTAGATTACCGACGCCTGAACTCAACTACCAAGAAGGATCACTTTCCACTGCCCTTTATTGATCAGATTATTGAGAGGTTGGAAGGGAAAGAGTTCTTTTGCTTCTTGGATGGGTACTCGGGATACAACCAAGTTGCTATCGCTCCTGAGGATCAAGAGAAAACTACTTTCACTTGTCCGTTTGGCACTTACACCTTTAGACGGATGCCCTTTGGATTGTGTAACGCCCCCGCTACATTTCAAAGGTGTATGTTGTCCGTTTTTGCCGACGTGGTGGGTAATTTTCTTGAAGTCTTCATGGACGATTTCTCGGTCTATGGGGATAGTTTTGACTCATGTCTTGCACATTTAGACCGAGTTCTTCAACGTTGCTGCGAGGTAAACCTAGTGCTCTCGTGGGAGAAGAGTCACTTTATGGTGACTAATGGAATTGTATTGGGCCATGTCATCTCCAAACATGGTATGGAGGTTGACCCGGCTAAGATTGAGGTGATTTCCAAGGACTTCAGCAAAATCGCCAGACCTTTGACTGAGCTTCTGTGTAAGGAGACTAATTTTGTTGTCGATGAGAAAGTTCTCCTTGCATTCAATCAAATGAAAGAAATTATCACTAGTGCTCCTGTCTTACAGCCACCTGATTGGTCTCTTCCTTTTGAGATCATGACGGATGCATCAGACTTCGCAGTTGGAGCGGTTTTAGGACAGAGAAGGGATGGGATACCATTTGCTATACACTATGCTAGCAAGACTCTAGATGAGGCACAACGAAATTATACAGTTACAGAGAAGGAGATGTTAGCAGTTGTGTTTGGGCTAGAAAAGTTCAGATCATACCTCATCGGTTCACACGTTATTGTGTACACGGATCACACAGCCATACGATACTTACAGGCAAAGAAGGATGCCAAACCACGCCTTATCAGATGGATCCTTCTTCTCCAGGAATTTGACTTAGAGATTAGAGATAAACCTGGAGTGAAAAACGTTGTGGCAGATCACCTTTCCCGTATCACAGACACAGAGACCTCTGAGCAGAACATGATTCCTATTTCTGAAACCTTTCCAGATGAGACCATTTTGTCTGTGGACTCACTCCCATGGTATGCTGATATTGTGAACTATCTTGTCTCCGAGAAAGTTCCACAAGATTGGTCGAAGTACAAGGTAGACAAATTTTTGTCAGAGATTCATTATTACCAGTGGGAGGATCCGTACCTATTTCGAGAGGGCGCGGATTGTATCTGGAGAAGGTGCATTCCTCAGGAGGAACACACCAGTGTACTTGAGCACTGTCACAAACTAGAATCTGGTGGGCATCATTCGGGGAAACGCACGGCAGCAAAGGTTCTACAGAGTGGCCTATGGTGGCCCACATTGTTTAAGGATGCTACAGAGTATGTTTGAGGTTGTACAGATTGTCAGAAAATGGGAGGAACGGTTGGTTCCAAAGATACCATGCCCCTAAGATACATACAGATATCTGATGTTTTTGATGCTTGGGGTATAGACTTCATGGGCCCATTTCCTGTCAGTCAGGGATTTCAGTACATCCTGCTCGCCGTGGATTATGTTAGTCGATGGGTGGAAGCTATCCCCACCCGAGCCGCAGATAGTCGTACTGTGTGTTCCTTTCTCAAGGACCATATTATTGCGCAGTTCGGTATACCCAAAATACTGATTTCAGATGGGGGAAGCCATTTCATTAATAGAGAAGTAAAGAAGCTTGTAAAGGAGTACGCCATTGAGCACAAAGTTGCATCTCCTTACCACCCTCAGACTAATGGCTTGGCAGAAATTTCAAATAGGGAGATCAAGACGATATTGCAGAAACTTGTACGTCCAGATAGGAAAAACTGGTCCCAGATGCTTGATTCAGTTCTATGGGCTTATCGGACAGCGTACAAGTCTCCTTTGGGTATGTCTCCCTACAGATTGGTATATGGAAAGCCTTGCCACCTGCCAGTGGAATTAATTCACAAATCTTTATGGGCACTCCGTGTATGCAATTTAGATTATGATAAGGGAGGAAAGAATAGGAAGTTGGATTTGAACAAATTACTGGAATTCCGAGACTTTGCATATGATAACTCACTTATGTATAAGGAGAAAGTCAAGCGCTGGCATGATAAACACATTCGAAGAAAGACTTTCTTCCCTGATCAAAAAGTTTGGTTATTTGATGCTAAGTTGAAGTTATTCCCAGGAAAATTGAAAAGCAAGTGGTCAGGACCGTTCATCGTGAGAGCTGTGTGTGACAATGGGAGTATTGTCATATCTGGGTTGTCATCTGACGCACAACCATTTGTTGTGAACGGACAGTTGCTGAAGCCATATCTAGATCATGATACATTCCTGTCCGTTGTTGATTAGATATCTGTGGTATCAGATGATGATCTTTTGAATCCATCTTCTGCGTCTGATACATGATCATCCACGCCTCTTGTATATCCTTTCGTTTACTCTGTCTTCTCCCGTTTTATCATCCACCCCTTTTCCGTGTGTGTGTATATGCTATACTTAGGATGTGCCTTATCCTAAGTATAGGGGGGGTGAATGATTCGTGTTTTCATTTTCGTCTTGTTCATCACTCTTGTTGTTGCCTATACTTAGGGATACTCTACCCTAAGTATAGGGGGGTGATGTTGTTCATATCGTGTCTTTTTATTTTTGAGTTTGTACATTCTCGTCATCGGTTTTCCCCTTTTGTACACTCTACTATACTTAGGATTACTTGATCCTAAGTATAGGGGGGATCACCATCTTCTCTTCTTTGTATCTTTTCTTTTCACTTTTCTATACTTAGCACGAGTTATGTCTTCCTTTTTCGCTCTCTGATCACTATGAGGACATAGTTCGAGCTAAGTATAGGGGGGTGTCGTATATATTGTATATATACTTTAGACATAACTCGTACTTTTAAATACGTTTATTTGGGGGGTTATGTGTGTATAGTTTGTAAAATCCACGTGCGTAAAAAAAACCAAAAAAAACAAAAAAAAAACAAAAAAAATTTCAAAACACAAAAAAAAACATTGTATATACTCGTATATTTTACTAACCCTTTTTAAAACAAACAAAAACAACAAAAAAATAAAAAACCAAAAATCTATAAAAATTTGCAAATTTCAAAAAAAACTTTCTTTCACATTTGCAATTTTTTTTCCTTCAAAAAAAAAGAGAATCCATAAAAAGTTCAAAACTATAAAATTGTTAAAAAAAGTGCGTTCTTTTCACATGTGCATCATTCCTTTTTCAAAAAAAAAAGTGTGCGTTCTTTTCACATGTGCATCATTCCTTTTTCAAAAAAAAACCCTTGCATTGTTCATATGTTGCATTTGCATGTGCATTTTTCAGGATAGTATTGACATTTAAACTATGTCTGGAATAAAATTGAAGAATGGAGCTTAGATGGACCTTAATCTACCTAATTCTTAGAGGAACTTCACCGAGAAATAGGATTTTAGAAGCTTCAGGTCTTTGACTTAATTCTTTGAGTTCCACATGGCAATGTGCAGCGTTTGACTCTTAGTGTCTAACCTGGTCTCTTCATTCTGGGTATAACTCTGGAATAGGGAATCAATTTGTACTCTCGCACTATGCACTTAGCTCAACTCAGATGGGATGTTGGAAGACTGTGTGAGTTTCTTTTCTGGTAGCGTGGAAATCTAAAGACCGGAGTACGGGTTGAAATAAAGCTTCGGAAAAGGGATGGACGGCTGGGCACAATTTTTTCTAAGACCCCAAAAAATGTACGGAAACAAAAGATTCTATATCCGTAGGGGCAAACAAGATCCAAGCAGAACCACCAAAAATATAAATACAAAGAAGCCACTACCAAATAAATATCTGACCAAAAAGGTTCAAGCTTCAAGAAACCTGCAGATCTTGGTGGAGACTCGGCTACACTGGCCAGCTTCACAAGGAGAGGTGACTACACTGGCCACCCTCCAGTTCTTTTCTCTTTCTTCTAACTTCTCCCCCTAGTCGATTGTGAACACAGCGCGACAGACCTTAGAAGGAAATACCTGACTCCCCGAGGACGAGTTATTGGAGAGGAGATTTACATGGTAGTCCTGCATTCTGGATGGGAAGAGCTAAAACCTTTCACACACATGAGTCGATTGTTCAATGTTCATAGGGTGTGCTTTAGGAAGAGGATTGATCTAAGATGACTTCTGAGCCGAAACTGTGACAATGATGTGTAGAACTTGAAGGCTGTTGTATTCAAAATTCTAAGTCTCACAGAAGTTCCGACACACAAATAATCCAAAGGTCCGACAGAGCTCCAAACTACAATTTTATGAAGATAAGTTTAATACTCAATGTTGTCCTACTTTCTTTATTTTCCCTTTCTTTTTCTTTTTCTTCACTTATTCTTCCAATTAAGTGTTTGCTAAGGGACTAGCAATGGTAAAGCATAGGGGGATGATGAATCTGCGATTCGTCATCTTTATTCATTTATTTTAGCTTAAAATCCCTTATAAAACACCTGCATATAACGCTAACTCCATATTCTTACTAACTTGCATCTGTGTAAATATTGTACATTTCTGACTAATTTTAACCTAAAATAAATAAAGAAAGAAAGAAAGGAAAAATAAAGAAAAGGAATTTAAAAAAAGAGAAAAATAAAGAAAAGAAATAAAAAAAGGAAGACTGTATACAGGCTGACCTGAACCCCGAGAGAAGGTCAAGACTTGACCTGATCGACCAGGAATAAAGTAGGGGGAGATAAGGTCCTTAACCAGAAAATTCAAAGAAAAATTGTGTGTTCTCTCTTATTTTGTATATCTGTATAAAACTAACACTAATTTGTACCTTAATTGACTTCAAATCAAATAACATTCAAAATCAAAGTTGTAAATAAAAATGTGTTCTAATTACTAAAATTGATTGCACAATTAAATCTTGTACATAATAAAAGTAGCCACACTTGGAAAAAAGCCACTAAGCACTAATTGAAAGACCAATCCCGGCTCCATATGAGCTTAAATTGAATCAATCTCAGTTCCATTGAACTCAAAATTAAATTATCTTTAAAATGGTTGTATTTTCATAATTTTTGGAGTTACGGTTGAAAAGTCGGTTTTCTGGGGTGGTTTGTGCAATTTTCCCATGTATTTTGTGTATATTGTATTTGTATATATTGTAAATTAATCCCACTGATTTCTTTTTAATAAAAATAAAAATTAAAAAAATAATAAAATTTTAAAACACAAAAAGGCTAATTTCGTCATTTATCCTTGTATATAGTGTCACATATGTATATAGTATATGTATATAGTTGCTATTTTTAATTAACCTTCATAAAAAAATAAAAAAAATAACATTTTTTAATTCAAATTAAACAAGTGACGAAAATTCAAAAAAAAATAGATAATTTTGTAATTAGTTTTATCTCTCTTTTATTTTCTTTTTCAAATTTCATCTCCCTCCCACCAAAAAAATTCAAAAAATCATTTTATTTTCATCTCCATTATCTCTTCAAAAAAATTCAAATTTCATCTCTTCTATTTATATGGCTCCATCTCCCTCATTCCAATTGGATCAATCTTTAGAGAAAGGAGCCCGATCTCTGAGAGTCTTCTTGTCGAGAAAAGTTGTCTAGCCTCCGAGCCGACCGGTGACAGCGCGACGGCCTTCGTCGAGGCGATTACGATCCATTTTCCGCTCATAAGGTGAGATCCAATTTTTTTTCGCATTTTATCTTAGTTTAATCGCTTTTTATTTTTTCGCAATTTTTGTTCTTCTAGATCCTAAGAAAATCCACCACGATTTATTCACCACCGATTCGATTGTCATCTCAATTTCTCAATCTCTCCACGTTCTATTTCTACCGTCCACGATCTCTCAACTCCGGCCGCGTACGGTGGACGGAGATCGGATTCGAATCCATCATCTCCGTCGAATCTCCGTTCATTTTTCCAGATTTGTAGATAAATAAAAAAATCATTTTTTCCTTCTTTATCTCTAACATTGATTTTGCAGGACCATTAATTAAAAAAAAGACAAAAATTTTTTTATCTAACGTTTGTTTTGCAGCATAAATAAAAAAAATCATTTTTATCTAACGTTTGTTTTGCAGGAAAACATTAAAAAGATTACAAAAAAAGAAAATTTTTTTAATCTTTTCATCTCCTGTTTTTTTCGGATTTTTTTTTAAAAAAATAAAAAAAATAAAAAATAAAAAATTCCTTTATCTGTTGTTTACATCACATACATAATATTACAAAAAATAAAAAAAAACCAAAAAAGTAGTAATCCAAAAAAAAGACGGCAGCCAGGAGGGCCGCCGTCCACTGCAGCCTCGCCACCGCCCGAAGCCGCCGCTCCCAGCGGCGCCGCTCCCAGCACGCGGTCGCGCCGCCACTCAACCCCCTCGGCCGACCTGCTGCTCCGCCGCACTCCTCCGCCACGTGGGGCGGCGCCGCACCACTCCGCGCCGACGCCGCATCCTCCCACGCCGACTGTTGACCCGCGCCGCCCCTCAACATCTCCACCGCGCGGCCCCTTCACCCAGAACAGCGCGCGGCCAGCGCCACCAGCCACGGTTGCGCGGCGGCGCCACCGCGCCCTCCCGCGCGACCTCGCCCCGTGGCGAAGCGCCGCCCGCACCTCTCCGCCTCCATCACCGCGCGTGGCGGCGTCGACCTCAACTCGCCGCCATCGCGGGAACCTCCAACAGATCCGCCTGGAAGCCGCACCGCATCGCCCCTCCCCGTCGATCTGCAGCGCCGCCTCCAGCAGCCGCCCGCCTCCTACCTGTCCAGCAGCCGCCCCCTCCGTGGCACCCTTTCCGCGCCTCCACCGCCGCCACGAAAAATAAGAACAGGAAGGGGCGGCGCCGACATTAGCCCCTGGTTGCCTCCCTCTTGCTCTTGTGATTATGAAGGAACTCTAGGGTTAGGGGCTTGTGATTCAATATTTTATCTGAAAATTTGCAACATTGATCCTGAAAGATTCAGCAAATCCGAAAGTGTCCCTGCCAGATTAATTTAACTTGGGGGAATTACAATCAAGCCCTCCAGACATTTCTGAAACTGCCAAGAAGCCCCTGTCAGAGACTAAGCACATGCCAAGCACATGACATATTGGTAAAATTGCATATTATTTTTCCTGGTTATTTTTGTTATCTATTTGCTGCGAAAATATTGAATATTTACGTTTTGGTCCTTAAACTGCAGAACAATTGAACTTCTTGATCTTTATTAAAAAAAAATAAATGTTTTTATTAGAGCAAAAATTTTGAAAAAATTGTGGCATACTTCTGATGTGATAGTCTTCTTAGCATAAATTTTTCATTACATTTTGATTTCATTTGGTATTATTAAAAATTCAAAAACAGTGTCTTTTTCATTATTTGAAATTCCAAAATTCATAAAAAATTGAAAATAGCTCCAAAAAATTCTAAAAAAAATTAGAGTAATTGTCTTTCATTGTCTTTTAATTTCTGACCTATTTTCACGCATTAATTATTTATAAAATCCAAAAAATTTGAAAAATATCAAAAATCTTATAAAAATCATAAAAAAATTCTACACAAATCCAAAAATTATGATTTCAGTTCCTGTTTGTAGATATTTTCTTCTAGTTTGTCTTACAAATAATAGTCATGAGTTTTAGGCATTTAAAATATTTTTAAATTACAAATTAATCCAGGCTGTGCACATTTCCGTGTTTCCTCACTGTTTGATTTTTAGAAAAATACAAAAACATCTGAAAATTCCACAAAAATTCTCAAAAACATTTCAAAACTTTTAAAACCTAAAAATATTTTCTTCGAATTTTTCTGAGTATTTTTGACTAATTGAAATATTATAAAAAGAGTTGTGTGCGTATTTTTGACCTTGTTAATATTGCATCGAGTTATTTTTGAAAATAAAAAAGATTTGCAAAATCAAAATTACTAAAAATTTGAAAATCATAAAATATAAAAAAAATTAGAAATAAAAAATAAAAAAAATAAAAAGATTAAAAAATCACAAAAACCAAGGATAGTTGTCCTTTGAGATTCCTGTTTTCTTTTGATTGATTTTCAATAAATTGAATAACCCTCGGGAATTGTAGCCTCCCTGAGTTCGACCCTGTCCGCTATACAGGTTAATAAGTAGCAAAAATAAAATTTTAAAAAAATAAAAATCTTTTGTTGACGTGGGTTTTGGGGATAAAAACAACGACCTTCCTATCATCAATTTTTCCAACCCAACAGTTTCCGGCACAACAAAATTTTGCCGTCGCGAGGATAAAAAAAAGAAAATTTAGAAGTCCCTCGAAATCCGCCTCAACAGGAGGCGAGGGAGTCTGGGTCTGACTCTCCTCAAGATCAGATGGGACCAACTCGGCAAGAGGGTCATCCCGAGCTTGTGAGGATGTTTGACGGACAGTGGACGGTCAAGGGCTCACGGAGTCTGAGCAGATAAGTCGTCGAGTCATCATCTTTGATGTCAAGAGATTGATCGGGAGAACATGATTTACGATTTAAGAAAGATGGGAAAATGCGTAAAAGTCACGGTAACTCACGCCCCGCAAGCAAACACAAAGCAAACCCCGTTTTCACCAACACAACCCGATGATGACCGTAAGAGTTCAATCTTTTATCTTATCGGTTTTAGGGTTGTATTAGCAAATAAGTATAATCTCGGTTAACACGAACTGATAGGTGCCTGATGTTTCTCCGAAATACTGTCCTGAGTCTTTACAGAGAACCACTTGCTCTCAACCAGTATGGGGGTAAGTACGGACCGTTTCCGGCTACCCGTGTTACTTGAGGACGGAGCCTTACGTAGTGTCCTCTAAACCCCCCACTCTGCTAAGTCAACCCGGACCGTTTCTGGCTACCCAAGCGTACCCACTAAAAAGCGGTGATTAGGTGTATAGACTAAGTAGTATTTCGCGAGAAATACAGGTTTTTGGTTCTATCCTTACAAGTCGTCTCTCACTCGCGCACTCTGAGAAGAACTATGCAGGGATTACTCTCCCAAGTCAATTGAACCTTACATTTATTTTAGATCAGATACTTTAGCAGTCCCGATTTTATTTTGGGGTTTTATATTTTTTTTGGGTTTTTTTAGAAAAGCGTCTAACGAGTATTTTTCTTTTTTTATAAGTCTTAAAATCATGCACCTAGGTTGTGAGTCCTAAGACTAACTACGAAAGTGCAATCAGATAGAAAAAATCATAAGCAAGCACCTAGCCTCGTAAAAAGTCGTGGAAAACTGACGATGCGAGAAAAACCGCAGTGGGTACCCTGATCCCCTCAAATGCACGACACTCAGCGAATCAGACCCCGATAAAAAAATGGGAGGGGAGGTACAAGTCGGGATGCACTTAGGGGGGCCCTTTCTAAAAAAACAAAAATAGGGGCAAGTGCCCCTTTTTTACAAGAATAAAGGAAAAATTACAATTCAAACCCTAACTAACCCTACCCTCTACAACCAAGAATCTCAGAATCTGCACTTTCAACTGTTTTACGGCTTTCGAGAAAGCCAACTGACCTGCAGGCTCTGCGAGAATTAGTTAAGAAACAAAAACACATAAAAAGCCGAAAAAATGAAAACGACACACGAAAAACCGTAAAAAAACCAAAGAAAAAAAACATAAATCGAAAACTGAAAGAAAATGTGTAAAATCAAGAATACTAGAGGAAACGGTTCAAAAACCGTTGTAAAAACAACGCTTCCCCAGTAACGACGCCATTTTGATAAAACACAATCTCGACTCCTGCGGTTGTCGGTTGTAGAGAAAGGGAGAGGGAACCGTGTTTTAATCAAAAATTAATTACGGTAGAAACACGAGATAAAATCCTATTCTACCGTTCACTACTAATTTTAACTAGATGAGTGTGCCTGGGTCAAACTCAAGGAAGTAGAATGTTTAAACATGATTTTCGAGACAAGGAATAAATTCCAACAAAATTCTCTTTTATTCTTGATTTTACAAGGAAAGAAATTGAAAATCAATTCAGCTCGAAACAAACTCAAGAATACAAAATTCAAAATCACAAAAGAAGGCGACGAAAAATTCGGGAAAAATACTAAAAAAAGCTTAGGTAGTTGTTGAGCTACCCTAGAAAATTCGATGGAAAATATCAAAAGTACGAGGTTCAAATGGCCCCTACAAGCCAGGGCCTAACTGCAAAAGTAATTGTTTAGTTTCTGTTACAAAACAGTCCCTAAAAGGACTAAAATGAGAAAGAAATATGTTTTATTACAATTAGGTCCAAGCATAGGGACCTAATTGTAATTCTGGAAACTCCTAGGGGCATGCTTTAATTTCTGGAAGCTGCTGGGCTTATGATGCAAATGTTCTACTCCTTCGCATCCGACGGTTGAGATTAGAAGGCCAGATGCGATCGAGTATGTCCACTTCTGCCACGTGTCGCAAGGTTGTACACTTGAAGTGTTCTTGGTGTTCTTCAAGCGGTTCGTACTTCTGATTAAAGGGCCGTCTTCTCCGAATTTTTGCCGGTGACATACGAGAATATTGGCCTCCGACGGGGCCAGAGGGGTGACTCCTTCACCCCTCGAGCTCGCCTGCGGTAGGGGTTTGTCGGAGGTGACTGATGACGGTGGGAATCAGCCGGTGACGATGGCTGTTCGGGCAGCACTGGAGGTTGTTGAGACTGATTCTTGTATCATTTTTCTTGGAATTTTGAAGCTTCAAGGGGAAGTTAATATTCTCCAGATAGTAGACCTGCAATTAAGATATATATTGCTCGATTTGCAAATAAATCAGCCACAAAATTATGTTTTACAAGTTTAAAATATGAGTCTACAGAATAAAAAAAACGACGTATAGATGGGAAAAAGAAGAGGATGAAACTGGGAGTCATTCGATTGAGTTTGAGACGAATCTAAGATGTAGCATCTAATAATGTTGATTAAGCTTGCTAATGACGTAATTATCCACACTAATTATGTCACGCAAATTGAGAGATAAAAAATGAAAGATGAACGGATTAACTGGGGTTGCAGGGTGTAGAACATCTGCTGGTGATAGCTCGATGGGGCAGCTTCCCAGAGCTTGACGTTACTTGAAGCAGCGATGCAAGGCAGCGATGAGCACCTTGGAACCTCCTCCGATCACCCTGCTTCCACGTGGGGGTCTGACACGAGAAGTTGTCACCTCCTTGGATGGTCGGAGTCGCGAGAAGAAGATTGGTTCTCGGCCACTAGAACTTGGGTTCAGGGTTGTTAGGGGAGAGTTAGTTGGATCTCTCCAACTTCATGGCCTTTTATAGACGAAATGGAGAAGCTCTGAGGAGGATCTAATGGAGGCGTGTAGGAAATTAGGAGGAAGACGTGGAGGGTTTGGATCGATTGAAGGCATTAGAGGTTAGGCGGGAAAATTTGTTGAAAATGGCCGGGCAAACCAAACTCGTCATCGGCTTCTTGAGGAAGAAGAACCAGGTGCTGACACGTGTCAGCACCTGGTTGGCCTAAGTGTTAAAATGTTTATAAATTATATAATAAATAGTAAATAAGATTATTTAAAATAGGTATAATAATGAAAAATGTAAATAAATAAATTATCTAAATTATGGTATAAGTAATTTTCATAAATAATAAATATTATTCGAAATCTAAATATTATATTAATAAATAAGTACAAATAATACTTTATAAGTAGGTAATGAATTTTTAATTCAATAAATAATTAATTATTTATTAATTATATATTTTCTTAATTATTAGAATAATAAATAAAGTCTTTGTGAATTTTTATGGGTTTTAATAAAATAATTAGATATATTAATAAATACAGGTATAGGTTAGCTAGTTCAATTTATCTATAAATTAGGGTTTTGGATTTTATTAAAATAATAACTAAGCTCTAAAAATTCTGAAATAAATCATGATGAAAATACAAGATCACGAAAATAATTAGAAATTATAAACTTAAAAAAACTTTAATTAACATGTTCTGAATAAAATAAATATCCCAGAAACCCCTTTGTCATTAGGCCCCAAAACCAACTTTTTGCAAAAGGACTCCGATTTTAATGAAACCACCTCTATTAATTAGAGAATATTATTTTATGAACTTTAAAGGTGAGTAGAGTGAAATTGGAGTTCGTATGAGGAAGTTATGATGTTTAGAAGTTGAGATTTTGACAATTTAAAAAAGTAGGATTTCTTGGCATATATACAATATAATATTTTTAACTTATTTTTATATTTTTATATACATTTTTAGAAATAATTAGGAAAAGAGTTTGGTGAAATATTTGTTCATATGAATTAATTAAAAAATAAATGAAGATTTGGTATTTATTTGATAAATAATGAATAATGTGTGGAGTGTTATTTAATTATTTTTTATGGTTTTATTTTCTTATCTCCCCTACTTGTTGTTTTTTCGACCAATCGATGCTGACTTGGTCTCGGGGGTTTGGTTATATAAATATAACTTGCAGCTATATTTATATTATCTGAGTCATATTGTACATATATACATATCTACAATTTGCCTTTTTTCTTTTCTTTATTTTTTATTCTTTATTTATTTACATGTTTTTGATGCTTAAAAGTGTATTTTTATTTATGAATGAGATTTTATAAAATGTGGAAATTAATGAATATTTACATGTATTTGTTAAGGGTTTTAAGACAAAATGCGACAGAAAAGTTAATGAATCATGGATTCATCAGTGGGCGAGGCCTCATGGAATTAGCTCATGGAGCACTTGTGCTAGAGTCGATGGACATGCGTGGTCGTTCCGTCGGTGAAGTTTTTTGCGGAGGAGGCTCCTGGCCGATGACCGGAGCAGTTGGGGACGTTGGTGAAGTAGGTTGAGCGTTGGTGGAGGATAGTTGGTGGTGTTGGCTCAACGGCACGATGCCGGAGCAAAGCAGTGAGGTCGAGGGCCGCAACTGCAACGAGGAGGGAGATCCCTCGGATCTCATCGGGTCTAAGGGGAGGAGCTCGGGCTGTCACCATCGAGCTCCTTCACGATGTAATGCTACCGACGTATGATTCTCAATGGGTGTGTGTTGTGTTTTATAGGAGAAGGGTGTGGTCGGAGAAGGAAAGCACATGAAGTTGAGGGGACGAGACCGTTGATTGGTGGTGTACGGGTTTCGCAGAGCTAATCAAAGAGGGAAGGCAGCGCAACCACTAAAGGAAGGCGGTGACGATCGGAGGTTGACCGCGAGATACGTAGGGGCGACGGCTGTCGACCAAAGAAGGAAGGCAGCGGCGATTCACGGCTGGAAAAGGAGAGGTGGCGGGCAATTTTGGGAAAGTGGAAGGAGACAGAGGAAGGAGGTAGCGCACAGGTGCCGTCCGATCGGCTGAGATTGGACGACCCTAGTGCTGCCACATGGTAATTGATAAATTTTTATTCTTCTATTTTTCTATTTTTCATTTTTTTTAATTATTTTTTTTTAAAAATAAATGGAAATAAAGGTTAAAAATGGGTGACACGTGGCAGCTTCAGGAGCAGCCACGTGTCATCCCCCACAAAAATCGAAAAATAAATACAATAATAAATACGTAAAAAATAGTAAATGACCTCAGATCAAAAATATTTCTTTACTAAAGGCTCGTTCAATGAGATCTACAACTTTCATGAAGAGACCAAAACAAAATCGATCATTTGCACAAAGCGATATTTTAAGGGTATCCCATGTACATAGAATACCTTGATTTTTGGGTTTTATAATTTTTTTTATCATTTTAAACCAGATAAAAATACGGAAAAATGGGATAAAATCAAATATAAATATTTACACATTAACCTTTTTTATTTTTATTAAGTAAGAAAAAGAAGAAATAAAATAAAACATGAAAATGACAATTTTTATACAGACAGTTAGTGGAGACTCGGACTCAATTAGTTTCTTTGATTTCAATCTCAATTTGGATTTTTGCGTTTTTTAATAAAACTTATATCAAAGAAAATAAACGAAAAAGAAATAAAATAATGAGTTAATTATGTACATAAAATAATAGGTCAAAAACCGCTAAAATACAAAATGTACAAAAGAGGCCCAAAACATAACTTTCACATACGAGCTCCACTTCACTTGAACCTGATCTTGTTTTAAAGGTATTTGAATGTATATTAGTTGAAAAATGAGTTGGATCAAAATGGACACAGGATGAGGAAGATATCAAGGTTTTAGTCCGGAAATCCTAGAACCATGGTTTGGGTTTTTGGTCCACTTATTTAGGTTAGTGATTTTTTGTATTTTTTATTTATTCTTGTTAGTAACATGTATACAATGGAGGTGAGGAAGTTAGGCTAGTTTATAGGTCAATTAGATTGGGATTTTGGCTTCTCATTTATGCAATAATGAGTGATAAAATGCAATTCTTATCAATACATGCATGGATGCTAATTATGCAAAATAAAGATCAAATGCCAATGATTTTTAGGGATTTGAGCCTAATTCATCATTTTTAGAGTGATGAATTTGAGATTCATCAATGCATTGTAAGTATCTCTTAACATGAGCATTGTTGAGCGTACTTCTTCATGCTTTTCTTTCAATGAATTAATCACAAGTGAAAATGCGGTCGTTGCAACCCAAAGAAACGTCAAACAAAAGTTTTATTTAAATCAAAGGCACAAATCAAAAAAAGAAAATGTATAAAGAGAATTTTCTAATTAATTTACCTGTATAGCTAATAAGATCGAACATAGGGAGGCTACAAAAATCCGAGGGTTATTCTATGCAATGAAAGAATAAAGGAATCTCTATGCACACTTTGCTTGGTTGTTGTATTTTCTTTTTGGATTTTATATTTTTAGGGAATTTTAATTTTATATTTTTATTTGGGTTTCATATTTTAAAATTATTATTATTATTTTTAAACAATAAGAGAATTAAAGAAAATTTAAGCACGCACTCAACACTTTTTGTAATTTTCAATTATGTAAAAAACAACTAGAAATTGAACAAAAAATATTTTTTAAGTTTACATAAATTTTTAATATTTTGTAATTTTCTAGATTTTTCGAAAATTTTAGAGCATTTAAATAAATCAAAGATAAGGAATTAAATAAATATAAAATAAAATAAATATTTTTGGAATTTTAAAATAGCAAATAAGGCAAAAAATAATTGAAATATATACAAAATGAAAGATATTTTATTATATTTTCTAGAAAGCCATTTTGTGATTTTTTGGAGATTTAAAAGAATTTTTATGAATTGTTAATGTTTTGAGGAGTTTTATGATGTTTATAGTTTTTATAAAGAAATAAAAAGCCAAAATTGGACAGAAATTAAAATAAATCAAAAGCAGCAAATAAGATATTTTTTAGAATTTTTAGAAGGATATATATATATATATATTATGTTTTTTAATGCAAACAAGACATTTTAAATAACAAAAATAAAGAAAATGTGAAATTAAAATTATGGATGAAATATGAATGCAACATAACCTTATAGGATTTTTTGTAAAATTTTTAGACATGTTTCGATATTTTTATTTGATTTTAAAGATGAAAACTAAATGCCGGTTTACAGGGACTAATATGCAATTACTTTAAGTTTGAGGCCTCAATGATAACAATGATATAAAATATAGGTCTTGATATGCAAAATTCCCAAAAACTCACATGCACGGATACATGTGCCCCATTGTACTAGACCTTTATGTAAATAAATTAAATCCAAGGAAAATCAATAATAGAGAAATTTAAACATTTTATTGCAATTTACCCATAAAAATCATGTGTTGAGCACACATTACAGCTCAAAAAGGACTAAATTGAAAATAATTTAAAGCACGGGATATAAAATGCAAATGTTACAATAATAACAAGATGACATGTATCCTCGTAGGGACTTATTTAAAAATAAATAAAATACATGGACTGTCGGCACAAATATACCATTAAATTACGCGGCTCCTTAGACGGTTCAGATGCACTTCCAAACTGATTAGATGGTGGAGGATGAAGTATGCTTGAAGGGTCAAGATCAAATCTGAATCTTTAAACAATGGCCAAGCATTGGGCAACTTCAACGATTTGGATCTATTCTGGCGTGAAGTTCTTGATCTGACGGTGATAACGGGGTCTGGATGAACTGGGAAGCAGGACTTTCCCAGCGAGTTTGATTTAGCTGGGTATCCCTCGTCTTAGATCTATTTCTCATCAAGTCGGTCTTAAATCCAAGCTCTTGCAATTTCACATCTCGTGATGGTGAAAGTATGGCTCAATGATGCTTGTGCAAGGATCTGGAGAGTAACAGGTCAAATGCTCCTGGTGATCCTCCTATCCTCTACTGACTGCTTCTCTTGCATTTTTTGACCCTACAAATGCATACTTATGCTTGGAGGACAGCTCCAGCCTAAAATTCAGGTCAAGAACACGACTAATAGGGACTGTATGGAGGTCTCCGGCGAAGATGGTCGGAATGGAGACCGAAATCTGGATCTATTAAGATCCGAAGGTGGACAGAAGGTGGAAGGAATGGAGAGTGCCCAGGTGAACATTTTTGCAAAGTCGGGGGTTGTTGATCTTGAACAGAACTCCTCCGATCGTGTAGATCAGAGGTTGGGAATGCTTATATGATCTACAGGCTTCAAATGGAATCGAAGTTACAAATAAAGAATAAATAAAAAACAATATACTCAGGTTACCTACGGAATAGAAGAGGGGAAAGGGAACGCCACGATCTATGGCTAATGGTGGAGAGGCGGAGATACTGCGGAGAACTCTAGTGATGTAATTGTACCACGACCTTTACTCAAACTTTCGCACTCCAAATTGAAGAGCAGCTGCATTGTCACCGCAACTATCTCTAGGAACCGATCGCGGGCAAAAATATGGGTCAAGGACTGATCAAGGTTGAGGCGGAGGGAATGGATGTCTATTTATAGAACGAGCTCCGGCGAAAGTTTGAAATTCAAAAGGGGCGAGATTAGAGGCGAGGATGGTGGGACTAATGCGTGGGCATGGGAGAAGAATGAAAGGGTAGTAAGTTTGGTAAAGGGAGCGTGAACAGTTAATGAATAATGCATGAGGGAAAAATGGGTGAAGTAACGACAGAGCGAGGTTAGCGGGAGAGGAGGCACAGACTGGGGAGTTGACCTAGGTCATCAGTCGACCAATCAGATCGCGCTTGGGATGAGGACAAAATACACTAGACGATAAAAAGGAAAATATGTAAATTAATTGAATTAAAAATAAAAAATGCATTTATTTAATTACATAATGTAAATAAAAACGATAAGAATAAATTAAAGTTAATTTGATTATTTTTAATTAATTAAATCATATATTTACAAGGGTTAAAATAAATACAAGGTTTTAGCTACAAGTATGTATACCTATACATACAAGACTTTTATTTTTAATTAATATTTTATATACATATATACATAATTCAATATTTTATTTATTTACAATATTTTACAAGGATTTAATTGATATTTTTATTTAAAATTTAGGTATTTATTAATTAAGTTAATTAAATAAGTATAACTACAGTATATACATGGGATACATATACAATATATACATGATTTTATTTTTGTTGATTTTTTATTTTGTTATTTTTAACTATATTTTATATGTGTTAAATACAGTATTTACAAGTAACTAAAATACAATATTCACAAATATGCACAAGGAAACAACTAATTTAATAATATACATAGTGTACATAGGTATTATATACAATAATACCCCATAGCCACATTTCACACCTTACTCTGAATTTTATGAAATCACCTCTATTTTAAAGATAATTTAATTTGAGTACAATGAAAGTGAGTTTGATGAATTTGGAGCTTAGTTGGAGAAGATATTGATTTTTAAAGTTTGTTCTTTTATGGCTTTTAGAGACTGTGGTTATTTACACTATGTATAGATTTTTATTTATGACTATTTTTATTATTTACAACAGAATTTTATACACATTTTTTAGGAAGAAATAATTTTTATTTACAAAGAATTTGGTAATGAAAAAAATAATTGAAGAATTATGTATTATAGATAATAATGTACAAGTGATGACTAATTACAAGTGACTAATGTATTTCTTGTATTTTTGGTGTTTTTGGCCTTATCTCCCCCTACTTTCTTCCTTGTCGATCATATCAAGTCTTGTCCTTCTCTCGGGGTTTGAATCAGCTTGTATCTATTACATATATACGGTCTCTTATTTTCTTTAGTTTTCCTTTATTTATTTATTTTAGATTAAAATTAGTGATAAATATACAATATTTACATAATAATTAGAGTTAGTAAAAGAATAGAATTAGTGATATTTACATGTGTTTTATAAGGAATTTTAAGCTAAAATAAATGAATAAAGATGATGAAATGCAGATTCATCATCCCCCTATACCTTACCTTTGTTAGTCCCTTAGCAAACACTTATTTGAAAGAATAAGTGAATAAAAGAAAAAGGAAAGAATAAAGGAAAAATAAAGAACATAGAACATATTGAGTATTAAACTTATCTTCAAAAAATTGTAGTATGGAGCTCGATCAAACCTTTGGATTATTCATATGGAGGAACCTTATTGGGAAATGGATTTAAGACCTAACAATCCTCAAGTTCTGCAAGACTCCTATTCAGGTCTCGTCAATAGTCAGGTCAGAACAAGTCTACATACAAAAATTCTTATGACTATGAATATTTACTTGTACAGTGTAAGTGAAATATAGCTCCTCACCTCAAAAGTAGCAAAGAAACAGCCTCCCTCAACAAGGTAACTCTAGTCCCCCGATCTAGAAACTCTATCCTCGAGGAGCAGAGATATTCCCTTCTAAGTTCAAGTCCAACCAGCTCAAGATCACTAATTCTATTTTTTTACTAACTATAATTATTATGTAAATAATTAGAGTTAGTAAAAAATAGATGATAGTTAGTGTAGCTACCTATCCTTCGATGCATGACCAGTGTAGCCAAGTCATCCGGCTGCAAGCTCACAATAATTTGACTTTGAAGACCATCCTTGCTTATTGACTATGTACTCCAACAGGCATTTTATTTTCAATCTGACTTGTCCACTTTTTTGGAGTTTTTGCATTTTTTATAATATATACAAGGGTGTAGCATGTACATAAGGAGTTTTTCTTCTTAGGTAGTAGACTATCTCTCTTTTGAAATATTATTGCAACCCCACAGCATCCTGTCTTTAGACCTCAATGTTACTAGACCAAGTTGAGATGCACCATCCTCCCTAGAGGAAGACAGATGTTTCCACTAGTTGTTACACACCTGTGTGCTACCCCAAGCCAAAGGATTTTCCTCCCTAACCACCTCATCCATGAAGAGATATGTTTAGAGTGCTTGTCCAAGTTAAGCCATGGTCTAGAAGAATTGTGCGTGTGTTATTAAATATTCTACTTAGACTAATCAAGATGACATATGAACATAGTCTTGTGGACTCGAAGAATTAAGTAGCTAGGACTTGAAAAGTCTCAACTCCAATTCTTATAAGGTTCCTTTGAAATTAAGTTGATTATGGTCATAACAAAGCTCCATGCTTCAATTTTATTCCAGACCAGTTTAAATATCAATACTATTCTGAAAAAAATATGCACATGCAAATGCAAGAAGTATATATAACACATTTATTTTTTTTGAAAGAAAGAAAAAGGAAAATCTTTTTAAAAAGTTTTCAAAGGGTTTGCAATTTTTTATGGATTTTAAGCATTTTTATGATTTTTAAATAAATAAAAAGTGTTAGTAAATAAAGTATATACAAGTATTATACAATTTTTATACAAGAAAATTTTATATACAAGTTTTAAATACAACTTTTATAAACAAATTTTATTTACAAGAGGATAAATGATTAAGAGTTTTATACACACGTGGATTTTACAAATATATATACATCCCATAGTATAATAACCATATTAATAAGAAAGGTACGAGTTATGGCTAAAGTATATATACAATATATACCCCATATACTTACCTCGAACTATATCCTCGTAGTGATCAAAGAGCTACAAAGGAAGTCATAACTCGTGCTAAGTATAGAAAAGTGAAAAGAAAACTATACAACAATGACTCATAGAATACAAGAAGAGGATAGAAGTCGATAATCCCCCCCTATACATAGGACCAAATAATACTAAGTATAGAAAACTGTACAAATGGGGAACATTGAGGAAAAGAATGAACAAACTCAATGACTCGACTTGTCCTCCCCTATATTCAGGGTGAAAGAACCCTAAGTACAGAAAAAGAATATAAACAAGTTGAGGAAAAGTGAGAGATCAGAAGAAAGAAAAAAACGTGAAAAAGATGGTATGAACAACATCACTCCCCCTATACTTAGGGTAAAGGATCCCTAAGTATAAGCAACAATAGGAGTGATGAAATAGGACGAATATGAACAACTCAGTTTATTTACCTACCCTATACTTAGGATAACATACTAAGTATAACACACACACACATGGGAAAGAGGTGAACGATAAAAACGGAAGAAGAAGAAGGAATAAAATGAAAAGATATGTACAAGAGAAAATGAGCTCATGTATCAGACACAGAAGATGTCAAAAAATCATCGTCTGATACTACACATATAAAATCAACCACGGACAAGAATGTGTCATGATCTAGATATGGCTTCAGCAACTGTCCGTTCACAACAAATGATTGTGCGTCAGATGACGACCCATATATGACAATACTACCATTGTCACGCACAACTCTCACAATGATCAGTCCTGATCATTTGCTTTTCAATTTGCCTGGAAACAACTTCATTTTGGCATTAAATAACCATACTTTTTGATCAGGGGAGAAGATCTTTCTTCTAACGTGTCTATCATGCCAACGCTTGACTTTCTCCTTATACATTAGTGAGTTGACGTATGCAAAATCTCGGAATTCCATCAATCTATTCAGATCCAACTTCCTATTCTTCCCTACTTTCTCATAATCAATATTCCATACACGGAGTTCCCATAATGATTTGTGAATTGATTCTACTAGCAGGTGGCAAGGCTTTCCGTACACCAATCTGTAGGGAGACATACCTAATGGTCACTTGTACGCAGTCTGATAAGACCATAGAACTGAGTCAAGCATCTGGGACCAATTCTTCCTATCTGGATATACAAGTTTTTGAAATATAATCTTGATGTCCCTATTTGAAATCTCAGCCAATCCATTAGTCTATGGGTGGTAAGGAGACACAACCAATGCTCAATGGCATACTCCTTCATAAGCTTCTTGACTTCTCTATTAATGAAATGGCTTCCCCCATCCGAAATAAGTATCTTGGGAATCCTAAACCGTGCAATAATATGGTCCTTGAGAAAGGAACACACCGTATGATCATCAACGTTTCGGGTTGGGAACTAACATAATCCACGGCAAGCAGGATGTACGGATATCCCTGACTGACAGGAAATGGGCCCACGAATTCTATGCCCTAAGCACAAAAACATCAGAAATCTGTATATATCTCAGGGGCATGGTATCTTTGGAACAAATAGTTCCTCTCATCTTATGGCAGTCAGTAGAACCTCGAACATACTCTATAGCATCCTTAAATAATGCTATCCACCATAGGTCGCTCTGTAAAATCTTTGCTATCATGTGTTTCCTTGAATGATGCCCTCCATATTCTAATTTGTGATAGTGCTCAAGTACGCTGGATTATTCCTCCCGAGGAATGCACCTTCTCTAGATACAATCGACACCCTCACAAAATAGGTATGGATCTTCCCATTGGTAAAAATGTATCTCAGACAAAAATCGGTCTAGCTTATGCTTCAGCCAATCTTGTGGAACTTTCATGGTGACAAGATAGTTCACAATATCAACATACCATGAGAGTGAGTCCACAGACAAAATGGTCTCATCTGGAAAGGTCTTAGAAATAGGGATCATGCTCTGCCTAAAAGTGTCTGCATCTGTAATGAGGGAAAGGTGATCTACCACTACATTTTTCACTCCATGTTTATCTAGAATCTCTAAATCAAATTTCTGGAGAAGAAGGATCCATATGATAAGGCATGGTTTGGCATCCTTCTTTGCCTGTAAGTAGTGTATGGTCATGTGATCCGTGTACACAATACATGGGAACCAAGGAGGTAAGATTTGAACTTATCTAATCCAAACACAATTGCTAACATGTTCTTCTCTGTCACTGTATAATTTCGATGTGCCTCATCTAGAGTCTTGCTATCATAGTGTATAGCAAATGGTATCCCATCCCTTCTCTGCCCTAAAACAGCTCCAACTGTAAAATCTGACGCATCTATCATGATCTCAAAGGGGAGAGACCAATCAGGTGGCTGTAGGAAAGGAGCACTAGTAACCATTTCTTTCATCTGATGAAATGCAAGGACTTTCTCATCAACAACAAATTCACTCTCCTTGCACAAAACCTCAGTCATAGGTCTGGCGATTTTGTTGAAGTACTTAATGAATCACCTATAGAATCTGACGTGCCCCACAAAATCTCAGTCATAGGTCTGGCGATTTTGTTGTGTTTACTAACAATGTTACACTTCAAAAAAAGGTTTCCTTCCAATTTGGACAAGGATATCCACCATTTTTTTCTTTCTTCAATCAATTTACAACATTTTTTACTCTCTCCACCGTTAACTTAACATTTTTGTCTCTTAGAAATGGATGACCTTTGAAAATGCTTTGGTTGATATCACATTGTACAATAAAGTATTCACTTCATATTTCTTCCATATTATATTTTTTAAACATAAATATCTAATGTTTGAAATTAATATTATATTTTTAATTATATTTTTAATTATTTTTAATTAAAATAATAGAAACCTCATAATCCGCATATACTTCCACATATACTTCCGCCTACCCGCTTACTTGCTCCAGATCGTCTGATCGAACGAATACCACATACCGACTTTCTGAACCTTGAGTCCAAGCATCGACAATATACACAGACACACCATGAAGTAGGTACATGGGTTGGAATCTCCTCACCGCAGTCATTCTTCACGATAGTAATCCAAGATTTCTTCGGGATCGCATGTAAAGGACTGACCCACTAGGAATATGAAATGTGATAAATAAAGCCAACATCACACCATTTCCTGATCTCTTTCATCACAACCTCCCTTAGATTCGGATTTAGACAGCATTGACACTTAGGGGGGATTCGCAGTCATCCTCTAAGTAGATATGATGTGAGCACAAAGCTGACCTTGTGATTTCTCTCAAGAACCTCTAGCACATGCGATTCTTATTCATCGGTCAACTACGAGCTAATGATGATCGAAAACATTTGAGGGGACCACAAGGAAAGCATACTTCAACGTTGATGGTAAAGCCTTAAGCTCGGGTGGGGTCTGAATCAGCTCTGTAACGACCTATGTAACTGCACTGGTAGTAGTTATATGATATGTATTCTGTGTACTATCCCCTGTGGCTACTGTCAGCTCAACAAGTAAAACCTCAAAGATATCTACAACGAATGATCTCTGTTTAGAAAGGGATGGTTCATCAGGATGTTTAGAAAACTATGTAGTCTCATCAACAAACGACTCAGATATCTCATCAATAATCTCAGAAAGGTGTCTCTCATTAATGCATATCTCAGAAAAATCATTAATCGGCTCAAATATCTCATCTGGAGGTATATCAGCAATGATCTCTGAATGATGTGTCAAAGTAATATCAGAAGGTACCTCAACTCTCTCAGACCGATCCTCAGTAATCATCTCAAACTTCCCATCAACAAAAATTTAGAAGAATCAATAAGGGAACTCATGTTGATTGTATTTTCCAGAAGGTCCTTCTGAGAAAGGAACTCCTGGGTGTATATGAAATCAGCAAAAAGATCTATTTTTCTGAACTCGGCAAGGAAATCATAGTCCTAAGGATCTGCTGTAATTATTTGTCTCTCATATGTTGTTGTGGGTGTGAAGGTCTAGGATTGGGGATCGTCTCAATTTTACCTTATCACTACTAGAGTGAAAGATGATCTCTCCTTTATAGTAATCAACTATTGCTTCGAGCATTTGGAGGAACGGTCGACCTAGTATGATTGGGGTATGGAGTAACGGTGCAGGAGTGTCCATATCCATGATAACAAAATCAACAGGAAATTTCACTCCCTACACCGTTACAATAACATCCTCTAAAATGTCCCTCAGCCTCTTAATCAATCTATCAACAAACTGAAGGATGATCGTGGTCGATCTAAGAGGTCCTAACCCAAACTCAGTGAGTAGAGAGGGTGGCATGAGATTAATGGAGGAACTGTTATCAAGAAGAGTGCGATCAAATTCTTGATAAAAAATATGGCAACTGATGTGAGGTGCCCCCTTATCTATCTTTTTGGAGGGAGGTTGCTGATGGCATGAACTGTGACCATGGTCAAGATATGCTTTTCTATTTTTTTCATCGGTTCTACTTTGTTTGATGCTTTTATGTATATGCTTCTTTCATTCCTTTTTTTACTGCTAGCATGTACTCCATAGACTTAAGTAATGGCATCTCTAAAAAGTTGTTCTGTAAGATCTCAACCACTCCAGGATCAGATAGGGTTGTTTTTAATTTTGGATTTTTTTATTTTATTTAAAGCAGAAGAAAATGTTACAAAATCAGAAGAAACATTCAAATGCACACTTTGATTATTCAAAAGAGAATCATCATGTATAATGGGACAACCATAATCAGTCTGTATGGTGTTGTCCAAAACAGGGGAAGGAGAAACAAAATCTAAAATAGGACAGGATGATGTTGCTGGTGTAGAAGAAGAATCCACGATTGGTGTAAAATCAAGGGCCATACTTGTCTGTGGTGAGTATGGATCATGGGCTACCTGCTCCTTGCAGCTGAAGTTGTTGGGATTGGCTTCGACCTGTGCTGGGATCAGTGTCTTTGTGGTGGTCAGGTCGTCAAGCCTTCGAGTAAGATCATTCATATTCTTCATCATCAATGCCAACTAATCAAGTGCTGGATTCACCGAAAGTGCCTCGGGGTGCTCAATAATGGGTTATTGCTGAGATTGGTAATGTGGAGATTACTGGTATCAATACTGCTAGTAATGAGGAGGATGAAAATATGCAGTCTGTTAATGATGGTAAGGTTGTGTAAAATATGCAGACTAATGATGTTGGCCATGTCTCCAACTTTGGAAGTGATGTGAAGACTGATACTAAGGTTGGAACTGTTGCATTCTATCTCCATGAAAAGGGTGGGTGGGTCTCTGACCCTGCTGGAAAACCAACTGGCCTTGCCCTGACGGACAGTGATGGTTGCACTCTCGGCCGAACCAGATACTGTTCACCTCTTGAATGATAGGAGGAGGTGGAGCCTGCTGCTCAGGAATATATGGACCTTCTTGCTGGTACGGGACAATCTGTTGTGGATGTTGTGAGACCTGGTCAGGAGTCTGCACGTAGTAAACGTGCTGAACTGTGGATGGTCCTTCATTACTCTGCTGGGTGGAAGTGGAAGAAGCCTACTCTTGGGTAGAAGTGTCGGTTGCTGCACTCGCGCTTTGGCATGCGCTAATCATACTCACAAGAAGCTCCAGATATTTCGTTATTTCATCCAACTTATTTAGGTTCTTCGTCCTTTATTCGATCACTTGGAGATTCTCAAGCTCCTTGATTATTTCTCAATTATTTCTACTTTGGATAGGTGATTTCCATTGATGGTCAGGTTAGAACTGTCCACCCTGTCCACTTCATGTGATCCTGTCATGTTGACAGCCTTGTGGGGTGATGTAGTAGTAGAAGAAGGCACGGGATATTTCTAGAATGGATGTGAAGAAGAAAGAGTTGCTGAGCTCTCTGCCATATCCTCAAAGATTTGGTATATGACATCCTCCTCATTGTTAAACTGAATACCCCCACAAGCGACAACTACCAACTTCTGATTCTCAATACTTAAACCCCTAAAGAGTTTTGCACTAGGCTTGTCTTCGGAATATCGTGGTGGGGGCACTTCTCCATTAAATCTTTAAATCTTTCAACACCTCGTGAATAGGCTCATGGGACATTTGGGAGAAGTTTGCTATCAACAATCACATTTGGTTGAGGCGTCCAAGTGGGTAGTATTTGCTTAGAAAATCAGACCTCAACTCTTCCCATGTAGTGACAACTTTTCCTAAATGATTTACCCAATAAAGGGCTTATCCATCAAGCTGAAGGGAAAAGACATCATCTTCACCACATCTAACATGATGTAAGTGTAATTTATCGTGTTGCAGATGTGATCGAATTGTTAGAGGTGTACATATGCTTCTTCATTAATATTTCCATGGAATATGGGAAGTAATGGTAAGATAGTGGGCTTAAGCTCGAAATGCTCATGAATCGCAGGAATTTGAATCAATGTGTTTGTCTGTAATGCTCCTAGATTATAGGATTCCCTCGGTGAGAGCTTAGCCACTGGCTCTACAAGTTTTTCTCCCCCATTCCCACCTCCTCCATTGTTTCTATCCTCCTCTCTCATGTCTTGCCTCAGCTCGAGAATTATATCTCTCAATGTAGGTTGAAAGTCAGCCTGTTCTGTTAACTGTGCTTGAATGGACTGAATGGAGGCTAACATGGTAGTGTTGATCTCGGACTGTTCAACCGACATAAATTGCATTGTACTTGTTTATGCAATTGTAAACTACACTGGATTAGTCTTCGAGAATGATGGAGTCCAAATGATAGTTCAAGATTAGAGTCAATCTCGAACAACAGATTGATGGATGAAGTGAAAGGTGAAGTGGAGAAAGAGGAATACTCGGGAAGTGAGTCTTCCGGAGTAGAAGATGACCGGTGTGGAATGTAAAATGAGTCTGCAAAGTACGAAAGAGTGATGCTCCAATCTGACATCTTCGATATGAAGAGGCAAGATGCGAGAACACGGAAGTCAACAAGAAGAGAATGAGTAGAAGGCGAAAAGTGCATGGAAGGATCTCCAGCACTAGCAATCAAACACAAAACAAACACCCTATTCACTAACTCAACACAAGTGAAGAACGTAAGAGTTCGGTATGTTATCTTCTCAATTTTATTAGGTGATAAAAACAATCTTTGGAAGAGTTAACAAGTTATTAGGTGTCTGTATTTCCCTAAAGATTGGCCCGGATTCTTATGACTAGTTGAATCCATTTTGAGCATGTATGGATGTAAGTACGGACCATAAAAACTGCTATCGGTTACTTAAGGACATAGCCTTACATAGTGTCCTTTAAACAATCCACTCTGCTAAGGAAATACAGATAGTTTACCAGCTACCCGCATTCCCTCACTGAGAAGTAGCTAATCATTTTTTTATAGAATCAGTAGTCTATATGAAAATCTGAGCTTGGCTCTATCCTAGTGTTCGTCTATTTCTAACTTGCAAGTAAATTCAAGCAATGAGGGGGGTTACTCTCCTCAAAACAATTGTGCTTGTCCTTACAATAAGTTTTAGGGTCGAGTTTTCTTTAGCAATCTCGATTTTATCGAGTTATCACTCTTTTTGAATATTTTGCAATGAATTGCCTACCGAGTGTCCAATTTACTTTTTGAATTATGTGAGGGAACAAGGAAGGAGATCGAAAATGCCAATGCACGATAAAATTCAATGATGCATGCATTAGTTTAGAGATGCATACCTTATCACTAATACTCTACATGAAGGGTGATCCACACATAATTTAAAGAAAGAAATTAAACTATCCTATATAATGCATGTGAACCGTCCTAGCAATAACTTCTATTAACAGGTAAGAACCAGTTAATTTGACTAACTCCAAATTACGGTCTATTCTGTAGTTGTAGAAATTCATGTTAAGGGATTTGGACCTAATTAATTACATGGCTCGAACAAGTTAATAAAGCAATCACTAAGGGCTAAGCACATAAACCGCATGAAAACAAAGAAAAAAGGAGATAAAAACAAAATCGATGAGGTCATCCAAGTGCGTCGGCACTTGGTGAAAAACCATGTACACAAGGTATATAATGTCTTTTTACAAGAGTTTTAAATGAATAAAAGAAATGCTAAACTCTATATATATCAAGTGCTCTAAATGTTGGTCTTCTCGAAATCTTCTTCTCCTCCTCCCACGCTCTCTTGCTACTTGGTGAAGAATCAAGCTGCCTCTGCTTCGCTTGGGTGCATCGACTCTCCTAAGAATGACGCCCTCGCTCGTATGGGCCCTCTCAAGGAGGAGGAAATAAAAGAATGTGTAAGAGACCCAATTATATAAATGTGATCAAAAATACTGGAAATAAATACAATGAATATGAATAATGAAATGAATTAATGAAAGTAGAGATAAAACTAAGAGAAAGAAAAAAAAGTATATACAACCAAAGAATAGTAGGTCAAAAGAAAAACCTAACTACCCTCACCATGCCTCCCCAGCAACGACGCCATTTTGTTGAGCGTACTTCTTGGGGCTTTTATTTCAATGAATTAATCACAAGTGAAAATACAATCATTGCAACCAAAGAAACGTCAAAAAAGGCATAAATCAATAAAAGAAAATGTAGCAAGAGAATATGCTATTTAATTTACTTGTATAGCTAACAGTATTGAACTCAAGGAGGCACCAAAAATCCCGAGGGTAATTTTATGCAATAAAAAAATAAAGTAATCTCCATGCACGCTCTCCATGCACGCCATGCTTGGTTGTTGTATTTTCTTTTTAGATTTTTTTATTTTTATGTAATTTTCATTTTATATTTTTATTTGGTTTTCAGATTTTTATTTTTTTATTTTTTTAAAATAATGAAAATAAATTTACAGCACACACGCTCAACTCTTTTAGTATTTTTCAATTATATCAAAAATAAACAGATATATAAACAAAAATTATTTTGGATTTTGGATAAATTTTTAATGTTATAATTTTTTCAAAATTTTCCACATTTTTTTAAAGAATTTAAATAAATCAAACACAAGAAATTAAAGAAACAGAAAATAAAATAAATGTTTTTGGAATTTTAAAATAGTCAATAAGGCTAAAAATAATTGAAACATATATAGAATGAAAGATATTATTTATATTTTCCAGAAAGCCATTTTTTGGAGTTTTAGAAGATTTTATATGAATTTTTAATATTCTTAAGAGTTTTATGATTTTTATAATACGGTTTTTATAAAGAAATAAATGGCCAAAATTGGACAGAAACTAAAATAAATCAAAAGCAGCAAACAAGGTTTTTTTAGAATTTTCGGAAGGATTTTTATATCTTTTATGATTTTTAGTGCAATCAAAACATGTCTATGATGTTTTTGAATTTTAATAAATAATAACAATAAAGAGAATGCGAAATGAAAATTGTGGATGAAAGATGAATGTAGCAAAACCTTATAGGAAATTTTATGGAATTTTTAGACATGTTTTGATAATTTTTATTTGATTTTAAATATGCAAACTAAATGCAGGTTCACGGGGACTAATATGCAATTATTTTAAGCTTGAGGCCTAAATGATAATAATGATATAAAATATAGTGTTAGATATGCAAAATTCCCAAAAACTCACATGCATGAGCACATGTGCCATGCATGGCTAGAACTTTATGTAAATAAATTAAATATGAGGGCCAATCAATAATAGAGGAAGTTAAACCTTTTATTGCAATTTACTCATAAAATTCACGTGATGAGCATACACTGCAGTTCAAAAAGGACTAAAATGTAAATAATTTAAAGCGTAGGATATGAAATGCAAATGTTCCATAACGACAAGATGGCACATGTCCTCACAGGGATTTATTTAAAAATAAATAAAAGACAAGGCTTGTAGGAGCAAATATACCATTAAATTGCATGGCTCCTTGGACAGTTCAAATGCGCTTCCAGATTGATTGGACGGTGGAGGATGAAGCGTGCTTGAAGGGTCAAGATCTGATCTGAATCTTTAATCAATGATGGAGCTTTCGGCAACTTCAACGATTCAGATCTATTCTGGCGTGAAGTTCTTAATCTAACGTGACAAAGGGGTATGGATGAATTGGGAAGCAGGTATTCCCCGACGAGCTTGATCTAGCAGGATCTCTCTCATCTTAGCTCTATTCCTCATCAAATCGATCTTAAATCCAAGCTCTTGCAATTCCACATCTCCTGATGGTGAAAGTATGGCTAATATAATGACGTTTGTGCAAGGATCTGGAGGGTAAGAGGTCAGATGCTCCATGTGAACCTCCTATCCTCTACTATGCTTCTCTTGCATTCTTTGACCATGCAAATGCACACTCATGCTCGGAGGATGCCTCCGACCTAAACTTTAGTCAAGAACACAGTTAATATGGACTGGATGGAGGTCTCCTACGAAGATGGTCGGAGTAGAGATCGAACTCCGGATCTGTTAAGAACCGAAGGTTGGTAGAAGGTGGAAGGACTGGAGAATGGTCGTGTAAACATTTTGGCAAAGTCGGGGGTTGTTGATCTTGAATAGAACTCCTCTAATCGTGCAAATCGGAGGTTAAGAATGTTGATCTGATCTAGGGGATTCAAATGGAATCGAAGTGACAAATAAAGAGTAAATCAAAGATAATCTTCCTAGGTTACCTATGGAATATAAGAGGAGAAAGGGAACGCCTCGATCTGGGGCTGATGGTAGAGAGGCGAAGACACGGAGAACTTCGACGGCATAATTGGATCACAACCTTCACTCAAACTTTTCCACTCCAAATCGAAGAGCAGCTGCTCTATCACCGCAACTATCTCTAGGAACCGACCGTGGGAAAAAATATGGGTCAAGGACGGATTAAGGACAAGGCGGAGGGAATGGATGTCTATTTATAATATGAGCTCTGGCGAAAGATTGAATTTCGAAAGGGACGAGATCATAGGTGAGGATGGTGGAACTAATGCGTGGGTGTGGGAGAAGAATGAATGGGCAATAAGTTTGGAAAAGGGAGTGTGAATGGTTAATTGATAATGCACGAGGGAGAAATGGGTGAAGTAACGACGGAGCGAGGTTAGCAGGAGAGGAAGCGCAGACTGGGGAGTTTACTCGGGTCAACAAACTCGAGTCGACCAATCAGATCGCGCATGGGATGAGGACAAAATACACTATACGACAAAAAGGCCAAAAATGTAAATTAATTGAATTAAAAATAAAAATGAATTTATTTAATTACATAATATAAATAAAAATGTTAAGAATAAATAAAAGTTAATTTGGGGTATTCTGAAATAATTAAATAATATATCTATTAGGGTTAAAATAAATTCAAGGTGTTATTTACAGGTATGTATACCTATATATACAAGACTTTGATTTTTAATTAATTATTTTTATACATATATATAATTTAATATTTTATTTATTTACAATATATTAAAAGGGTTTTAATGATAATTTTATTTGAATTTTAGGTACTTATTAATTAGGTTAATTAAATAAGTATAGCTATAGTACGTACATGGTGATACATATACAATATATACATGATTTTATTTTTGTTGATTTTTTTTCATTTTATGATTTTTATTTGTATTTTATATGAGTTAAATACAGTATTTAAAAGTAATTAAAAATAAAATATTCACAAATATGCATAAGGAAATAATTAATTTAATAATATACATAGTGTACATATGTATAATATAAAGTAATACCCCAATTGGCCACATTTCACACCTTAACTCTAAATTTTATGAAATCACTCCATTTTAAAGATAATTTAATTTGGAGTACAATGAAAGTGAATTTGATGAATTCATAGTTTAGATGGAGAAGATATTGACTTTAAGAGTTTGTTCTTTTGCGGCTTTTAGAGTGTGTGGTTGTTTACACTATATATAGATTTTTATTTACAATTATTTTTATTATTTACAAATGAATTTTATGCACAATTTTAAATAAGAAATAATTTTTATTTATAAAGAATTCAGTAATGAATAAGATAATGGAAGGATTATGTATTATAGACAATAATGTACATGTAATCAATAATTACAAGTGACCAATGTGTTTCTGGGATTTTTGGAGTTTTTGGCCTTATCTGCCCCTACTTTCTTCCTTGTCGATTAGATCAAGTCTTGACCTTCTCTTGGGGTCTGATTCAGCATGTATCTATTGCATATATATAGTCTATTAGTTTCTTTATTTTCCCTTTATTTCTTTATTTCTTTATTTATTTATTTTAGATCAAAATTAGTGATAAATATATAATATTTGCACAATAATTAGTGTCAGTAAAAGAATGGAATTACTGATATTTACAGGTGTTTTATAAGGGATTTTAAGCTAAAATAAATGAATAAAGATGATGAAACACAGATTCATCAAGCATACATCATGGTTTTCGTTTGCATCATCTTTTATGAATCCTTATTGATTTATCACTTAGGATTTTAAAGGAATCGAGACTGGATGGTCGACAATGTATACTTGTTTACTCACATTTAACTCAAGTGACAACTAATGTCTAAAATTGGGAATGTTAATGCAAGTTGATTTAATTAAAATGGAGTTAAAATTAACCTTGTATTGGGAGAGCAAACCCCACATTAGTTGCAGGTCCATTTTGCAAATTGAGAGGTGATGATGTATCCATAGGATAGTGCCCAAATCCTACTTTATACCAGCTTGTAATGGACTCAAACTTTTTATTTTCACCAATAAAATGGGCAAGATAATTGGACCATAATTACTTGGTCTTCATGTGTGAGTTGGTGAATCTATCGGGTTTGCTAGTGCTTGATTGTGTGATTTCTTCAAGCCCTCCCTTAATATCTAGAACTCCATTTCCATCTCCTTAGACTCATCTATCTTGATAGATTCAACTAACCCTATTGTGTCTCGATTCCTTCACCCTTAGAACTTTTTTTGATACATAGGCTACTTTTCAGCCTAAATATAGGGGGAGCCAAGTAGTCTCTGATTGTTCATATGGGGTCTCTTCTAATCGCATTTCATATCTCTTTACTTAGCTTTTTTCAGCCTAAGCATAGGGGGCATGAGGCCCCGTATTCTTTTAACTCATTCTTTTTACGCAATTCCTTCTCTTCCAGCATATACTTATGTTATTTTTAACCTAAGTACAGAGGGAGACTCACTTCAGTTCCCTTATATCGCTTTGTATTTAGTACGAGCTATGGCTTCATATCACTCAATGCTATGAGGACATAGCACAAGCTAAGTATGGGGACATACCATATGTATTTCATATATACCTTAGCCATAGCTCATACTTTAAACTTTTTATCAAAACTTTTTGGGCTAAGGGTAACTTATACTTTTTTAAACTGGTTTTTTTGTAAAATAAATAATTTGAAAATAATTTGAAAACTTTTATATACCTATATGACATTATTTTCTAAAATGTTTTACATTAGCAAAAAATGTGGTTTTACTTGTTTTGAAATATATGTAAATTGTTTGGAAAATGTATATCTATGTGACATGGCTTGTAAAATGGTTTTTCAAATCTTTTCAAATATGAGGGCATACTTGATATTAACAAATGTTTTGTAAATAAACCTAACTTTATTTAAAGAAACAAATAAAAATAAATAATAATAATAATAACCACACAAATACTAACTAATAAGTTGATGTTTCTTTGACACTTACAAATTCACACAAGGCTTGTTGAGATTCATAACACTTGGGTCTTGAGGTCTAAAAATTCAGAGTTAACCTGTCTTAATCAATATAGTCTTATACTTAATAATTCACATTTCCCTAATTTAAAAATATGTATGCTATATTACATGCTTAATCTCCACCTTAAATAATATGACCAACACTCATTTACATGATTGTATTTACGATGAGATGATTTGAGGTTTCACTTGAGGGACTGGGACTTGGGATTTGAGTTTGGACCTGATCTTATGATGCTCAATGATGAGATAAAATCAATGAATACTTCATGATACTTGAGTGTCAGCAACTTAGCCAGTATGAGAACATGCTTCTTGTACCGATCTTCTGATATTTACCTAAGTTCCAGGGTGTGATGAAATTAAAATAAAATATTGATCAGTGTGCGTCAACTTTTGGTAAAAGTAGTGGAGCTAGTTTAAAAGAAAAAGAAAAGAAAGAAAGAAATGAAAAGAGAAGTTCATACAAAATAAAAATAAGTTCAAAGAGCTTCCACCAGAGGCTAGCTCTCCCAACATTCTAACTGTCCATTTAGACCAAAAATCTTAGGCTTTTATGAGTTGGGATAGTACCTCAAAAAGGGCTCTGCATCGTATGGTGATACAAGTCTGGGTGTTGAAGTTATAATAAATACTCAAAAGAGACACACCCCAATGCATTCCCAAGAAAACAAATGCAGACAACTCAAACTCTTTTGATGGACACACTGATCAACAACCAAAAATATATTGTGTTGAGTTGATAAGGCACTTGAGAGAACCCTTATTCTAATGAGAGGGAAAGAAGAAAAGAGACAGTCCTATGCACTCCATAACCTGGCTTTCCAGCTACCCATTTAAGTCCGAAAACTAAAGAGACAGAGGATTGAATGCAAGAATAGATTTATTCCCTAGTGTCGAGAATCGGGTTCTTAGGAGAGTCTCTTGGATGATAACCTTGGGTGACATTTCGACTTGACTCTTATAACAGTCAACACTTAAATGGCATACCTTGTATTATATATATGTAAAAATAGAGAGTTTTATGATTAGAGAAGTTGAGTTCCTTCTGATTAAGACCTGGTTTAGCTTATAGTTTTAGGGCCATAAAATCGAGTGTTCTGAATTGATCAATTCTTGTATCTACACATGAACAATCAGAGAAACAACTAACTTATTCATTCTTTATTTGCTCAACGACGAGCAAATCTTAAGTATAGGGGGTGATAAATCCCAGATTTATCATCAGACTAACCAAATTCCATCGATGGTCAACTCTCTTTGGAAGCACGATAGAATTGTGCGTATGATATATGATTTTGGAAAGTATATGATCGATATTGACTCTCAATGATCGAATGAAAACTTAAAGATAAAACCCTAAAGGAGATAGTACAAATGAGATCAGAACTTTAGGTTTAATCATGGTGTCTTCCAGTATGCAAGATATACAAGTGTTAGGAATACTCGAGGGTGATGTGATCTTAAACGATTGTATACCATCACGCTTGCATTTCAAGGGAGTAATGAAACATGTCCAGCATGATTAGACATCTATAACGGGTCTTCAAGATCTAGATATGAGATTGGATCTCACTATCCAAGTCACTGTACATGGCATATACACTATCTCTAACCTTATCTCCAAGTATCTAAGGAGAAGGCACACAATTCTTAAAAGAGTTCGAGAATTGTTCAACGAGAAAGTTTATCTAAGCAATGGAGAATTGGATAATTAAATAGGATGTAATTACCACAATTAATGCGGATAGAGATATCTGATGAACTGTAAAATTTCCTCTTTAATTTGTCATTTTTATCGTAGAACAAGAGGTGATTTTGGATCTATGCAGAATCGAGCACATGCTTGAATATGTGGCGATGAAATTTTACTTGGTAAGTATACCAAGGTTGAACACTAGGGCACGAGCCTCCAAGTCAATTAATCAGATCTCATTGATTAAAAATAGGTGATTGAATTCTTTGATTTAGGTCTTCTCAATGCAAACGTCACAAAATGAAGATAAAATATACACACAAAACAAATGGACAAACATATATATATGTAGGACGAAGATGCAATGAATAAGGAGCAGAGATATGATGGAGAATAATGGTGCACACGAAATGAGAGATCAATTTCATACATTTTTTATTTTAATTTTATGCAAAATAAATGTGATATAAAATGCAAGAAAATGTGATGCAAGGTTCAGTGAGATGCAATACATTAACTGATGAGAAATATGCCATTTTTAGCAATATAAAAATTAATGCAAGATGCCATGAAATGATACAGAGGGATGCATCAAAAAATGCACCCTAAAAATAGTTCAATATTGAGCAATCAAAAGTGAGTTTTAATATCATTTGATGCACGATGATAAATAATGTCATTTAAATGAGGAACAAATGAAACATGAATCATGTAGCATTTAGCATAAAACTATGCATTAAATAAGAGAAATAATAATGCAATCATGAAAAGCACAAAATTAGCAAAACAATGGAATTGAAATCACTGGATTTGGAGTTCACATGTTCAAGTTAGGAATAAAAGAGTGCAAGGGCATAATTGCAATAAAAATACGAAGATAAAATGCATAAAATTTGCATATAGGTCCTTCAAAGGGGCATAATGCGATTAATAAAAATAAGTTAGGCCACTTCATAATATTTCCATGCGCGTACGTGAGGCACACGCGCCTGGGAAGGACCTTTTTTGCAATAATTCCAACTTGGAGAGGAATGGATGCAATTTACCCAACTTGCACGCGATTGGAATGCACATAGGCTAGGCTCGAGAAGCAAGTGAGGTTTGAATGGAGGTTGGGCGCCGCTATAGGTGGCTCAGGCCATGGGGCGACCTGAGGTGCTTCGGGCAGAGGCTCGGTTCCACCGAGCCACATAACTTCGGTGAGGCGATTTGGCAGCATCTAAGCCATTGGATGGACGTCAAATGGGCGCCATCTAACGACAATTTTATCTTCAAGCTTTCATCTTCCATCGCAAGGGAGGCATCATGTTTGGAGCCTCGGTAGGGATGCCATAGCTCCACCGTCCTCGATTGATCTTGTTGTATGTCGAAGAAGATGCCAGAGGGTCTGGCGATGAAGCTTGAGTGGCATAGGAGATAACACATAGGGCTCCACCCTCTTCGCCTGCAGCCCATCACTCCGACCACATCTGATGAACCAAAAATCGCCTCTTTAATATGTCATTTTTATCATAGCACAGGAGATGATTTTGGATCTGTGCAGAATCGACCACTTGCTTGAATATGTTGTAATGAAATTTTACTTGGTAAGTGTACCAAGGTCGAACATAGGGACACGAGCCTCCAAGTAAATTATTTGGATTTCAATGATTAAGAATAAGCGATTGCATTCTTTGATCTAGGTCTTCTGAATGCAGACAACACAAAATGAAGACAAAATACACCCACCCACCCACACACACACCAAATGGACAAACATAAAATATGCAGGACAAATATGCAATGAATAAGGTGCAAAGATATGATGCTGGACAAAGATGCACACAAAATGACAAATCAATTTCACGCATTTTTTATTTTATTTTTTTGTAAAATAAATGTGATACAAAATGCAAGAAAATGTGATGCAAGGTTCAATGAGTTGCAAAGCATTGAATGATGAGAAATATGCCATTTTTTAGCAATATAAAAATTGATGCAAGTTGCTATGCAATGATATAGAGAGATGCATGCAAAAATGTGCCCTAAAAATAGTTCAATTATTAAGCAATCAAAAGTTACTCGATTTTGATATAAATTTAAGCGCAATGATAATTAATGACATTTAAATGAGGAATAAATGAAACATGATTCATGTAGAATTTAGCATCAAAATTATACGTTAAATCAAAGATATAATAATACCATCATGAAGAGCACAAAAGTAACAAAACAATGAAATTGAAATCACTGGATTTTGAGTTCGTATGCTCAAGTTATGAATAAAAGAGTACACTGACATAAGTGTAATAAAAATATGAAGATATAATGCATAAAACTTGTAGATAGGTCCCTCAGAGGAGTATAGATGCAATTAATAAAAATAGACAGGGTCCCTTCATAATTTTCCCAAGCGCACGTGTGAGGCATGCACGCCTGAGAAGGGCCTTTTTGCAATTATTCCAACTTGCTGGGGGCATGGACGCAATTTACCCAAACTACAAATACCTAGTATGCACGTGGGCTAGGATCAAGAGGCACATGAGGTTTGGATGGAGGCTGGGCATCGCTGCAGGTGCCTCAGGCCACGTGGCGGCCCGAGGTGCTTCGGGTGGAGCCTCAGTTCCACTGAGCCGCGTAGCTTCCACGAGTCAACATGGCAGCGTCTAAGCCGTTGGATGTCTGTCGGATGAGCACCATCCAATGCTAATTGTATCTTCAAGCTTCCATCTTCCGTCGTAAGGGAGGTGGCACGTTTGAAGCTTTGATGGGGATTCCAGAGCGCCGCCATCCTCGATTGAGATGGTTGTATGTCGGAGATGATGCCAGAGGGTCTGACGATGAAGCTTAGGTGGCAGTGGAGTCACGAACACTGTTGGCGACATCAAACGACAAAGCCTTGCCGGAGGCATTGATGAATCCATGATTCATTAACATTCTTTCTTTCTGTATTTTGTCTTAAAACCCTTAACAAATACATGTAAATATTCATTAATTTTCATCTTTTAACAAAACCATATTCATGAATAAAAATGCACTTTTATGCATTAAAATCACGTAAATAATAAAAGAATAAAAATAAAGAAAATAAAAAAGAAGTCAAATTGTAGATATGTTATGTATAATATGACTTATAAAATAAATATAGCAGAAAGATATATTTCTAACCTAATCTCCAAGACCAAGTCAGCACGGATTGGTCGACAAATAAGAAAGTAGGGGAGATAAGGAAGAAAACCACAAAAAGAACTATTTATACATTTCACACACTCTTCATTATTTATCCAATAATTATCAAAACTTCGATGATTTTTAGTTAATTCATATGAACATATTTTTCACCAAACTCTTTTTCACATTATTTCTATAATGTATAGAAAAATATAAAAATAAGTTAAAATAATATCTTGTATATATGCCAAGAAATCCAACTGGTAAATTGTCAAAATCTCAACTTCCAAACATCATAACTTTCTCATACGAACTCCAATTTCACTCTACTCACCTTTACAGTTCATAAAATAATGTTCTCTAATTAATGGAGGTGATTTTTTTTCAAATCGAAGTCCATTTGCAAAAAGTCAGTTTTGAGACCTGACCACAACTAGGAATCTGGGCTATTTATTTTATCTAGAACACATTATTTATAGTTTTAATGATTTTATAATTTTTAATTATTTTCTTGATCTTGTATTTTAACCATGATTTATTTCATACTTTTTTGGAGAATATTTATCATTTTAAATAAATCAAAAACCCTAATTTATAGGTAAATTTGAATTACATAACTCATATTTATTAATATAGTTAAACTAATTTATTAAAATATACAAAAATTCATACATACTCTATTTATTATCCTAATAACTAATAAAATATAAAAATGGAATATTATTTATTAATTTATTAAATTAAAAATATGAAACCTATTTATTAAGTATTATTTATACATATTTATTAATATAATATTTATATTTCATAATTTATTTATTATTTATAAAAATTTATTATTTCATAATTAAGATAAATTAATTATTTATACATTTTGTTTTTACACCTATTTAAAATAACATTATTTACTATTTATATCTATTTATTAATCTATTTATTGATACTGACTAGCCAGGTGTTGACACTTGTCAACACCTGGTGCTTTCTTCTCCAAGAACCCAGGCTGGTGTTCTGTTCCAACGCCCGACCTTCAACCTATTCTATTTGCAACCTCCTAACTTCTTCCTTTGATCTAAACCCTCCATTACCTTCCCCTAACCACCTAGATTCACACCCACCTTAGATATCCAGCTAATCTCCCTCAGATCTTCAACTAATCTCCCTCAGATCGCTCTATAAAAACCCATCAACTCGTCCATTAACAATTAACTTTCCTGAGCTTCCAACTTCCAAAAACCAAACTGGCCATCGACCCACTTTCCCCGTCGTGCTCCGCCCTGATCCGGATGTGACAACTCCATCTGAGGTCCAGCGTGGAAGAAGGATCGTCGGAGGATCGTTCCAAGGCCCAAATTCGCCTTGCATCACCACTGCCGCGCGCGTCGAGCTCCAGGAAGATCTCCCCATCAAGCAATGACCAGCAGAGTCATATACTCTGCAACCATGGGTAACATCCTCCATTTTTTGCTTTTTAATTCTCAATTTGCATGCCATACTTAGACCACTTAATAGCGTAATTTGAGACCTTAAACCATCTTCTTGGATGCATAACCAAATCAACTTCTCAAATTCATTTTGAAATCACCCAAAATCGTCTCCATCCCTCTCCAATTTTCACTTTTCTCATATTTCTTGGAAACACTTTATAATCTGCAAATTTCATCTCCTTGGCCGATTCTTGCATGAATCGAGCAACAATAATCTTCTTGCAGGTATTCATCCCTTTTGGAGCGATTAATTCAATCATCTGGAGCTTTTCCTTCGAAGAAGAATCAAGCCAAGACTTCATCACTTCATCGACTTTCTCAGCCCAACTGTCTTCTTCGATGACGCTTCCCAGCCACCTCCGCCGACCTCGACGCCTCGCTCACCGCAGGAGAGTTCGAGGGATGAAGGAGTCACCCCTCTAGCCATGTAGGAGGCCCATTCGAGCATTACTTCGCCAACGAGAATTCGGAGAAGGGATCACCGTAGCAACCTGCGCAAAAGAGGAACAACCAAGAATGCCCATACGCTACATGCTGATGACACATGGCAGGAAAGGACGGTCCAGATTCGTCCGCAGCTTCTAATCACAACCGCTAAAATCAAAGGGGTGGAAAAAATTGCGTACTAAACCCGGGTAGCTTCCATAATTATCAAGCACTCCAGAAGTTTTCCAGATTTGCATTTAGGTCCCCGCATAGGGACCTAAATGTAAAACTTTTAGTATTTCTTTCATTTCAGTCCTTGAGCAGGGACCTTTCTGTAATAATCTTTTATACTTTTCTTTGCACTTCTACCCTTAAACTGTAGGTTAATTTTGGACATCATTTTTACTTTATTTTTCATCGAATTTTCTAGGGTAGTTACAAAATTACCTTAGCAACGTTTCTTGATATTTTTAACAGATTTTGTTGCTTATTTTTCTCGATTTTATTTTTGCAAACTTGTATCAATTTTGAAGCATTTTTTCTTGCCTTTTCAAGAAGAAATAAAATCACGAAATTATTTTCTTTTCTCAAAAGTCGTAATATAGGTATTCAGCCTCCTTGAGTTAGACACATGGAACTTACCTGGTTAATAATTAGTTTAAGGTTAAATTGGAGAGCCAACTTCATTTTTGCTCCATTTTCAATTTCTATCTCCTATTTTATCCAGATTTTTGTTTGATCGATCGAAATCTGATCTCTACGGTTCTTTCTACATTGACAATACTTTTCTGAATTAAAACCATGGGTCAGATTTCTGTTTACCAAGTGGAGCTCTAGAACTGAGCTCCGCTCGAAGTTCGGTTAATGAAGGTGGTACATGCAGAAAGGGTTAGAGGGAGAATAGTTGAAGCGGGAGTTGCTGGAGTGGTGGGCTGCAAATGAAGAGTGTAGAGCCCAAGGTGTGATCTCCTCATAGATGGCCTGGAGTAGAGGTGGTTGTGGAGGAAGGGAGGCAGCGAACGAAGGGTAGAGCGAGGATGGAAGCTGAACGGTTGTGATCGAGAGGGATTTAATTGAAGGGGATATGTGCATGAAGAGGTGGATAAAAAGGGAGAAACTTAAGAGAAAATAAGATAGAGAATTCTTACCAGATCTTGAAGATGATGACCAGCGGAGGAAAGGCTTGGGATGAAGCTCGTTGTAAGCCTATGATAATTTCTCTATCTGGCCAGCCATGCTAGAGGGATTGAACAGCTACATAGCAGTTATGACTTGGCTGGGCGGCCAAGGGTCTCATCTATGCTCGTCGACCATCATTGATCCATGCTCCAGCCTCCATCTGTCATAGGGAGGTGGAGGAAGCATAGGTTGTGGCCTCTTTAATAGTAGACGATGAGGGTTGGCGATGGAGCATAGTTTTTATAGGTGATGAACATCGACTGTTGTACTAGAGTAGGGGCATTTTTACAACCATAGATGATGGTCATAAGAATAGAATCGAGGGGTGTTAATGTCCAGGCGAGTCACAGGGGAGTGAGGGCGACGTGGAGGAGGTGTTAGGGAGTGGGTTTGGTGGTGATAATGGCTACAGTAAAGGAGAGAGGAGCGATAGGCAACGAGGTAATCATGGGGTAGAGAGGGGGTGATGGAGGAGGAATACAGAGTTCGGTTCATTGGATCTTACGATCCAATGGCTAGGAGGAGAGCACAGAGTGATGGCTGGGATCAGATGAGATGATCCGATCCTATGTTGGGGAACGTGGCGTAGAGGGACGGTTGAGATGGAGCAGGGGGATTCATCCTATGTCTAGGAAAAGGGACCATAACATGGAGGGTGCTTGACCATAGGATTTGAAGTGATCCAACGGTTGGGATGCATGCATGCTTGGATGGTGTGGATGTGCGGATGGGGAGTAATCCAATGACTGTGGGGGGGGAGAGGAGAGGTCGAGATGGAGCAAGGAGGGTGGATCCAAGGGTGTAGAGAGGAGGCAGGTGGTGCGAGGAGAAGGGGCCACATGGCGGATCCAGAGAACACCACGTGGCCCAATCAAATTATTCAAAACATGGGAAAATAGGAAAAAACATACAAAAGAAATAAAAGGAAGAGAAACTAGGAAAAAGTCAAAATATAAAAATTGCAGATCTCGAGGAGATCTACAAGTTTCATTTTGGACAATAAACCAAAAGATATTAAATAAACAACACAAAAATTTTAGAGAGTACTTTTAATAAATAAAAAACTGCATTTTAATATTTTGTGATGTTTATGTCTTTTTAATTTCTTTTAAAGCCTAAAACAAATATCTATAATATTTAATATAATTGTTTTGGAGTTTTTAATAGGAAATAAAATAAGAAAAATAAAGAAATAGAAGGGGTTAATAATTGTACAACAATTAGCGCTAATTATAGGAAAAGGATCAGATGCTAATTAGAGTGCATTATTAGTGATTTTTGTTGATTTATTCAAGCTTAGAGAAAAATTAATGAGTATAGTGATGATAAATTAGAGATTCATTACCCCCCATACTTAAACTATGCGTGTCCTCGAGCATCCAAAGAATGATGGAGTTGGATTATTTCCTAATAGTGAATGTGAATTTTCAAGGCTCAATTCATCAAAGACCCTTAATTTAAGTGATCCTAAAATTTTGGGCTCAACCATATACAAGTCAAAAGGTATCCAACTTCTCTAATTATCAGACTCTCTGTTTGTACATATAATATAAGGATATGCCACTTAGTGTACTGCAATCATAAGAGTCAAGTCGAAATGTCACCCAAGGTCTCAGTTTAGGAGACTCTCCTCTAGACCTAATTCTCGACACTAGAGAATAAGCCATTTCTTGCGTTCAGTCCACCTTCTCATTAGTTTGTAAGACTTGAAAATATAGATGGACGACCAGATGATGGAAGGAATGGATTTGTGTATTTTCTTCTCTCCCTCACATTGGAACAAGGATCCTCTTGAGTGCCTTATTACTCAACATATGTATTTTTTTGCTTGTTGATCAATGTGTCTGTCAGAGAGCTCGGAGTCGTCTGCACTTGTTTCCTGGGAATACATCGGGGTGTGTCTCTTTTGATTATCTAAGATACCTTTTACATCAAGACTTGTATCACTATACGATGTAGAAGCCTTTTTGGGTAATAGCCCAACTCCTTGATCCTAATAGCTTTGGTCAAAGCGGATACTTTGAAATGGTTGGGAGCGCTTGCCATTGATTGAATCTCTTTGTGGTTGACTTTGTATTTGAAATCTCTTTTCATTCATTTTTTCTCTTTTCTTTTTGGTAGGCCAGCTTCATTTCTTTTACCAAGTTGGCACACACTTATAAACAATTATTAGTTTCCTCACACCCCTGGCACATAGGTCAATATATAAAACAATAACATGAGAATTTGTTCACATACTATTTAGGGATTGCTAACACTTTCAAAAATCCCCGATCTTAATTCTTCATAATCCTACAAAGAAGGAAACCGAGAAAAAAGTCGCGGTCGTTGTATCGACCAGGTGAGTTTTACCAGAAAAGATTAATTTGGGATTAATCTTCTTTTATTTTATTTATACTCCTAAACAAGATGTATAGCGGTTAAGCACGGGAGTGTTGAACTTAGGGAGGCAAACTGTTTGAAACTAGGGAAATAGGTAGAAAAGCTTAGGTAAACGGTTTCCTAATTTTTATTTTCTTTTTAAGGATTTTCCATATTTTTAGTTGATTTTTAATGAATTTTATATTGTTTTTTATGAATGTTATGTATTTTATGATTTTTCCATTATTTTTGAAAAATATTTTATAATTTTTATTTGATTTTTGATTTTATTATTTTTATATTTTATTATTATTATTATCTATTTTTATAGATTTTATAGAATTTTTAAGATTTTTTGGGTTTTAATTTATTTTTAAAGAGAAAGTCTACTTTTTATTGAAAACTGTGATGTTTTTCTGATGTTTAATATTTAAAATAATATGAAAATATTTTTTTATTTTTATTAGAAAGTATGTGAAATTATCTTTACAATGATATATTGTATGTTTTTAGGGGATTTTTATTTATTTAGTTATGATTTTTACAAGTTTTAATGTAATTTTTATTTTTTATTGGAACTGTTGTTTGATTTTTTATTTTATTTTTGGATTTGTGGGTAAAATATGGTAAAATATAGTAAAGATAATTTTTATTAGATTTTTAAAATATTTTTCTAGATTTTTTATGTGTTTTAAAGTTTGTTGTGTTTTTATGGATTTCTTAATGAATTATTAAAAAATTGAAAAGTTTTTTTATTTTTTTTTCAAAATAACTATTTATTACTATGTATAGTATAACATAGAGTAATTATATGTATTTTTATTAAAGGTTTATATCTAGTTTATTACGTAATGTATACAGTACTAAATAGGTTTATATACAATTAGGGATATTATATCCTGGAAAGTATGGGGGTATATGTGTAAAATGCAAAACTTGGAGGTTTTGTATGCAAATAGACCATGGACTTAATTGAGATCGCATGAATGCTCTCATACTCTTCCAACCAGATGACCTGTTCGAGAATGAAATAAGATGTTGGGGTTATATGCTCATCGCCCAAATATCATGTTCGTGCATGTGATCCGCGCATGTTGCGCTAGAGCGGTGGGGTGATTGGCTTTTTCTAGATGCTGACAATTGGCACGATCATCGATCGTCCAATGGCTTTAGATCGTGCGATCCCTGTACAGTCTGGTAATACGTATTATTCCTTCCCAAAATGGATTAAGCGGTGGCGATTCACAATGGAACAATGACAGAACTCGATGCGACGGTATCGCAGGCGAAGCTCTTGGATGCAGATTTCCAGGTGCTGCGAGTTTAGGAGATAGTCTATTTCCTTAGCTCTTTGAGCATGCAACGGACGGAGCCCATGATGCCCCGTTTATATATGGATGTTATTCGACTTGGTGCAGTTTTCGATCTGATGTGCTGTAGGTAATCAGATTTCAAGGCGATGATTCTCCGGGTAGATCTGAATATCCAAGCGGGGTTCGAACGATAGTTCGTGTCTAAAACTACAGATGATGGAATTCCGATCATTGATCTCAGTTCTTCAACCTGTGCTCGGCAACGACCTCATACAATAGTGATGGTGCTGCGGCTTCCAGATGGTTCAGTCCAAGTGCTCAGGGCGATAGTTGTTAGAGCGGAGATTGATCGCTTGGCGGCTACTGCAGTTTCTATGATCTACTTGATGAGTCTAGCGGTAGACAACGGTGCTCAGGACAGCTGAAACTTCTCAAGGCACATCTCTCTGGACAGAAGCGGTGATTTCAGGTTTGGAAGTAATGACAGAGGTAGTTATCAGAGATCACCATTTCATTTTCAGATGTATATGCAGTTCCTCGATGTTGAGCAGCTAAGCCTGATGGATTTTTGAGTTAGATCACCCATCGATGCTTCTGTTATCTGCTCTGTCTATAGAGATCTTGAATCTCCGAGAAATGTTGATTGAATGTCCAGATGGCCAAACTTCTATTTTGTGATGTCCTTCCAAATACTTTGCATGGTGTTCAGACACACGGGTTTAAAGCACCATGGGATGCAATGATGGATTGAATGTTTGCAAGCAGACATTCATTGCTTTGAATGGAACGGTGGAACGTAGTGGAAGTGGATTATTGTTGGTTCGATTTGAGCCAATTTACAGAGAAAATAAGACGGAATGAGAGAAGGTTGACGAGTAAAAGGGGAGATGAAGTGGATGCAGAACTTGGTGAGAGGATGAAATCCGAAATGCTAGAAGGATTACGGAGAAAACGAAGATGGTGAAGTAGATTTAAAGGAGATCGTATGATGAAAAAGGAAAATGGAAAGCCTAACCTGTAGAAACGAAGGGACTGGTGGTCAATGCGCCTGTGAGCGGAGGTGCGGGCCTCCTAGATTGTTGTCGCCTCGACGTGCGGCGTTGTGGAGGCTCGATTGCGGCGGAGCTTGGACTGCAATGCTGGCGAGATCTCGCCACCCCTTTGCTCTAGACTTCGCTCAACGGTGGACGAAGGGCGTTGTCACTCAACTCTCACTCTCAACTGGAGCTCTAGGAAGAATGGATGTGATAAAAATGGCGGATGGGTGAACGACCAGGGGTGGTTGGCTATTTATAGAGGAGGAACGATCTGATCACTGGGCGGTGGTGACGAGATCGAGGGAAGTTGGGTAAATGGTCAGCCAACTGCCGACCGTTGGAGGCGGTCACGGAGATTGGAGGTTCATCGGAGAAGAATGGAAGAGGGATGCAAGATGGGCGGAACCATCGGGGAAGAAGAAGGGAGGAAGAAGGTAATCGGGAAAAAATGGGAAAGTAAGAGAGAGAGAGAGAGGAAAGAGAGAAGGGAGAGAAAGAGGGAATAAAATTAAAAAATAAAATTAATATAAATAAATAATTAATAATAAAATTAAATTAATTAATTATACAATAATTTCAAAATTAAATAAATAAATAATAAATAAATATAATTAAAGATTACTTAATTAATAAATTAAGTAATTAAGTATATAATAAAGTAATTAAGTATTAATTAATTAATTAAGTATATAATTTAATAAATAATTTAAATAAACAAATAAATGAAATATTATTAATTTAAAAAAAATCAATAATAAATGTATTAAAGTATTAGATAATAATATAAGTTATGGTTTATTGTACAATATACCAATACGGACCCGAAAACCACATTTTTCGCCTTAACACCGATTTTATCGACACTAGTGTCATTTTATAGATAATTGAAAAATATAATTTTTGGGATCGAGTTTGCTTAATTCGGAGTTCATACGGCCGAGTTATGAGGTTTGGAAGTAAAAAGTAGCGACTTCGAGGCTTCGGGTTTTATTGGTACTTTGGCTTAATTATATTTTTGTATTTTTATATACAATTTTAGATGATTTTAGGAAAAAGAATAAAGTTAATTAGGTTTACAGTTATTTAATTAAAAACTTGGGAAATTTCTACATATAGTACATATATACAATGGGTCCAAAAAGCCAAAACTCACATGTTTTGTCCGAATAGTTTTTTGATATTTTAAATAAATAATACTATGTACAAAACAGATTTTAAAAGTGAGTTTGGTCTGTTTGGAGTTTTCTATAAATAATTATGAACCTTGGAAGTCGCCTTTTGTGGCTTTTACAGTTCATTGCAGTTAATTATTTTTTCATCAAAATATTTTCTAATATTTTTATAAAATAATATATATTTTTTTATGAACAAGTGTTTTGTTTGTAGTATGTTTGATGATAAATAAAATAGGTGAATTATTTACATGGTGAAAAATGGGTAAATTATATTTTTGGTCTTGATTTTCTAAATATTTTTGTATGTTTTGATCCTTATCTCCCCCTACTTATTCCTTTTGTCAACCCGATCAATATTGACATGGTCTCGGGGTTAGGATCATTATGCATATTACATATACATCCTTCTTTTCTTTTATTTTTCTTTTTATCGTTATTCTCTTTATTTTGGATAAAATAAGTGTTATAATTAGTGGGAATTAGTGGATATTTACATGCATTTTATTAAAGATTTATGCCAAAATGAAAGAATAAAAATGATGAAAATCATGGATTAATCATTCCCCTATATTTTACCTTTGCTAGTCCCTTAGCAAACACTTCTATAAATAAGTGCAAGTAAAAAGAAAAAGGAAAATAAAAGAACTTAGACCATGATTGTTTCTTTAAACTGAATATCACTTCACCCAAAATTTGGAGCCTGGATTAAGACCTTTGGATTAATAGTGTGTCGGGATTTAAGCCTCGACAACCCTTAAGTTCCACAAATCCTTATCCAGATCCACCTCAACAACCATCTCAGATCCATCTATTCATTACGCAAACTTTTCATCTTTGAAAGCAATTTGTACTGTGTGTGTAAGCTTTTAGCTCTTCCCGTTCTAGAGAAGCAAAGAAACTGCCCATCCAGCTACACACTCCCATTGGGCCCTTGTCCAACAACTCAATCCTCGAGGAGGGAGGTATTTCCTTCTGAGGTTAGGTCGTGTTGTGTCCACAATCGAGTATAGAAATAAGGTAGAAATAATTAGAATAGAATTGGAGTGTGATCGACGTAATCACATCTCCTGTGAAGCCTGGCCAGTTTAGCCAAGTCTCCACGAAGACATGCAGACTTTTCTGAAGCTCAGACCATTGTGGTCATTTTTAAAATTTGGTGTATTGGGATTCTTTTTGGTAGAGATAATTGTTGCACTGCATAGGTCTTTTATGCCCCGACGGATATAGAATCTTTTCATTCCGTCCATTTTTTTGGGTCTTGGAAAAAATTGTGCCAACAGATCCTTCCCTCATCTGAAGCTTTGTTTCAACCCCAATCTCTCCCGTCTTTAAACATCATCACCGCCAGACAAAGAAGGAAATGCACCACCAAAATGGATTGCTCTTCGCAGCCCCATGCATGTTGAGCTAAGTGTAAATGGCATGAGTTCAATATTGGTTCAAATGGAGAAGAGTTAAACGGATGACACCAGATGTCCTACTTAGGCACTTTTAAATTGAATGTCGAACATGGTCTCATGGAACCCAAAGAATTAAGTCTACAAGACCTGAATAGTCTCAATTCCAGTTCCTAATATAGTCCCTTTAGAATTAAATGGATTAAGGCCTAAACCAAGCTCCATTTCTCAGACTTAGATCCATTCGGTTCAAGAATCAAACTTGTTCTGAAAAATGCGAATGAATGCAACAATTTTTTATGAGGTATATTTTTCAGATTAAATGTTTTAAGTGGATTTTAAAGACTTTTTACAAAAAAAAAATTTATTGAATTTTAAACTTTTCAATTTTTAGGGGTCTTTTTGAAAAAGTTAGTGAATTAATTCGATTTACACAAATTTTACACGGATTTTGTACATTTTACAAAGGATTTTATACTAATTTTATATCCAAGTTATACGACTTTTATATAGAAATTTAACAAGGATTTTATTTTTCAAAATTGTAAGGATTTTACCAGAGAATTTTACAACATTTTTATATACATTTTTTAAAAGTCATTTTTTAATAAATAATTTTTACTGTTTTCTTGCAGCTTTTAAAAATCTAAAATATACACCATACTTTTAGGAAGCCTTATTATTAAAAATACAATAAAATACGAGTTATGGCTTCTAAAGTATATATAGCATATATATACGACACCCCCTATACTTAGTGTGAACATGTCCTCATAGTGACCAAAGAAGCGGCAAAGGAAGACATAACTCGAGCTAAGTATAGATCGGTGAAAAGAAACTATACTACAATGACCGAAAAGAATAACGAATGAAAGAATAGAAGTCGATCATCTCCTCTATACTTAGGATCAAGCAATCTAAGTATAGCAGACTCGAAACCGAAGATGATCGAGGTCAAGAAAATGTACACACTCAAAGGCTTGGCTTGTCCTGCCATATTTAGGGTAAAATATCCTTAAGTATAGAGACGAAAATCAAAAGGTGAGGGACAAGTGAGGGAGCAGACAATACACAAACCGAAAATGATCAAAAGGGGAAATGAGCCAGATCACCCCCTATACTTAGGGTAAAATACACCCTAAGTATAAACAACAACAGGGGTGATCGAACAGGACGAGAAGAACAACACGGTGTCTACACCCCCTATACTTAGGGAAAAGTACATCCTAAGTATAGCAAAATTCTAGGTCAACCTAAGGGTGTAAGGTAAACAGAAAGGAAAGAATAAAATCGAAAGTATATACAAGAGATCTTTGGAAATCGGGTATGAGATGCGGAGTGTAGGAATGAAAAAGATCATCTCATACAAAATAGATTGGGGCAAACTTAACGATTGGTGGTTCATGATCAAGAAAGGATTTCAACCGTTGCCCGTTTACTCTAAAGGTGGATTCAGATGACAACTTAGATATATCGATGCTACCGTTGCCGTACATCTTTCTAACAATGTAAGGGCCTTTCCATTTACTCTGAAGTTTCCCTGGAAATAATTTCAGTCTCGTATTGAATAGCCAAACTTTCTGATCAGGCTCAAACTGCTTGTGGCTGATATGAGAATCATGCCACTCTTTCATCCACTCTTTGTAATGAAGGCTACTTGTGAAGGCTTGGTCTCTCAACTCTTCCAGGGCTGTCAGTTCGGTTTGCCTCTGATCTCCCAAATTGTCTAGGCCAAAGATCACTTCTTTCATTGCACAAAAATATCGATGCTTGATTTCCACAGGTAAGTGGCATAGCTTGCCATAAACGAGTCGAAAGGGAGATGTGCCTAATGGAGCTTTGAAGGGTGTCCTATATGCCCAAAGAACTGAGTCTAATAGCTGCGACCAATCCTTTCGATCTGAGCGAACAACCTTCTGCAAGATCGTCTTAACCTCCTTATTCGAAACTTCGGATAAACCATTCTTCTGGGGATGATACGGAGTAGCAACCCAATGATCTATGCCGAACTCGTTAGCAAGAGCCCTTAACTTGTCATTGATGAAATCGCTACCCCCGTCTGAGATCATAACTCGAGGAATCCCGAAACGTGTAATTATGTGTTTCCTTAGAAACTTGCAAACTGTGTTTGCATCCGCATTTCGGGAAGGAATAGCCTCTACCCAACGACTCACGTAATCTACATCCAGAAGAATATACTCGAATCCCTAACTCTTAGGAAGCGGGCCCATAAAGTCGATGCCCCATGCTTCAAAAACCTCACAATAGTGAATCGCCTGCATCAACATCATATCTCTATGTCCGCAAGTGCCCATTTTGTGAGAGTCAGTACATCTCCTTACGAATGCATGGGCGTCCGCAACGAGAGTAGGTCACTAAAGACTGGACTGAAGCACCTTCTATGGTGTCCTCTTCCCTAAATGGTGTCCTCCAGCTTCTAATCGATGACAGTTACATGATGACACTCCGGTATTCCTCCTGAGGAATACACCGACGCTAGACGGAATCCGCTCCTTCATGATAAAGGACCGGATCCTCTCAATGGTAAGACTTGGTTTTCATGAGGAAAGTCTCAAGTCTCTGTCTAGACCAACCTTGTGGGACTTTCTTAGCAACAAGAAAGTTCACAATGTCGGCATACCATGGCAGCGAGGAGACAACAAGAATCACCTCGTCGGGGAAGGTCTCGATGATGGGTGCATCAAACCCAGACTTCTCAAGGAGTTCTAGTCGGGAGAGGTGATCTGCCACCACATTCTTGACTCTAAGATTATCCTTGATAACAATGCCAAACTCCTGGAGTAGAAGGATCCATCTGATCAGATGTGACTTTGAATCCTTCTTGTCCATTAGATACCGGATGGCGGTGTAATCAGTGAAGATTGTGACTTTGGATCTTAAGATATGGGATCCAAACCTGTCTAAGGCCAATACTATGGCTAGCATCTCTTTCTCTATAACCGTGTAATTCCGCTGCTCGAAATCCAAAGTCTTGCTAGCGTAGTGTATGGCATATGTGACGGGTCCAAAAAAGCCGCGTTAAGGATGTGATTTTAATGTTCGAGCGTGAAAATAATAAATGTCGTTCGTTGTAGGCGGCGATCGGAAACAGTCAAGAAATAACCACAATTTTTTAATCAAATTTAATCACGTGGTTTTTATGTTTATTTTACTTGGGCAAGTCCCAAGGTCGATCACAAGGAGGCAAAGGAACAACCTAGAGTTGTGTTTATCCAATTTTGAGTTCGGTTTTCAAGGCGGTCTTTTTTTTGAATTTTTCAATGCAATATGAGATGCAAAATGCAAGTTCGGTCTATTTTAGGGACTAAAATGTAAATTTCAATCAAACGATGTCCGAAAAATACGAAACTTGACCCAATGTAAATGACGATGAAATGAGTGCACTGTAATTTTTTTGGAATTTTTAGATGCAATATGAATTTTTTTATGGATTTTTAAATGCAAACGAATTAATTTTCAATATTTAATTTTCATAAATATTAAATCTACTTATTTTTGAGAACTAAAATTATCTAAGATCTATCACTAGGTAATGGATCTTAAAAAATCCTAGACCTCAAAAATGTGGGGTTTGATACCTATTAAAAATTAAATAGTAAAATATACAAAATGATTTTTACAGAGCAAAGTATACATGCAAATGCAAAGATTTTTAGGCACAATGTCAAGCAAAATTATCTCTACAATATATGATTTTTGGGGAATTTTTGGAACAACGGTTAATTAATTACAAAATTTAAAGCATAAACTGGATAAACTTCGCAATTTTCCACAGAAAAATAAATTATTAATTAACCGCCTATCACAAAAATATCCACAATATACCACAATGCAGAGAATTAATTGAGGAGCATCATGCAATTTTTAGATAAGTAAAACGATGTAGAGAATAGGTCTAAAATGACTGGCGAACACATGGGTACATATGCAATTTAAGTAAATAGATAAAATAAAAAAATGCAGAACAGTGACCTAATTGAAATTACCTAAACTGGGGGGTATCTTCTGCAAAATGACCAAGGGGTACGTGCGAAGCACGTGCCTTTGTTCAGTGGACTGAAGTGCAAATAGAGGGAGCTCCCGGGGTGTTTCTGCAAATTACCCACTGGGTCACGTGCCATGCACGTGATCCACAGGTGGCTGTTGTTCTCCCCCGTCGCACGTGCCCCGCACGTGCGTAGGGAGCCTCGGGTCTGCCCCCGGCGGCGTGGCGGAGCGAGGTGGAAGGGGCGGAGGAGGACCGGCAGACGGAGGCGTGGTCGTTGGTCGTGCTGCTCCTGGATGGTGGCGGCGAAAGTCGGAGAAGATAGCAATGGTCCCCCTGGTGCGGTGGTGCGGCGACGTGCAGAGGTTGTCGACGAAGCGTGAAGGCAGTGGTGATGGTCCTGGGCGTGGGCGAGGGCCGCTCCAGGCAGAGGAGGCGAGATGTCGGAGACGAAGTCGTTGTCGAAGAAGCTCGATGGGGCTGTAGCAGGCGGTGGTGGCGCAAAGTCGAAGACGATGGTCGGTGGGCGTAGGCTCGACGGAGGACCGGAGCTAGAGCAGAGGGCCGCTGGCGGCACTGCGACGACGTCGGAGAAGACGCCGGATCTCGCCGTGAAGGGGGTCACGCCGGGCTGTCACCACCGGCAGGGGAACCCAACTCCAGCTTTGGCGGATTGGGCCGGAGGAGTTGGCGTTGTGCGTTGCGGACGAAGCGGCGTAGTGGCGTCGACGTGGTTGAAGTTGAAGGCGGAGCAGGTGGTCGAAGTTGACGGAGTTGATGCGTGGTTGTCGATGATGTAGCGGCGGAGATGTCGTCGAGGCTCTACGCCGGAAGCGGAGCAGGGGCAGTATGCCTTGCGGCGCTGCTACGAGGAGCTGGGCCTCCTCGGACCTCGTCGGCGAGTAATAGAACCCAGGCGATGTCGCCGCCTTGGGCTCTCGATCTGATGCGTATCCGGCGGATAGGGAACGGGGGGTCGCCGGGGTTCTTTAAATAGGATGGGGTGCGGTGGTAGGTTGGCCGGTGCGGGAGGCGAGGATATCGGCGGGCGGTTGGCGAAGGAGTCGGCGGCCGTTTGGAGGAGGGCGGAGAAAGCGGGGCGGCCGTTGCGCGGCGCGGTGGAGGTGGTTGCGAGATCCGCGGAGGGGTCGATCGGGAGGTAGAAGGTGGTCCACGGCCGTTCGATCAGCCGAGATCGAACGACCCCGTGGTGGCCACGTGGCTAAGAGGGTGAGAGTGCAGGGCACGTGCGGAGCACGTGCCTGTGTGGCACGTGCCACGCACGTGCGTGGCTTTAATTTTTTTTATAAAAACGAGTATATAAAAGGACCAAAAAACGCTGACACGTGGCGGCCTCTGGGGCTGCCACGTGTCAGCACCGGAAAATTCGAAAAAATCATTTTGTAAAATCAAAAAGAAATAGCAAATGACCTCGGATCAAAAAAGTTCCTTCATGAAAAATGCTCGTCTCGACGAGATCTACAACTTTCATATAGACATCAAAGCCAAATTCGGTCAAATGTAAAAAGTGAATTTTTGGGGTATCCCATGTGTATAGAATACCTTGATTTTTGGTTTTCTAATTTTTTTTGTTATTTTTAAACAAGATAAAAATCCGAAAAAATAAGGAAAAATCAAAGATGAATAAAAGACACCTTAATCTAATTTTTTTTTATTTTTATTAATAAAGAAAATATATACATAAAATATAGGTCAGAAAACCGCGAAAAAATACAATGTACAAAAGAGGCCCAAAACCCAACTTTCACATACGAGCTCCGATTCACTTGAACTTGGTCTTTTTTTGAAGGTAATTGAATGTGCATTAGTTCAAAAGTAAGTAGGATCAAATCGAACACTGAATGAAGAAGATATGGGGCTTTTAGTCCGAAAATCCTGAAATTAGGGTTTGGATTTTTGGTCCACTTAACAGGGTTAATTATTTTTTTTGTATTTTTTATTTATTCTTGTTAGTGATGTGTACACAGTGGAGGTGGTTTTGGGTTATGCGGTGTTAGCATGAAGGAGTTAAAAATAGGGGAAGTTAGGCTATTTACAGGTCATTTTTGGCTTGGATTTTTGGCTTCTTATTTTATGCAGAAATTAATGTTAAAATGCAATTCTTATGAAATCATGCCTGAATGCTAATTATGCAGAATAAATGCAGAAATATTGTTGATTTTGAGGGACTTGAGCTTAATTAATGAGACTTAGAATGGTGAATCCGAGATTCATCATCCCCCTATACTTAAACCATGCTCGTCCCTGAGCATCAAAAAGAAATGCCATGAAGTGAAATGAGACTGGGTTCCATACCAAGACCATGAACTGAAGGTGAAAGTGAAACTAAACTTGACCTTTGGATTAATAATGTGGCGGAACTTCTGTGAGACTTAGAATTTTAAAATCAACAACCCTCAAGTTATACACATCATTGTCACAGTTTCGACTCAGAAGTCATCTTAGATCGATCCTCTTCCCAAAGTATACCCTATGAACATTGAATAACCGACTCAAGTGTGTGAAGGGTTTTAGCTCTTCCCATTCAGAATGCCGGACTACCATGCTCCTCTCCTCTCCAGTAACTCGTCCTCGGGGAGTCAGGTATTTCCTTCTAAGGTCTGTCGCGCTGTGTTCACAATCGAATGAGGGAGAAGATAGAAGAAAGAGAAAAGAACTGGAGGGTGGCCAGTGTAGTCACCTCTCCTTGTGAAGATGGCCAGTGTAGCCGAGTCTCCACCAAGATCTGCAGGTTCTGGAAGCTTGGACCTTTTTGGTCGGATTTTTATTTGGTAGAATACTTCTTTGTATTTGGAATTTTTGGTGGTTCTGCTTGGATCTTGTTGTGCCCCTACGGATATAGAATCTTTTTGTTCCGTACATTTTTTGGGGTCTTAGAAAAAATTGTGCCCAGCCGTCCATCCCTTTTCCGAAGCTTTATTTCAACCCGTACTCCGGTCTTTAGATTTCCACGCTACCAGAAAAGAGACCCACACCGTCTTCCAACATCCCATTTGGGTTGAGCTAAGTGCATAGTGCGAGAGTACAAATTAATTCCCTATTCCACAGTTGTACCCAGAATGAAGAGACCAGGTTAGACACTAAGAGTCAAACGTCGTACATTGTCATGTGGAACTTAAGGAATTAAGTCTAAAAGACCTGAAGCTCTTAAAATCCTATTTCTCGGTGAAGTTCCTCTAAAAATTAGGTGGGTTAAGATCAAGTCCAGACCACTCTCAGTTTCGGCTCATAACTCGGTTCAGAACCCAATGACTTTTCACAGATGCAAATGCATGCGGTGCTGGATGAAGTGCAGGTGTGTGAAGAGCAGACACATTTTTTTGACACTTTATGCAAGGGATTCCTTTTATGCAAAAATGAAATAAGAAGCCTTCCTTTTTTTTCAAAAATTTTGGGCATGGTTAGTGTTAGTAGAAAAACCCTTTTTTTTAGTTAGTACCCACCCCGTAAATACATAAAGACTTACGCGAAAGTACGAGATATGGGTAAAATATATACAAAGTATATATACATACCCCCCTATACTTAGCGAGTGATGTGTCCTCAGAGCACAAGAAGCGTAAAGAAGACATAGCTCGTGCTAAGCGTAAGGGAGTGAAAAGAAAAAAGAAAAATGAAGCGGTCTGGAAATGAGGAGAGTAAATACAGGTGGATGTCGGTTCCCCCTATACTTAGGCTCTGGACAGCCTAAGTATGGAAGAAGGGTGGAAATGAAGCGATCAGGAATTAGAAGAAGAATGGTATATATAGATGGCATCGGTCCCCCCTATACTTAGGCCTTGGCCTAAGTAGAGGAAGAAGCTGTACAAGGGAACCGATGTGGTCGGGAGGGAGGGTGGGTAGCCGATGATTAAGGCGGTTTTCGGCTGATCTTTTTGTGAGCCTGTGGTGGGAGATCGTAATGACGAGATGGAGATGAAGCATAAGATTCCCAACTATGATCAGTGTCATCCTCAGAAAAATCATGATGGATAATAGATGAAGTGTTTGAGTCAGATGAAAGATATCCATCATCAGAGTTATCCTCAGAGGAGTAGTAATTGAAAGTGGACATACTCCAAGTATTCTGGTCTTTTTGTTTCTTTAATTGTTTCCTCAGAATTCGTTCCTTCTTGGGGTCAATCAGTTTGTCCTCGGATGAATACTCAGAAGCACCGGTCTCAGTCAGCTCATACGAAAGAATTCCAGTGTACTTGAAGAATGCAGGAGCATCAGCTTTGGATGAGTAGTAGTTAGGAACGGGAGTTGTCCAACGAGGATTGAATTTTGGATCCTTACGAAGATATGGCTTTAGGGCTGCCGAGCAGACTTCACTCATGTAAACCATCTTTTCCGGACCTGATGAGGGATCATCAACTGATTCCCCTTCCGAAAGGTCAAAGGTGACTCTCTTTTTATTTTGTCGTGAAGGTGTCGGTTCACTTGAGTATCCAGATGAATAGCCATTTGAATTCTCCTTGGTCGGTGTTTGATATGCGGGCTTGTTCTTATTCTCCCGAATGTTTGAGCACTCTCGATTTGTGATGATTTGTTCAAGATATTCAGAGAATGTTGCTCCAGGGTGTGACCATGCATATGTCTCAGGATCGTAGTAGAAAGATTTGTCTATTTTGAGATCCTGGGGGATTTGAATATTGGGGAGAGTCTCTGCATGTTCTTTCTCCATTGATTCGATGTTGGTGCATTCCTGAGTCGAGTTGATGTAATCCATGTAGTCAGAGTAGGTTGACCCAGGGTGTGCCCATGCATAAGTCTCCGGATCATATGATTCATATACATGGTTGTCCATGGTGAGAGCGGCTGGGAATGGAGCAGGGGGGAGATTTTCTAAACCAATAGTCTCATCAACAATCGCTATCTCAGGTCTGGCAGCAGGGTAGGGCTCTTCTACCGTTTCATGGTTACGGTTGTCGGGGACTTCGTGGGTTGTCTCAGAAGATCGTGGTTCCTCAAAGATAGGGTCGGATTTAAGTGCTTCCAATGTTGTGAAATTGATTTCCCGAGTCTCACAATCGATACGCGCCTTGGCCAATGCCAAGAATGGCTTTCCGAGAATGATTGGAGATTGGGTGAATTCCCCTTGATGCTCAATATCAATGATCGTGAATTCTACCTTGAGCGGAGCACCTTGGAATTTCATGATGACAGAAATAATTCCTCTCGGCCGCTTTATTGATCGGTCCGCTAATTGAATAATCTCTCGTATCTTCCGAATCGGTCCGAGTTGGAGTTCGCGAAAGACAGAGGTCGGGAGGATATTAATCGGTGAATCGTCATCAATCCGAGCATGGGTGAAAATTGTGTCTTTGATTTCACAGTCGAATCTGGGCAACCGCTTCACTATGCGGCTCTTGGTTTTTCTCCTCAACACCAAGGAGGAGGCCATTGACAAGATATGTCTTTCAGTCTTTGTCTGTATCCTGCCCGACTTTTTGTTCATTAATTTATCTGTTATAAATCTTTTAAGGTCGGGGAAGTGTTCAATGGCCTGTATAAAGGGAAGTTCGAACATCAAGCGTTTTTCCAGTGCTTCCCTTACAGTCGGATCCAAATTCCTCAGATCGTCTTCAGTTTCAATTTTTATGAAATTTTCTGAATTTTCAATTTTTTTATGATTTTCAAATATTTCCATTTTTTTGGTATTTTCTGGGTGGTATGGGGGTGTGGGGTGTTCTTCAGACGAAGAGGGGCTCTGGTGTTCAGGGTGGTGGTCAGTAGCATAATCATTTTCAGAACTGTCCATAGGTCCCTAAATATCCTCAGAATTTTCAATCTCAGATCCAGTTATTTCCTCATTCATTTTACTGTCCGAGCCACCATAGAATGCGATGAATCGATCGGTAAATTTTTGAAATCTCTCCTCCATTGAATTGAATTTCTTATTTATCCTCAAAATATCCTCCTCAAGATTTGGTTCATGATTAATTATGGGAGCAGTAGGTGTATGTTTGATAATTTCATCTTCCATTTTTCCCATTGTGCTGAGAGGAGAGCTTCTTGGAATATCTGAAATATGATCATTATTTTCTGAAAATTTCTCCTCAAAAATAATGGAAGGAGGCTGCTCATATGGTTCAGACATGTGTCGTTGATTGGTCAGACCTTGATATTGTGGAGTCAACATACATGGTTTATGTGTTTCTAAGCGGTCAGTCCAGTCCTCTGTATGAGTATCATGTCTGACGAGGGGTCTATCATGGTCAATCCAATGTCGATGATTATTCAGTGCATGTCTATCCATCTGAGTTTGTTTTCTCTGCCAGTCATGAGGTTTGAAGGGATTTTGATCTTGAAAAGTTTCATTGGCGAGAAACTGAGAATAAGACGATTCAGTCCAAGATGGTAGGTGGTCATTTACGGTTGGATTGTTCGAATAGAAATTTAATAAGGAGGCCGAATTTATCTGCGGGTGAAAGCCTCCCGCAAATGTTGGAGGATTATTGAAAGAAGGGGATTTAGTTGATTTGGGCCTACCCGAAACAAATTCATTTTCATAGTATAGCTCTGAGGGGTGTTCGGTCATCTTTGAAAGGAATGAGGAGCTGGATCTGTGAGAGATTTTGGACAAGAGTTCCATTATGAGGTTTAAATCAAGAGAGGGAAGAGATGATTGCACGGGATAGTCAAGAGAATTTTTATCGAATGTGCGGCTATTGATCTTGAAATCGGTTCACGCACACCAATGCAAACACAATTCAAACCCCGGGTTTACCAACTCACACAATGAAGCCGTAAGAGTTCGGCTATTATCTTTTCAATTTTAGTTGGTGATAAATTCAATCTTGCAAGCCGTTTAAACGAGATGTTAGGTTTGGAGCTGGGCTCTATCCTAGTGTGCGTCTCTCTCCTCGCTGAAAGATAAAATCAAACAATGTCGGGGTTTCTCTCCCGCAAAAATTCTTGATTTTATGGGTTTTTAAGATCGGCTATATTTAGCAGTCCCAATTTTTATTAGGCGATCACTGAAGAAATTAAATGAGCACACAAATACACGTCTACCGTACAGTCCCAATTTCCTTTAGATTTATGTGATAAAACAAGAGAGAGGATTTCGGGAAAAGCCGATGCACGCGGAAAACTATGATGAATGCTCAGTTAGAAGACTTACAGTGCCTCATCGCAATCTCCATGTGGGATGCAATACAGAATTGAAAATTTTATATTAAATGCGTGCAAGCCGATGAAAACCACACCTAAGCAGAAAGTTCTATTAGCGGGGAAGAAATGAATTAAATTTGGCTAAGTTGAACGATCTACGTGCGTCTTGATTAAAGTGAAGTGTGGCTTAAGATCCTACGAGCACAATCAAAAAATAAAAAAATGCTCTGAGAGCCGTATGTGCAGGTCTATCCTAATCGCCACTCAAGTCGGGCCCCACCCTCTTCGGAGAGTGAAACAGGCCACGACACACCACAAATAGAGTTCATTGTCTTTTTACACACGCGAGAGTCCAAACGGACACCGCTATAAATGAGAAGAAATTAAAAGTGCAGAAACTAAAAATCTAGACTGTACTCTCTCTCACGACTCGACTCGATCCTAATTTAATTGCGGTTTCTTCGGGTGTCAGTGAAGATGCGTCGGTTCCTTGAAAAACCGCTCCACGTGCGCCGGGTACCTCGCAAGAAAAATAAGAGAGAGAATGTAAGAGAGTGACTCAGAAAATAATCAAAAATAAAATAAATGAAATAAATGCTGAAAAATAAATACAAGAAATAGAATGGGATTTACAGTGAAAGATTCGGGGGTCAGACTACCCGAATTCGTAAAATCGAACAAAAATTTTCAAAACAAAAAACTAAGCCGTTTGCCTCCCCGGCAACGGCGCCATCTGACGGGTCCGAAAAAGCCGCGTTAAGGATGTGATTTTAATGTTCGAGCGTGAAAATAATAAATGACGCTCGTTGTAGGCGGCGATCGGAAACAGTCAAGAAATAACCACAATTTTTTAATCAAATTTAATCACGTAGTTTTTATGTTTATTTTACTTGGGCAAGTCCCAAGGTCGATCACAAGGAGGCAAAGGAACAACCTAGAGTTGTGTCTATCCAATTTTGAGTTCGGTTTTCAAGGCGGTCTTTTTTTGGAATTTTTCAATGCAATATGAGATGCAAAATGCAAGTTCAGCCTATTTTAGGGACTAAAATGTAAATTTCAATCAAACGATGTCCGAAAAATACGAAACTTGGCTACAATGTAAATGACGATGAAATGAGTGCACTGTAATTTTTTTGGAATTTTTAGATGCAATATGAATTTTTTTATAGTTTTTTAAATGCAAACAAATTAATTTTCAATATTTAATTTTAATAAATATTAAACCTACTTATTTTCGAGAACTAAAATTATCTAAGATCTATCACTAGGTAATGGATCTTAAAAAAATCCTAGACCTCAAAAATGTGGAGTTTGTACCTATTAAAAATTAAATAGTAAAATATGCAAAATGATTTTTACAGAGCAAAGTATGCATGCAAATCAAAGATTTTTAGGCACAATGTCAAGCAAAATTATCTCTATAATATATGATTTTTGGGGAATTTTTGGAACAACGGTTAATCAATTACCAAATTTAAAGCATAAACTGGATAAACTTTGCAATTTTCCACAGAAAAATAATTTATTAATTAACCGCCTATCACAAAAATATCTACAATATACCACAATGCAGAGAATTAATTGAGGAGCATCATGCAATTTTTAGATAAGTAAAACGATGCAGAGAATAGGTCTAAAATGACTGGCGAACACAGGGGTACATATACAATTTAAGTAAATAGATAAAATAAAAAAATGCAGAACAGGGACCTAATTGAAATTACCTAAACTGGGGGGGGGGTATCTTCTGTAAAATGACCAAGGGGCACGTGTGAAGCACGTGCCTTTGGTCAGTGGACTGAAGTGCAAATAGAGGGAGCTCCCGGGGTGTTTCTACAAATTACCCACTGGGTCACGTGCCATGCACGTGACCCGTAGGTGGCTGTTGTTCTCCCCCGTCGCGCGTGCCCCGCACGTGCGTGGGGAGCCTCAGGTCTGCCCCCGGCGGCGTGGCGGAGCGAGGTGGAAGGGGTGGAGGAGGACCGGCAGGCGGAGGCGTGGTCGTTGGCCGTGCTGCTCCTGGATGGTGGCGGCGAAAGTCGGAGAAGATAGCGATGGTCCCCCTGGTGCGGTGGTGCGGCGACATGCAGAGGTTGTCGACGAAGCGTGAAGGCGGTGGTGATGCTCCTGGGCGTGGGCGAGGGCCGCTCCAGGCGGAGGAGGCGAGATGTCGGAGACGAAGTCGTTGTCGAAGAAGCTCGATGGGGCTGTAGCAGGCGGTGGTGGCGCGAAGTCGAAGACGATGGTCGGTGGGCGTAGGCTCGACGGAGGACCGGAGCTAGAGCAGAGGGCCGCTGGCGGCACTGCGACGACATCGGAGAAGATGCCGGATCTCGCCGTGAAGGGGGTCACACCGGGCTGTCACCACCGGCAGGGGAACCCAACTCCAGCTTTGGCGGATTGGGCCGGAGGAGTTGGCGTTGTGTGTTGCTGACGAAGCGGCGTAGTGGCGTCGGCGTGGTTGAAGTTGAAGGCGGAGCAGGTGGTCGAAGTTGACGGAGTTGATGCGTGGTTGTCGATGATGTAGCGGCGAAGATGTCGTCGAGGCTCTACGCCGGAAGCGGAGCAGGGGCAGTATGCCTTGCGGCGCTGCTACGAGGAGCTGGGCCTCCTCGGACCTCGTCGGCGAAGAATAGAACCCAGGTGCTGTCACCGCCTTGGGCTCTCGACCTGATGCGTATCCGGCGGATAGGGAACGGGGGGTCGCCGGGGTTCTTTAAATAGGATGGGGTGCGGTGGTAGGTTGGCCGGTGCGGGAGGCGAGGATATCGGCGGGCGGTTGGCGAAGGAGTCAGCGGCCGTTTGGAGGAGGGCGGAGAAAGCGGGACGGCCGTTGCGCGGCGCAGTGGAGGTGGTTGCGAGATCCGTGGAGGGGTCGATCGGGAGGTAGAAGGTGGTCCACGGCCGTTCGATCAGCCGAGATCGAATGACCCTGTGGTGGCCACGTGGCTAAGAGGGTGAGAGTGCGGGGCACGTGCGGAGCACGTGCCTGTGTGGCACGTGCCACGCACGTGCGTGGCTTTAATTTTTTTTTTTATAAAAACGAGTATATAAAAGGCCCAAAAAACGCTGACACGTGGCGGCCTCTGGGGCTGCCACGTGTCAGCACCAGAAAATTCAAAAAAATCATTTTGTAAAATAAAAAAGAAATAGCAAATGACCTCGGATCGAAAAAGTTCCTTCACAAAAAATGCTCGTCTCGACGAGATCTACAACTTTCATGAAGACGACAAAGCCAAATTCGGTCAAATGTAAAAAGTGAATTTTTGGGGTATCCCATGTGTATAGAATACCTTGATTTTTGGTTTTCTAATTTTTTTTGTCATTTTTAAACAACATAAAAATCCAAAAAAATAAGGAAAAATCAAAGATGAATAAAAGACACCTTAATCTAATTTTTTTTTGGATTTTTATTAATAAAGAAAATATATACATAAAATATAGGTCAGAAAACCGCGAAAAAATACAATGTACAAAAGAGACCCAAAACCCAACTTTTACATACGAGCTCCGATTCACTTGAACTTGGTCTTGTTTTGAAGGTAATTGAATGTGCATTAGTTCAAAAGTGAGTAGGATCAAATCGGACACTGAATGAAGAAGATATGGGGCTTTTAGTCTGAAAATCCTGAAATTAGGGTTTGGGTTTTTGGTCCACTTAACAGGGTTAATTATTTTTTTTGTATTTTTTATTTATTCTTGTTAGTGATGTGTACACAGTGGAGGTGGTTTTGGTTTATGCGGTGTTAGCATGAAGGAGTTAAAAATAGGGGAAGTTAGGCTATTTACAGGTCATTTTTGGCTTGGATTTTTGGCTTCTTATTTTATGCAGAAATTAATGCTAAAATGCAATTCTTATGAAATCATGTCTGAATGCTAATTATGCAGAATAAATGCAGAAATACTGTTGCTTTTGAGGGACTTGAGCTTAATTAATGAGACTTAGAATGGTGAATCCGAGATTCATCAATATGGAAGGCCATCCCTCCTCTGTCCCAACACAACCCCAACGGCAAAATCGGAGGAGTCCATCATGATCTCGAATGGGAGAGACCAATCGGGTGGCTGAAGGACAGGAGCCTCTACAACTATGTTCTAGAGAGTATCAAATGTTGAAAAACACTTATCATCGACAATAAACTCGGTGTCTTTCGTAAGAAGATCAGACAACGGTCGGGAAATTTTACTGAAGTCTCTTACGAAATGTCGGTAAAAACCGACATGCCCGAGGAAAGACCGTAGCTGCTTCAGATTGGATGGTGGATTGAGTTTCTTAATGATATCCACCTTGGTCGGATCCACCTCCATACCCCGATTGGAGATGATGTGACCAATGACCATCCCCTGAGTCATCAGGAAATGACTCTTCTCCCAAGAAAATACGAGGTTAACGTCCGTGTACCTCTGAAGCATGTGGTCTAGGCTAGTAAGGCATGAATCAAAATCATCGTCGTAGACCAAAATATTATCCATGAAGACCTCCAAGATATCTCCCACCATGTCCGTGAAAATCGAAAGCATGCACCTCTGGAATGTAGCCGGAGCATTACATAGTCCAAAGGGCATTTGTTTGAAAGCATACATTCCGAACAGACAGGTGAATGTTGTCTTTTCTTGATCTTCTGGAGTAATGGCCACTTGATTGTATCCCGAGTACCCATGAAGGAAGAAATAATGGCTCTTCCTGGCTAACCGTTCGATGATCTGATCAATGAACGGTAGTGGGAAGTGATCCTTCTTGGTGTCCTGATTCAAACGTTTGTATTCCACACAAACGTGCCAAGAAGTGGTACTCGGGTAGCGATCTTCTCTCCGTCCTCATCGATCACTGTAGTGATACCCATCTTCTTGGGTACCATATGTAAAGGACTAACCCATTTCGATTTGGAGATGGTATAGATAAAATCGGTGCTCCACCACTTAGATATTTCCTTCATAACCACCTCTCGAAGATTCGGGTTCAGCCTGTGTTGAAACTCACAAGATGGCTTGGCGTCATCCTCGAGAAAGATGTGGTGGGAGCACAGAGCCGGACTAATCCCATGAAGATCAGCTACTGACCACCCGATCGCCTTTCAGTTCTTTTCAAGAATTGCCATCAGGCGGGATTCCTGATCTTCGGTCAGATTGGAAGAGATAATGACCGGAAATATTTTAGATTCACCCGTAAGGAATCGGTACTTCATGCTTTGAGGTAAAGGTTTAACCTCTAGGGGAGATAGGAACAGGAAGAGCGGGTTTGATTAGAGTCTGGGTATAGGCTGCTAGATCGATGTGCGTGAACTCTGCCTGCTCTAACTCAAAAAGATCTGGAGATTGTTGGATGTTCTGATCAGATTTGATCTCCAAGCTGGTTGTAGGCTTTGATAATGGAGTCTAAAGCTATAAGAATTCGGTGAAGCACTGCCAATCAACATCTTCAGAATCTGAATGATCTGCGAGTGACTGACAGTTCTGATGGTTCACTTCGAACTCGGAGGGATAAAGAATGTCTGAATGATATGAAAATTTCTTAGATCTTCTCCATCAAGATTTTCGCTTTTATGCTCTAGGATTGTGCTCTCCAATCTACCATCCTCTGATATCTGAATCTCGGCTTCGACTGAAGGTGGGATGAAAGATTGGGTATTTGGTTTGGCCTAGACAGCCTCATCATCAGTTTGTACGAAGTCACAATCCTGATGACTATCGGGATCGTCATCAGATGCTCGCTCTGATTCAGCTGATTTGGAATTCTGGTCTTGGATCGTCTCTATATGTATACTTTCTCTCTGGATGCGAAAGTACACCTTCCCGGTACCATAGTCGGAAACGACCTTTGCTGTCACCAGAAAAGGTTGTCCTAGTATGATCAGGGTATCGATCACACATTCAGGGATCGCCATGTCCAACACAATGAAGTCCACAGGGAATTGCAAACCCTGAATGGTGACGATAACATCTTCGATTAAACCCTTAGGCCTCTTAATCAATCTATCAACAAACTGCAAGATCGTTCGGCTTGGTTGAAGAGGCCCGAACTCGAATTTATCGAGTAGGGAAGATGGAAGGAGAGTAATCGAAGATCCGCTATCTAATAAAGTCCGATCGAAAGTCTGATCAAGAATCTCGCATCTGACATACGATGTCCTGAATCTAATCTCTTGGTTGGGAGTCGATTTTGAATAGCATGACATGTTTCCTTGGTCAGCACATGGATCTCAGGATAGTGATTGCGCTGCCTCTTCTTTCTGCAGACTGTGGTTCGTTCTTTAAGATCTTTCTGCGGAAGAGGGATGTGTGCCAAGGCTTCTGAAAGAGTGAGTTGGATCGTGAACTTATCGAGCATCTCTTTCGTCAAATCATTCATTTGAATCTTCTTGGCATTTTTTTATCGCCTTTTCCAAAGTAGAGAAAAGAAATCTGTACATCCTCCGGGTTAGTCTATACAATCGGAGGATCAGAAAAAGAAGAAGGAAAAGTTTTTGTAAAACTGAGACCTGATTTCCTCGAATCATCAGAAAGAGAAAGATCTTGATCAACAATCTTTTTATTTCTTTTTTGAGTTCTTCTCTTTTGTACATTTTTTACGGTTTTCTATCATCATCACTATTTACAAAGAAAGGTAATACAGCTACATCGACGTTCAGCTCTGGCTGCTCTTCAGGCCTGATGGCTTCAGCACCACCATCTCCATCGTCAAAGGGTGAAACGGCTTCAGACTGCCATCAGTGTCTTCTACATGCTTGCTTGTGTTATCCAGAATGTCCTCCTCGAGCCTAAAAGAGTCTCTGCCTATTGGAATCTGACCGCTCCTAAGAGAAATGAAATCAGTGTCATCACAGAAAAGATAATCGTCTAGAAATACCTGTGACTGGAGGGTGGGCTCGGTCAAAACTACCTGCTCTGATTTCTGCTTCAAATTATTCTGGGTTCTATCTAGGCAGGCAAGGCAGACTTCCCTTTGATAAGATCTGTAACATGGATTTTGAACTCATCCATTTATCGCCTAAAAGAAGCCTGTTGATCGGTAATCAAGTTGGCGAGATACTCTAAAGCTGGGTTATCATGGAAAGGTCCATGAGACCTGGATGAGTCACCTCGATGATATTGAGGCTGCGGCTGAGATGGCTATTGTGGAGGATAATGTTGTTGATACTGGTTCTGATAAGCGCTTTGCCTCCAGTGAGGTTGCTGGTATGGACGAGGACCTGAATGCTGATGTGATTCTCTGGTCTGTCCCATTGGTGCCTACAATGGCTGTTGGGAAGAGGCACCTCCTATCGACCAACGGAAGTCGGGGTAATCACGACGGATCCCTGGTTGTTGTGGACGGTCGTACCAAATCCCATTGACCTCAGTCAATGGCTCAGGCATCTCTGAGTATGCTAGGGGCATGGATGCCAAGGGCTGATCACTCTGATACACCACCATCTGAGTGTTAGATGATGGCATCTGTTGTAGTTGTGGGTACACCGAGGGGCGATGAGATGGCTCAGAATGCACATGGTAGATGTGTTGTACTAGAGACCCAGTAAGTATGCCTCGATCTCGGCTACCTGAGTCAGCTTGTGATCTCGAAGACCAGTTGGAGTCTGTTTGTAATTCTTGAAGGCACATAATCTGTGTCTTCAGATCACTCATGCATCTTTCAAGCTCGTCAATCTTATCGAGCTTGTCTAAGTTCTGGCACTTTTTCTGAATGATTTCCATACGATCCAACTTCTGGCAAATGATCCCCAATATCAGTTGATGGAGATTCAAGAGGAATTGAAACAACAGAAGATAGATTACCTTCTATTTGTGCCACTCAGGAATGATGGTGATAGGTTAGTGGCTTCGTCTGATTGTAGACTCGAGTCTGAGATATTGTGGTGTAGTTTTCTGCCATTTTCTCATAAATGGCCCAGACTCGATCCTCGTGCATCGAAAAATAAGATCCACCACACATGACATTCACCAGTCTCTATAACTTTGGTGTCAGCCCACCGAAGAAACTCTGTACAAGAGTTAGCTTGGAAAGTTCGTGATGGGGACACCGATCGATGAGCTCTCTGAATCTGTCCCATGTCTCGTGGAACTGTTCGTTCCAGATCATGGTGAAATTGCTTATCATAGTTCTAGCAGCATTTGTTCGACTGAGAGGGTAATATTTGTTCAGATAAGCGGTTCTCAGCTCCTCCCATGTCGAAACATATCTCCCTAGGTGTTTCAGCTAGTAGGCTGCTCGATCAACAAGGGAGAAAGGAAACACGATCAATTTGATCGTGTCCTCGTTCACATGCGCATCATGTACCGTGCTGCAGATAAGCTCAAACTCCTGAAGGTGCAAGTACGGCTCCTCAGTAGAAAGCCCGTGAAACTTAGGAAGCAGCTGTATCATTTGAGCTCGGAACTCGAAATTCCCGTGGATGACAGGAAGACAGATCCACCGGTGGGTTGTAGGAGCTCTAGGGTTGTAGAGCTGCTACATCGTGCAGTTCGATCGCGTGGCGGTCTCTCTGCTCCATCTTGCGACTCCTGATCCTTAGGTCCTGGTTGATCAGCTCTGGGATTCTCGGCTTCTGGATTATTTCGTTGGGTTTGCAACTGAGTCAGCTCGGCTCAAACATCATTCATTATTCTACCTTGCTCCCTTATTTGGTTTTGCATCGTCTCAAGGGAAACAAGTAGACCGCTGTTGATTGCGGCCTGATCTATGACTATAGAGATGCTCTGCGATGTCTTGCCACTCATGTCTTCTGGAAAGGAGAAAGAGTCTAAGTCATGCTCTGCTAGATCAATGTGTAACTGCGGTTGATTTTCTGGAGGTGATGATGGTAGAGAAGGAGAAGGAGAAGAAATCGACGACGGGCTTCCAGGGTGAGAGTCACGCCTGGAAGTAGCAACCTGATTTGATTTCGATTTGGGACGAGAGTCATCCCGAACCGATCTAGATGAACGGGTAGGTTCGCGAGAGAGTGGATCAGTTAGAGTAGACCAGAGCGATCGCCTTCCCATCATCTTTAAAGATTTTAGTTGACCAGATCTCGAAGATTGGACTCACGCTGCAATCAAACACAAGACAAACCCCGAGTTCACCAACGCAATCCTGGTGATGACCAAAAGAGTTCGGTCGTTTATCTTTTCAGTTTTACAGTTGTTTGGCAAACAATCTTCTCACAGATTAGTAAGATTAGATAGATGCTTGAAACTTCAACGTCGTACTGTCTCGAGTTCTCACCAAAAATCACCTAGTCTCAGCAAGTATGGGAGTAAGTACGGACCGTTTTTGGCTACCCGTGTTACTTGAGGACGGAGCCTCACGCAGTGTCCTCTAAACCTCTCACTCTACTAAGTGACCTCGGACCGTTTCCGGCTACCCAAGAGCAACCATTGAAGATAAGGTGAGTAAAAGTGTGAACTAAGTAGCACTTCGATAGAAGCCCAGACTCTATCTCTACCTTATGTGTCATCTCTCACTCACTGAATCTAGAGGTAGTACATGCGATGCAAATTTGAAGGTTGCTCTCCCCAAAACAATTTGAGTCCTTACGTTTCTTTTAAGGTCCGATAGAAGTTAACAGTCCCTGTTTTAGTTTTTGATTTTCATATTTTTTGGATATTTTCAGAGAAAAATCATCTAACGTATTTTTGTATTTTGGGTTTGGCCCTAGATACAAGCACCTAGGTGTTATATCCTAAGCAAACATCTAAGCTACGATGCACAGAGAAGGAAAAATTGTAAAAATCTTAACAAGCACCTAACTCGAAAAACTACAGAAAATCATCGAGAAAAACGCGAGCGAAAAAGCCGCGGTGTGTGCCCCCCAAGAGTACAACCATGGTGAAGCAGACCCTGAGAGAGATACAAGTCGAGATGCCTTTACGAGGCCCCTTTCAACAAAAACAAAGAAAAGGGCAAGTGCCCTAAAATTTTTATATTTTTACAAGAAAGAAAAGAAAATTCTACAGCTTTTGCAGTTTTCAGATATGTGGCTCAACCTGTGCTGCGCAACTCAAAAACAAAAAGTCGCGAGGATGGAGAATAAAATGGCGCAAAAGAAATCCTAAACCTAAGTCTACAGTTGCCCTAACGCAACCTCTCCGACAACGGCGCCATCTGAAAAACTCAAAAATCCCTGATCTTAATACTTCAGAATCCTATAAAGAAGGAAATAGAGAAAAAAGTCACGGTCGTTGTATCGAGCAGGTGAGTTTTACCAGAAAAGATTAATTTGGGATTAATCTTCTTTTATTTTATCTATACTCCTAAACAAGATGTATGCGATTAAGCACAGGAGTGTTGAAATTCAGGGAGGCAAACTATTTGAAACTAGGTAAAAATCGGTAGAAAAGCTTAGGTAAATGGTTTCCTATATTTTATTTTCTTTTTTAAGGATTTTTCTGGATTTTGATTTGATTTTTAATGAATTTTTATTGTTTTTTTACGAATTTTATGTATTTTATGATTTTTCTATTATTTTTGAAAAATGTTTTATACTTTTTATTTGAATTTTGAATTTATTATTTTTATATTTTATTATTATTTTCTGTTTTTATGGATTTTAAAGAATTTTTAATATTTTTATGTGTTTTGGTTTATTTTTAAAGAGAAAGTTTACTCTTTTTTTTAAACTGTGATGTTTTTCTGATTTTTAAGATTTAAAACAATATTAAATTATTTTTATTTTATTTTTATTAAAAGCATGTGAAATTATCTTTCCAATGACATATTTTGCGTTTTAGAGGATTTTTATTTATTTAGTTCTGATTTTTACAAGTTTTAATGTGTTTTATATTTTTTTATTAGATTTGTTATTCGATTTTTTGTTTTTTTGGATTAGTGGGTAAAATAGGGTAAAATATAATAAAGATGATTTTTTTATTAAAATATTTTTTTATATTTTTGTGTGTTTTAAAGTTTGTTGTGTTTTTATGGATTTCTTAATGAAATATTAAAAAAATGAAAAGTTTTTTTATTTTTTTTCAAAAAACTATTTATTACTATGTATAGTATAGCATAGGGTAGTTATATGTATTTTTATTAAATTTTTATATCTAGTTTATTACGTAAAGTATATAGTACTAAATAGTTTATATACAATTAGGGGTATTATTTCCTGGAAAGTATGGGGGTATGTGTGTAAAATGCAAAACCTGAAGGTTTTGTAAGCAAATAGAACAGGGACTTAATGCAGATCATGTGAATGCTCTCATACTCTTCCAACCAGATGACTTGTTCGAGAATGGAATAAGATGCGGGGGTAATATGCTAATCACCCAAATATCAGGCTTGTGCACATGATCCGCGCATGTTGCGCTAGAGCAGTGGGGTGATTAGCTTTTTTTTAGATGCTGACAATTGGAACGATCAACGACCGTCCAATGGCTTTAGATCGTGCGATCCCTGTACATTATGGCAATACATATTATTCCTTCCCAAAATGGATTAAGCGGTGGCGATTCGCAATGGAGCAACGTCGGAACTCGATGCGATGGTATCACAGACGAAGCTCTTGGATGCAGATCTCCAGGTGCTGTGGGTTTAGGAGATAGTCTATTTCCTTAGCTCTTTGAGCATGCAATAGACGGAGCCCGCGATGCTCCGTTCAGATATGGATGTTATTCGACTTAGTGAGGTTTTCGATCTGATGCGCTGTAGGTAATCAGATTTCGAGGCGATGATTCTCTGGGTAGATCTGAATATCTGAGCGGGGTTCGAATGATAGTTCATGTCTAAAACTGCAGATGATGGACTTCTGATCATTGATCTCAGTTCTTCAACCTGTGCTCGGCAACGACCTCAGACGATAGTGATGGTGCTGCGACTTCCAGATGGTTCAATCCAAGTGCTCAGGGCGACAGTTGTTAGAGCGGAGATTGATTGCGTGGCGGCTGCTGCAGTTTCTCTGATCTGCTTGATGAGTCGAGCGGTAGACGACGGTGCTCAGGACAACTGAAGCTTCTCAAGGCACAGCTCTCTGGACAGAAGCGGTGATTTCAGATTTGGAAGTAACGACAGAGGTAGTTATCAGAGGTCACCACTTCATTTTCAGATGTATATGCAGTTCTTCGATGTTGAGCGGCTAAGCATGATGGATTTTCGAGTTAGATCACCCGTCGATGCTTTTGCTACCAGCTTTATCTATAGAGATCTCGAATCTCCAGGAAATTTTGATTGAATGTCTAGATGGTCAAACTTCTATTCTGTGATGTCCTTCCAAATACTTTGCATGGTGTTCAGACACATGGGTTCAAAGCACCATGGGATGCATAGATGGATCGAATGTGGGCAAGCAGACATTCATTGCTTTGAATGGAACAGTGGAACGGAGTGAAAGTGGATTATTGTTGGTTCGATTTGGGCCGATTTACAGAGAAAACGAGACGGAATGAGAGGAGGTTGAGGAGTAAAAGGGGAGATGAAGTGGATGCAGAACTCGGTGAGAGGATGAAATCCGAAATGATAGAAGGATTACAGAGAAAATGGAGATGGTGAAGTTGATTTAAAGGAGATTAGACAATATAAAAGTAAAATGGAAAGCCTAACCTGTAGAAACAAAGGGACTGGTGGTCGATGTGCCTGTGGGCAGAGGCGTGTGCCTCCTAGATTGTTGTCGCCTTGACGCGCGGCGTCACGGAGGCTCGATTGCGGCGGAGTTTGGACTACAACTCCGGTGAGATCTAACCACCCCTCTGCTCTAGACCTCGCTCAACGGTGGACGAAGGGCGATGTCACTCAACTCTCGCTCTCAACCGGATCTTTAGGAATAACAGAGGTGATAAAAATGGCGGATGGGTGAACGATCGGGGGGTGGTCGGTTATTTATAGATGAGGAACGTTCCGGTCACCGATGGTGGTGACGGGGTCGAGGGAAGTTGGGTAAACGGCCGGCCAACTGCCGGTCGTTGGAGGTGGTTACGAAGGTTGGCGGTTCGTCGGAGAAGAATGGAAGAGGGAGGCAAGATGGGCAAAACCGTCGGGGAAGAAGAAGGGAGAAGAAGGTAATCGGGAAAAATGGGAAAGTAAGAGAGAGAGAGAGGAAAGAGAGAGGGGAGAGAAAGAGGGAAGGAAAAAATAAAATAAAATAAATATAAGTAAATAATTAAAAATAAAATTAAGTTTAATTAATTATACAATAATTTCGAAATTAAATAAATAAATATAATTAATAGATTATTTAATTAGTTAATTAAGTAATTAAGTAATTAAATATTAATTAATTAAGTGTATAATTAAATAAATAATTTAAATAAATAAATAAATGAAATTTTATTAATTTTAAAACAATAAATAATAAATATATTAAAGTATTAAATAATAATATAAGTTACGGTTTATTGTATAATATATCAATACGGACTTGAAAACCACATTTTTCGCATTAATTTCGATTTTAGCGAAACTAGTGTCATTTTTTAGATAATTTAAAAATATAATTTTTTGGACCGATTTTGCTTAATTCGGAGTTCATACGGTCGATTTATGAGGTCCGGAAGAAAAAAGTAGCAGCTTCGAGGCTTCGGATTTTATTGGTATTTTGGCTTAATTATATTTTTGTATTTTTGTATACAATTTTAGATGATTTTAGGAAAAAGAATAAAGTTCATCGGGTTTACGGTTATTTAATTAAAAATCCGAGAAATTTCTATATATAATACATATATACAATGCATCCAAAAAGCTGAAACTCACCGGTTTTATTTTAATTTTTTTGATATTTTTAATAAATAGTACTATGTACAAAATAGATTTTAAAAGTGAGTTTGGTCCATTTGGAGTTTTCTATAAATAGATATGAACCTTGGAAGTCAACTTTTGTGGCTTTTACGGTTCATTGCGGTTAATTATTTTTTCATCGAAATATTTTTCTAATATTTTTATAAAATAATATATATTTTTATGAACAACTTTTACAAAAAGGAGTATTTTTGTTTTGAAGTGGTTTTGATGATAAATAAAACAGGTGAAATATTTCTATGGTGAAAAATGGGTAAATTATATTATTGGTCTTGATTTTCCGAATATTTTTGTATGTTTTGATCTTTATCTCCCCCTACTTATTCCTTTTGTCGACCTGGTCAATATTGACCTGGTCTCAAGGTTAGGATCAGTCTATATATTACATATACATCATTCTTTTCTTTTATTTTTATTTTTATCTTTATTCTTTTTATTTTAGATAAAATAAGTGTTAATTATATAATATTAATAATTGTGGTTAGAGTGATAATTGGTAGGAATTAGTGGATATTTACATGTATTTTATCAAGGATTTTAGCCAAATTGAAAGAATGGCGATGAATCATGGATTCAACATTTATCCCATCCTCGAGCATTATTAGATCGGGTCTAGACTCAAATTTCGAGTCCCAGTCCCATAAGTAAAATCTCATCTCATCTCATCCTACATGCATTTGTGAGAGTAATGTGCTGATCATATTCTTAAAAGTAGAGATTGAGAGTGTAACATAGCCCTCATATCCTTCAAATTAGGGAAGTGTGGATTATTAAGTTTCAAACCCATAATGACTAAGGTTGGTTAACTCAGACTCTCGATACCTCAAAAATTAAGTGTCCTCAGATCCTTAAGCCTTGAGTGAGAGTGAATGTGTCAGAAATACACCAACTCCAAAGTTAGTAATTTTTTTAATCCTTAGAGAAATAATGACTGGCCCAAGCTCATATGAATAGTTGCATCTACTTCCAGCCAGTATGGGTGTAAGTACAGACCATTAGACTACTACCTGTATTACTTCAAGATGGTGTCATTCGCATTGTCTTTTAACCATCCAATCTGCTAAGGGAGACCGTAGATCCCTCACTAAGAAATAGCTACTCATTTTTAAGCTTAGTAGTCAGAATCATTGCTAAAGTAAAGTTTTTAATTATTTAGATTTTTATGGGTTTTTGAATAATGTTAGTCTCATTTAATCCCTTATTTTTGAAAGAATTTTGAAAACATTTTCCAAACCATGTCACAATATATAGATTTTCAAAACATTTTTCAACCCATTTTCAAAATGACTCAAACCCCATTTTTCAAACCATTGTCAAATAATTTTCAAAATACTGTCACAAAACATAGAAAAAATGTCAAAGTTTTTACAAATATTTTTATGAAAAATAGTTCACAAAATAATATACCTTAGCCCAAGATTATTCAAAATTTTCAAAAATTTCAAAATATGAGCTATGGCTATACACCCCTATACTTAGCTATTTCTGTGTCCCCATAGCACATAGTGATATGAAGCCATAGCTCACGTCAAAATATAGAAGAGCATACGAGAACTGATTCAGGATCAAATGAGTATAGAAGGTAACCGAGGCTCGGGTCCCCCCTATACTTAGGCTAAGAAGAGCCTAAGTAGAGAGATGCAATGAGGACGGAGGGACCCGAGGCGAATAATCAATGAATATACATGGTTCCTCCTATACATAGGCTGAAGAGTATCCTAGGTATCTGGATGAAGCATTAAGGATGGAGGACCAGTGTATTAGTTAGGGTTAGAGGGGGAGTGGATTACAACTTGATTGAATCTGGGGAGATGTTGGTAGAGCAACGAGGTTTATGGGAGTGTTGGGTGAAAAACGCATTCAGTCTCAACGAAGCAAGCAACGATACCCATATTTTCATCAACTTCACACATGAGGGTCGTAAAGGTTTGGCCATTTTTATCTTGTCTGTTTTAGTTAGTGATCATCCAAAAAATTCTGGTTCATTATGTAGGACTTAAAGATACTTTTTGGTCACTATCCTAGGGATATGTCCTCACCTCTCATTATTCAATCACAATCTGTGTACAATGCAGGCATTGCTCTCCCATAATCCAAGGTTCATTTTATTCCATTTTAATTTTGTTGACTTGCATTAACAGTCCCAATTGTATGCTTTGGGTTATCATTGTTTTAGTTTGAGTGCATATCAAGCATTCATCATCTAATGACCATTCTCAATTCCCTTTAATATCCTAAGTGATAAATCAAGAGGACGATCGATAAAACCAATGCATTAGCAAAAATCATGATGCATGCTTGTAAGAGAAACTTACAATGCCTCTAGCATCCTCCAAGCACGTGCAAGACTGTATTGAAATTTTAACACTATATGCATGCCAGTCGTGGAATTGCACCCTAAACGTGATTGATGTTTATATGTATCTCAATGAGTCAAGGGACAGGAGTGAATTCTCTTCGATCCTTATTTGTGTGTTCTAACCTATGAAGTAGTTTCGAACACTTAAGTGAAGCCCCACCCTGACTGGGATGAAACATGCTTCACACAACATATGCAAATGTCCAAGTCCAATTACACACGCCAGCCCAAGAATGAGGACCACTTAAAAATGCAATTATTACACATTTATATAAAAATTGAAATGAAATGCAATGCTAAACTCCTTGATTTCTCCTGAGTTTCTTCTGCAGCTCCTTGCAGTAGGAGCTCCCAACTCCATGCCTCCATATCGATCAAGTGTCTTCCATCTTCACGGACTCTGCCATAATAGAAAAATATCAGGAAAAATGTCAAGAATTTTAATCAACATAATATGATACAAAAATAGACAGAACAAAGAGAGCTATTTTTTTTAAAATAATCAACTTAAAATAATTCAAAAAATCCAAAAAATAAATGAGGATGAGTCATGTTCCCGGCAACGATGCCATTTGATGAGTTGCAAAACTGCCTCTTTCATATGCCTTTTTTTACATAGCATAGAAGGTTATTTTGGATATGTACAGACTCAACCACATGCTTGAATATGTGGCAATAAAATTTTACTTGATAAGTGCACTAAGGTCGAACACAGGGACACAAGCCTCTAAGTCAATTAATTGGATCTTAATGATTAAAAGTAAGCAATTGCATTCTGTGATATAGGTCTTCTGAATGCAGACATCATAAAATGATGTCATAATATACACACAAAATAAATGGACAAACATAAAATATGCATGACGATGATGCAATGATAAAGGTGTGAAGATATGATGGAGAACAATGATGAACACAAAATGAGAGATCAATTTCATGCATTTTTTATTTTAATTTTATTAAAAATAAATGTGACACAAAATACAAGAAAATGTGACGTAAGGTTCAATGAGATGCAATGCATTGAATGATGAGAAATATGCCATTTTTAGCAATATAAAAATTGATGCAAGATACTATGCAATGATATAGAGGGATGCATGCAAAAATGTGTAGTTCAATTACTGAGCAATCAAAAGTGAGCCAATTTCAATATCAATTGAAGCACAATGATTGTTAATGGCATTTAAATGAGGAACAAATGACACATGAATCATATAGAATTTAGAATATAAAATATGCATCAAATCAAAGAAACAATAATGCCATCATGAAGAGTGCAAAATTGGCAAAACAATGAAATTGAAATAACTGGATTTGGAGTTTGTATGGTCGATTTGAATAAAAAAGTGCAAGGGCATACTTGCAATAAAAATATGAAGATAAAATGCATAAATTTTGCATATAGGTTCTTCAAAGGGCATAAATGCAATTAATAAAAATCGTATGGGTCCCTTCATACTTTTTGTAATTATTCCAACTTTGTAGGGAATGGAAGCAATTTATCCAGCCCGCATGTACCTGGCATGCGCGTGGGCTAGGTTTGGGAGGCACACGAGGTTTGGATGGAGGTCGGGTGCCGCTGCAAGGGCCTCGAGCCCCGTGGTGGCCCGCAGTGCTTTAGGTGGAGGCTCGGTTCCACCGAGCCGTGTAGTTTCGGTGAGGAGACATGGCATTATCTGAACCGTTGGATGGTTGCCGGATGGGCACCATCAAACGACAATTGTATCTTCAAGCTTCTGTCTTCCACTGTGTGGGAGGTGGCCCATTTGGTGCTCCAGCAGGGATGCCAGAGCTCTTCCTTCCTTAATTAAACTAGTTGTATATCGGAGAAGATGCTAAAGGGTCTGGTGATGAATCTTGAGTGAAAGAGGAGGCACGAGAGCTACTGGCAACATCCAACGATGAAGCCTCGTCAGAGGCGGAGCTCTAGAGATGAGCTCCACCCGAAGTCCAACTAATGAAGGTAATGCCTGTAGAAAGGATTAAAGGGTGAATAGCCGAAGTAGGAGTAGCTAGAGTGGTGTTCTACGAGCGAAGAGGGTGGAGCCCAAGATGTGATCTCCTTCACTTCTGGCAGAGGAGATGGCATGGAGTGGAGGGGGTTGCGGAGGAAGGGAGGTGGTGAACGGAGGGTAGCGGTGAGGATGAGAACTAAACGGTGGCGATCGATAGTGATTAAATTGAAGAAGATAAATGCTGGAAGAGGTGAGTAAAAAGGGAGAAAGTTAATAGAAAATAAGATAGAAGATTCTTACCCAAGCTTGAAGATGATCTCCGGTAGAGGAAAGACTTTGGTTGAGGCTCGTTGTGAGCCTCCGATCGTCACTCTATCTGGACAGCCATGACAGATGGCTTGAACAGCTGCAGAGCAGCTGTGACTTGGTCGGGCGGCCAAGTGTCTCACCTGGGCTCGCCGACCAGCATAGCTCCATGATCCAACCTACGTTTGTCACAAGGAGGCAGAGGGAATGTAGGTCGTGACCTCTATAATAGTCTATGATGAGGGATGACATCGAAGCATAGGTTTTATAGGTGATGAACATCGTCCGTTATAATGGTGGAGGGGCATTTTTGCAATCATCGCAAGTGGCCGTAAGAATAGGATTGAGGGGTGTAAATGTCCGAGCGAGTCAGTGGGGAGTGAGGGAGAAGTGTAGGAGGTGTTAGCAAGTGGGTTTGGTGGTGATAATGGCTGCAGTAAAGGGGTGAAGTGCGATGGGAAACAGGGTAATCGTGGGGTAGAGAGGGGGCGATGGAGGAGGAAGATGGAGTTTGGGCCGTCGTCTTGCGATCTAATAGTCAGGAGGAGAGCACGGAGTGATGGCTGGGATCAGATCAGATAATCTGATCCTACATTGGGGAACATGACGTAGAGGGGTAGTTGAGATGGAGGGGATTCATCCTATGGTTAGGAAGAGGGAGCATGACGTGGAGGGTGCATTACCGTAATTGAATCATTCGAATTCGATTAGGATTCGTTCGATAAAAATTCAAAAAAAGTTCGATTCGAAATCAAATGAACTGAATTTGAATTTAACTTTTGGATTCGATTCCCAAATGAATCAAATCTGAATTCACTTGGATTCGTTCGATAACAATTCGATTCGATACACACATATATGATATGGTATGAAGCATTATATATATGTAAGTAAATATAATATATATTTTGTAAAATCCCCGCACATGATACACAAGTTAATATAATAAATAAAATTTTTCATCATCTTATTCTAAACATCTCAATTTTAGGATGCCCATTGCATACACTATACCCCCTCTTTACTTCCCCAAATTCTCTCTCCCCTTATCACTCATGAGAAAAATCCTAACATTTGCTTCTGCTCTCCAACATTGTCAGCTCCAACCTCTCGCTCTTGCTTGCTCTCTCCAACGTTGTTGGCTCCAGCCTCCCGCTCCTGTTCACTCTCTCCAACGTCGCCGGCTCTAGCCTCCCGCTCCCGCTTGCTCTCTCCAACGTCGTCGGCTCCAGTATCCCACTCCTGCCCGCTCCCACTACTGACAACACCACCCTCCCACTAGGCAGTAGCCAACCCCACCACCAGCTCCGTCTCTCCCTCGTCGTTGACGACGACACCGGTTCTAGACTCACCAACGTCGTCAGCATCTCTCCATCATCTCGCAGCTACTGGTATTACCACACACCCCTTTTACCTTAAAATCTTAAGATTTAGGTTCTATCCAAATAATTTATGTGATGCTAAAATACATTATCTATAAACAAAACACATACTAAATTTTTACAAATCATCCCGAAGTCACATATTTCAAATTTCTAACAATCTTTTTCTTTAATCACACTCATAATCCTCCCATCCATCATAACATTCATAAGTTATGATAAGGACAACTAAGCATTTGAATACAAATAATATCTTAGAGACAATTAAGGTATGGATAGATTTCATGGATTTCAAGCTTTTCCTAAATGGCTAAATGCACAAAGATAATAGCTGCAACTAAATTCCATTTCTCATTAAGGTTACAAGGGAACTAGGTTATCAAGAAGGAAATATCATCATAATCTTTAATAAGCCCAACTATGCCCCCATAAGAGTGCATTGAAATGAGGTAAGCATGAACTGTTCATGCTTGATGTAGAAAAAATATTACATATTAGAAAATTGAAAATTAGGGCCATACCAAATGAGTTCTCAGTCAGTCTGCTGGTGTTTATATACCTCAGATGTCGGATTCTACTCCTTAAGTCAGTTCACATCGACCTTTTATGGTTCTATGGAATTTAGTGATTCTTTTTTTCTCAGATATATTGGAGATAGGACATAATGGGAGGGAATATATGGAGTATTCTTCAGAGAAACGTGGAACACAATCTTCTGGCTATTATTTTGGGCATGCATATCTATTAATCTATATCTTGTATTTCTATATTGGTATGGAATTTAAAATATAGTTTCGAGTATGTGTTTTCATTTTGTTTTTAGACGTCTAATTCAAACACACCATCTTCTCAAGATAGTGTCTATGAGAGGGTCATTGAGCATGATGATGATATGAAAAAGTGGAAGCAGAGGATGAAGAAATAGAAAAATTGATTCCTGAAATAATTAATAAGATTGACAGAAAGAAAATATCAATGGTTTATGAATCATTTACCAAAGAGAATGAGAAAGTTGGTGGAGTGCTCGTCGAAAGGTGGAGATGCATTGATTGAATTTTCATCATAGGTATAAAAAGAAAAGATCAATGGTTCATCAAGATGCCAATAATTATTTTTTCTTTATATATTCAATTCACCATAGGTACAAAAAGAGCAAATAAGAATTGCAGGAGACATACACGAATGATAAAAGTTAGGCACTTTAATGCAATTTATATTATCTATTGAATTTTACCATTTATATTAAACGTTTTTTACTTATCTCAATTATTTTCTCACAAATTATTATCACAAAGTATTCAATTCTTTGAGACTTAAAATATTATTAATATATATTTTTATTATTAGTTACATTATTAAATAAAATTCTAATTCGATATAAAATGAATCGAATTTGAATATTCGAAACACCAAACGAATTGAATTTGAATTTAGATTAGAAATTCGTTTAATATTCGATTCGAATTCGGATTCGAAAATTTTATAATGGATTGAATCTGAATTTAAGTGGATTCGAATTATTCGATTCGATTAGCACCCCTAGTTAGCAAGTGGGTTTGGTGGTGATAATGGCTGCAGTAAAGGGGTGAAGTGCGATGGGAAACGGGGGAATCGTGGGGTAGAGAGGGGGCGATGGAGGAGGAAGATGGAGTTTGGGCCGTCGTCTTGCGATCTAATAGCCAGGAGGAGAGCACGGAGTGATGGCTGGGATCAGATCAGATAATCTGATCCTACATTGGGGAACATGACGTAGAGGGGTAGTTGAGATGGAGGGGATTCATCCTATGGTTAGGAAGAGGGAGCACGTCGTGGAGGGTGCATGACCGTATGATTTGAAGTGATTTTACGACTGGGATGAAGGCGGGGTTGGATGGTGTGGATCTGCGGATGGTGAGATAATCCAATGGTTGTGGGAGGAGAGGAGAGGATTGGTCGAGATGGAGCAGGGATGCTGGATCCAAGGGCGTAGAGAGGAGGTGGGTGGCTCAAGGAGAAGGGGTCGCATGGCGGCTCTAGAGAGCGCCACATGGCCCAATCAACTTATTCAAAAATGGGAAAATAGAAAAAATATAAAAGAACAAAAAGGAGGAATTAGGAAAAAGTCTAAACATGAAAGTTATAGATCTCGAGGAAATCTACAAGTTTCATGTTGGATAAAAAGGTAAAAGAGATTAAATAAACAACACAAAAACTTTGGAGAGTATTTTAAATAGATAAAAATGATGCATTTTAATGTTTTGTGATTTTTATGTCTTTTTAATTTCTTTTAAAGCCCAAAATAAATATATACAATATTTAATCTATTTTTGGAGTTTTTAATAGGAAATAAAACAAAAAAAATAAAGAAAATAGAAGGGGTTAATAATTGTACAATAATTATTGTTATTTACAGGAAAAGGATCAATTGCTAATTAGAGTGCATTTTTAATGTTTTTTGTTGATTTATTCAAGCTCAGAGGATAATTAAGGAGTATAGTGATGATAAATCAGAGATTCATCAATACGAAAAATCATTAAATTGGAATTAATTATCATAGATATGATTAATGTGGATAACACCATCCACAATAATTATGTATATGTTGATATGATCCACAATATCCTGAAGAGAGTTGATTGTGAATGAGATTCACAATATATATGTTAATGTGAATTGGATTCACATTATATATTTTAATGTAAATATGATTTACATTTAATATTGGATTGAAAAATTTAATTCGCAAATGTTAATGGTATAATTACAATTATCACAAATAATTTGGAATTGTTTAGAGATAATTCAATTATTCAATTAATTAATATAATGGATAAATTAATTTGAATCATCCCATTACTTAGAGTGGAAGTCCATGGGTTGTTAAACCATAGTGTACGTCCAACCTATATTTAATAAATGGATGGAGCCTTATTTTAATTAAATCGATTTACCAATTAATTGTTTTAATTTGGAATTTATTTTCAAATTATCTCTTTGTGTTTTCTTTTGTGTTTATTGTAATCTTAAAAGAAATGCAAATCAATCTAAACCATTGATTAGTAAGAGCACATAAATTGGGATCCATGGAAAGAAACACAAATCAATATAAACCATTAATTATTGTGAGCACATGGATTGGGATCCATAGACTTCCAAAATGTTATAAAGGAGAGACCAACCATAGCCCTCTTTAACAGTAATTGAATGCAATTGTGCATTAACAAAACTTTCTCTCTCTCTACACACATCCACTCTCTTTCTCTCCATAAACTTGGTGGAGATCATGATCGTCATCACATTACAGCTGTGCTACTGGACTAAAAGCTCGATAAACTCGGTACTCTTCAGTGCCTTGTGCTCGTGAAGAAGACAACGGATTTCGTGCGAAGAAATAAGGAGGTTACTTGCTTGGACCATTGCTTGATATTACAGGAAGTTTGTGACTCATCACCATGCCCGCAAGTGCACTCTTGTTGGATCGAACTTGAGTCAGGAGGCCTCTTCACTTAGAGGAGTCAAATCACAACCACGCTTCAAGAGGTAAGCCTAAAATCATGTGATATGAATGAAATGGCAATGAAAATGTTCCCAGGCCATGTGGTTTCATTCTTAAATTTTTTTCTGCTACCATGTCAGCTAGTACGATTATTTGACCTCGATCAGATTTTATCTGATCTCCATGCTTCTTTGATGCGTGGGGCTAACAACATGCCTTGGCGATGGTGGAATCGATCTTCTCCACCCTTCTCCACACGCAGAACTCTCAGGGGACACCTCCTATCTCTAGGGTCTTCTTCAGTCAAGAGATCTTGTGGTTACGGGGGATGAAAATGGATCAAAAATCGAACGGAAGAAGAGGATGGGATTTCATAGAAGTGGCAGAGGAGGAAGTTGACCTTTGGATTATGCTCATATCAATGGTAACACTAGGTTTTGGTGGAGTGCGATCTTGTTCACAATTTTGGTGAAGGTCTAGCTATGATCGAAGGAGTGGAGCCAGCATGAAAAATTGAAGAACAACGGGGTCAGAGGTGTTCGAGGTGGCCCCCGTGAAGATGGGGTGTTGACCCGAGGATCAACACTCCTTGGAAGCTGATTGGGTCATGTAGGCCTGTTAGAACAAAATTAGAATAGAAAATGAAAGAAAATTAAAAATAAAATAGTAAATGATTTTATTTCAGAATACTCTAAACATGAAAAGTGGATATTATTTTATAAACTATTCTAGTGATTTTTATTTTTTTTACAATCTTATTTAATATAATCTATTATTTTACATTATATATAGGTATATATAATTAAGTGTTATGTATTTCTATTTTATTTTATTATTTCTATACATAATATCATATTTACATAATTTATATATTTACAACATTATTTAATACACATTTACATATTTTTATGGTTCTTTTGTAATTTTGTTTATATGTATAAGTAGGTGTATCTATACTATAAGTATATTATACATATTCATTTAGATGTATTAATTATTTTGGATGTCTTTAAAATATTTTTATTTCTGATTAAATTTTTATTATGTATTATATAATATATACAATGATTTAAAATATAGGTTGATTTAAAATGTAAAGAATAAAATAAATAGTTATATATATATGCCCAAGTACAATAGTACCCCAAAATTCTGGCTTTGCATTATAGCTCCAATTCCAAGGAAACCACCTTCATTTGATAGATAATTTAATTTTAAATATAATGGAGGGTGAGTTTGGTTAATTTTGAGTCATATGGAAAAGATATTAATAAATGAAGTTCTATTTACGTCTTTTTCAATTAAGTGTACAAAGTGTATTGTGCATGATTTATTTTGGCTTGTATTTTTCTTATTTTCTATACATTAATATGTATAAGTTTTGTGTTGAACACTTTATTGTTTGAGGTGTGTATAATAAAGAATAAAATATTGTAATATTAGGCTATTTGCATAATATTTAGCACTTAAAAAGAATTAGAGTTTCTTTGTATTTCTATTAGTATTTTGCCGTATCTCATCATACTTTATTCTTGGTCGACCTAGTCAATAATTGACTAGGTCTAGAGGTTCAGGGTCAGTCAGTATCTTTGATACTTCCTTTATTTTTTTCTTTTCTTTACTCTTTTATTTAGGTTTAAATACAAGAACTAATATAATATTTTTACAACAATGTTAGATTATTATTTTATACAAACTAGTGATATTTACATTTATTTTACTAGGGATTTAAAGCCAAAATGAATGAATAAAGGTGGTTGAATGGCTATTCATCACTTACCTATGGTTGGTGGAAATCACAATCATTGTTGTGCTATTTTCAAGCTGTCGGATTGGTTGCTCAAGGAACTATGTCCTCTTCCGTGCATCACGCTCATAAAGAAGACAAGTGATTTTACTTATCGCTCGAGATTGCAGGAAGTTCATAACTCATCATCATGTCCGCAAGTGCACTCACATCGAATCAGACTTGAGTCAGGAGGTTTCTTCCTTTAGAAGATTTGAGGATTACAAACACGCTTCAAGAGGTAAGCCTAAACTCGTGTGGTCTTGATGAAACGTCATGGGAAAGATTCTAGTGCCATGTGGTTTCATCTTAATTTTTTTATTTTCCCACTGCCATACCAACTAGTACGATTAAATGATCTAGATCAGATTTGATATGTTCTCCACACATCTGCGATGCACGAGGCTAACACCTTTCCTTCAAAGACAACCTTCGAATCAAAGCACATTCATCTCTAGAAGAACAAATGTGCATTTTCAGAGAGAAATCACAACCATAGTAGCTCAAAAGCTTGCTCATATACATAAAATTAATAGAGCATTGCAGGTCCACCATTAAGAAATGTTAGACCCATAGATTGAAATGCGTTCAAGTGATATGAACAATCAACAAGAATCATACAAGTCCAAGTTCATTACCACCAAGTGGCTGGAGCCCAGATCAACTTCAAACAAGGACCACAACAAGAACCAAGCACTTTCAACTCAGGTGGCAAGTGCTACAATTAATTGAAAACACAAAGCCAACCTTCAAATCAATGCACATTCATATTTTGAAAAGGAAAATGTGATTTTTTAGAGAGAAACTACATAGCGGATCAAAATCTCATCATATATGTAAAAACATGAAGGCATTGCTGGTCCACCATTGGGAAGTGTTCAAGCCACAAATTGCAATGCATCCAAGTGATATGAGTAGTAAATAAGAAACATATAAGTACAAGATGATCATCAATAAATGGAAGGGGCCCATATCAACATCAATAGGGGACAAAACAAGAACAACCAAACACATTCAGCTAAGGTAGCAAGTGCTAAACGTGATAGATAAAACAAAACCACCCTTCAACTCAAAGCACATTCATCTCTGAAAAAAGCATATGTGCATTTTAGAGAGGAATCACAATCATAGCTACTCAAAAGCTCACTTATATATGTAAAAACGACAAGGCGTTGTAGGTACACCATTGGGAAATGTCCAAGCCACAAAAATTGTCATGCATCCTGGTGATCTGAGTAGTCAGAAAACATCATATAAGTCAGGTCTCATCATCAACATGGGGTAGGAGCCCAGATGATCAGTAAGCAAGGGCCAATAGAACAAGAACCAAACACACTCAGCTCATGTATCAAGCTGATAAAATCGATACATTACTCAAATATATCCTAAAAATCAATGCATGTTCATCTCCAGATATGCTAATGCACATTTTTGGATAGAACTAATAACCATTGCAGCTCTAAAGCTTGCTTAAATATATACAAGCATCAAGAGATTTCATAGAGCGACAAATTGCAAAGCTTCACAGTGATATGAGAAAATGAAAAACATCAATAAGTCCCAGCTCATTAACAACATATAACAAGAAATGGTCAATGAAGCTCGACATGCATATAAGTTTATATTAAAAAATTTGAACAAAAGACAAAGAAGCATATAATTTAGCCTAGAATCATGGAATAACAACCCATCTCCACATAGCTGCACACAAGAGAGCACAATGAAATGATCCCACGATGTTGCACAACAAAGGAGCATCAATCATAATCCAAGAGTGATGCAGAGCTCTGCATAAAACTCATACATTGCTCATTCAAGTCCCACACATCGCAAAAAACAACTATTGGCCATAATTCTAAACTAAAAAAACTCATGCAACATCAAGAACATACTACAATCATCCACCTGTTCCAGTTTTCGTGCTTAAACCTCCAAAACCCAACATGAGTGGTTACAAGTAATGCTAAGCATACCACCATCAAGATTAAAATAGGTCAAACATAAAGCAAAGAATGCAAATCAGTAAATGCATAAATCAAAATATGTCATGCTCAACAAGACAATGATATCCATTTTGAACCAATGGCTGAAAAATGAAGATCAGATACCTCACAATCCAGAAAGGCCACAAGGTCGCCATGGATATGCTAGGGTGTAATATTAGGCTATATGCACTCAATTGACATCTCCAGGATAAAAGTGGTCTCATCAAAAAGTCGTCTACATTAAAGTAAAAAGTGGTCTACTAAAAAATGATTTGATATGTATCACTTGGAGCCTCCACGTGTCGCTCCAAAAAAAATTAAAAATTAAATCAAAAGAAAGTTCAAAAATAAAAAGAAAATGAGATCAAATAAAAAAGTGATCTAGATGAAAGTTGTTTTTAAATAAAAAGAAAATTAGATCTACAATTTTTTTGAAGGATTCAAAACCAAAAGAGATCATCGGTACAAAAAGTTTTTTTGTGGTACTCTATAGATATAAAGTATCGTATTTTTGTATTTCACAAAATTTTTTGTTATTTTTAAATAAGATAAAATTAAATAAAATATAAAATAAATATATACACCTTAATCTAACTTTTTGGATTTTTTAATAACTAAGAAAATAAACAAATAAAATCAAAGGGATATATACATACTCATGGTGATTTATTTTCTTTGATTTTTGCTTCAATTTTTATTTGAATTTTTGCATGTTTAATTAAAACATAAATCAAAGAAAATAAATTCAAAATAAATAAATCAAATAGGGTTATTTTGTACATAAAATAATAATGTCAAATTAGTCAATATGTACAATATACAATGAGGCTCCATAACCTAAGTTTCACATGTGAACTCCGATTCTTTTGAATTTGGTCTTGTTTTGTAGATAATTGAACATGCATTAATTCAAAAGTAAGTAGGGTCCATAGGAGACTGTATGAGGGAGATATTCACGTTTACAACTTTTAGTCTCAAAACTTCGATTTGTGTTTTATTGAGCAAATATACAAGTTAGTATTATTTTGGTATTTTTTTATTTGCTAATGTTAGTAATATGTACACTATAGAGTTTGGTTTTATTTTATTTGGAGTTAGTGAAAAATAAATAAAAATATGGGAAATTATGGTAATATGAAAGTGATAATTTCTAGATATATGGGCTTCTTATTTAATGCAATTATGAATGCCAAATTGCGAATATTATTTATATGCATATTAATGATAATAATACAAAATAGATTATTAAATGCAGTTAAATACTTGGGAACGGAGCTCTATTTTCAACTTTAGAGTGATTATTCACATACTAATCAATGTGTGAATCACAACTTTAACCCATGCAAAAAACCAGTGTGCATAGTACCTAATATTATTACACGTAACATACAACATTTTTAAAGTAAATTTCAAATGTTGGTAGAAAATATGTTATTTAATTATCTATTATATAAATTATTTCACCTTTAGCATTCTTTAGCTTCTTTCTTATTACATTGTACTTATACTTTATGCAATGTTTGATTTAGTCAACCATTGATATGAACTTTATAAAAAAAATCTTTTAGATTATCAATATTCGGAAGAATTTATTATTCATAGAATAATTCATATATATTCACTAAAATTGATGACTAAAATCCTTTTTTTTATATTTTAATGTATTTTTTGAAATCAATTAGGGATCTTTAAATTACTATATGACATCATATTCTAATTCAAATTTCGACCCAATTCGAGACTCATATCCCCTCCTTCAAAACTGTCAAAATTTAACGATCTCGGATTGTTGAAATTGATCCCTTATAGATGAGCAGGTTAAGTATGTAAACATGGAATTTTAATAACAACTTATTGTCATCTAGGGGACTACATTCCTCGAGGTGTTCTCAAAAAATACCTAAAGAAATAATAAAAGAGAGTGGGGATAGCCAAGTTGGCGTCCCCCTTATGATAGCCCCATTAAACCCTATATATATCCATTTAAAGATATAATTCACAAACTTTCAAAAAAATTACTTCCACATGCGTATCCAGCTTATAAAATATATACTATATATACATTTTTAATCTGCCCATTAGCACCTCTTACATGTTAGATAAACATAAAAAATTTATGAACTATATAACAATTACATTGAATATGAAGAAAAGAGATACAAAAATATTATAGATATATATATGTATAAATAAAACTATGGATACGATAAAAAATATTTACATATTTCAAATTAATATTTTTATATGCATTCATTTAAAAAATTGATATGGAAACCTAATTGAAAACAAATATGGTATCAAATTAGATATGGATGTATCATGTTAGTTCATAGATTCAAGTTTATAAGATGGATATTTAGGTGTACTAAATATAATAAATATCTTTATTTCATGATAGTTGTATTAAATATGATTACAGATAAATCTATAACTACGTTAATTTATTTAAATAGATTTACATGTATGAATATAGCTATTTATGGGTATCAAAGTGATATTAGTAATTATAATCATTTTAAAATAGAAATCAATTTGGTAGAGGACCGAATATATATGTATTCGTATATGTTAGCAGACTAAACTTGGTATACAAAATTTTAGATAAAGTTGTAAAATCATCTTTTTCTTTTATAATATCATATTACGATAAGAAAAATACCAATTTCAATCTAATTGTTGATACATTGTATCACTCAAATTTATAGAAAAGGGATAGTTAATTTATTTTATACTAATAAAAAATACTAATGGAAAATGTTTTGCTGAATTATTTATATTATATACTTATATAATCTATGTGTACTTTATTATATATTCTTATTTAATTCACATGCTTACATATAATTTTATATACATACATTAGCAACATATAACAATAGAAATTAGATTAAATTTAATTAGATTTAGAATTTGACTGATAGAATTGTCTTCCATAGGAAGAAAACTCTTCCACTTGATTTTTAAGTTTATTTTATTTTATGTATTTGTATCGTTTGTGTGTAACTTAATGGGCTTTTATAATTTGTGCCCTTCTAAACTTCAGCAACATCAGTTATGCACTTAATTTTTTTTAGAATATCAGTTATACCTCTACCTTCTTACAAAATTCACAATTGTATTATTTTGTAATCAATTATGCCCCTACTTTACCCTACGACAGTGGCATAGTTCCGAGTGGGGGAGGTTTGTTGGGAGGACTAGGGAGGGGGAGATTGAGGAGGTGGTAGCGGTCGAAGCAGTGGCATGGTTCGCATGAGCGAGAGGTTTGCAGAGAGGACTAGGGAAGAGGGAGATTAAGGAGGTGGTTGTGGTCACCGTGGAGGTATGGGCAATGGAGATGGGTGATCGAGAGGAGGTTGTGCAGGAGGGAGGAGGGAGATATGGCAAGAGGGTTGTTGGTATTATTCAAAATTATAGGGATAAAATTATCAACTTTAGTTGTAACGAATCCTATTAAGATTATCAGAGAAATTTGACAAATGTTAACACACAGTCATGCCATGTACTACTTAACAACTATCCATGGTTCAACATGTAACTCAATATTATGGAAGATTCACACATAATTACCGAAGTATAGAGGATTATGGGTGTAAAAAACTTAAAAGGTAATTATATTTGTACCTCTTTTTTTTCTAGTTACGTGTGTGCTCATAAGTTGAGTCCATTTAGGAAGGGAACATATGGCAACTAACCCTATAGGCGTTATATTTATTGGCCCAAGAAGGTAGAAACACAAGTAGTATTCAAAAAATGTAGGGACATCACTGTCATTGCAGAAACTTGAAGGTGTACATGTGTAAAAAAGCCAAAAAAATTATGTTTGAACTTAGTAAAAAAATTATGTTCGAACCATGGACCTCTTAAAAAAACAGACCGAACATGCGCTGCATTTGAATTCCCCATCTGATCTAATTTCTGTGTACCATCGTGACGGCAAAATGGGATTTGTGAATGCAAGTCTCGTTTGATTCTTCTCCGTGACCATTTCAACATCTCAATATTTCACATCCACTTGGAATACTCTACAGCTGGGAATGCCATGAGAAAACAGCGGGAACAACCTGTTGTTTTCAAATTTATGAAGCCAAAAATAATCCCAACAAAAGAGGATTCTAGCATGATCCTGACATTATTCATTTCCAGCCACCTTTAAGGTTCAAAAATTCTCTGCCATTTGACAAAGTTTTATTCTGACCTCTCGATGTTGAACTCAGTAGTCGAGAGCATAAGAATATCATTGCCAAACTCGACCTTGTATCCCATTCCACATGGGCATTTGGCTTCTGATGATATGCCCTGCAGCAAAATGTAAAAGATGCATAATGAGTTTTTCGCAAGCAATGCCAAATTTGTTCTAGATAGTTGCATTTACATATCTTTGAGTGCGTGTGTGTGTCTATATATATATATATATATATATATATATATATATATATATATATATATATATATATATATATATATATGGGTAAAATGGGGCTGCCCCCATGGGGGGAGCTAACTTGGCTCCTCCCGCGCAATTCCGCCCGATTTTATTATTATTTTTTTTGAAATTTTCTTCTGTGGATTTTCATTAATATATCCCTATATTATGTCATTCAAATTTCATGCGAAACAGAGACTCCTACGGCCTCCATCCAGATGGGGTCGTTTTTAGCAATTCTATCACCGTTAAAAAATGACTGTCTGGATGGAGGCCGTAGGAGTCTCTGTTTCGCATGAAATTTTAATGACATACTATAGGGATATAGTGATGAAATTCTACGGAAGAAATTTTCAAAAAAAATAAAAAAATTGGGCGGAATTGGGCAGGGGGAGCCAAGTTAGCTCCCCCTAGGGGGCAGCCCCATTTAACCCTATATATATATATATATATATATATATATTCTGTTTTAAGTAACAACCAAGTTGGTCGTTACACAAGGCCGTTTCTCCCTCTTATTTATTTACTTTTTCGAAAATAAAACCATGTATATTCATATATGGGTTATATGTGGCTGCCCCTGTTGGCTGCCCCCACCTTATTTTCACAATTTTTTTATTTTTTTTGAAAAATATCACCATGTATATTCATCCCTATATCCCTCTTATATACCATTCGAATTTCGACAGAAACAGAGACTCCTACGACCTCCATCCAGACAGTCATTTTTTAACGGTAACATGATTTTTTAAATCGACACCATCTCGATGAAGGCCTTAGGAGTCTCTGTTTCTGACGAAATTTGAATGACATATAGGAGGGATATAGGGATGAATATACATGGTGATATTTTTCTGAAAAAATGAAAAAAATTTACGAAAAATGGGGTGGGACAGCCCCATTTTTTCCTTCATATATATATATATCACTCCTATATGTCATTCAAATTTCGTCAGAAACAGAGATTCATATGCCCTCCATCTAAGAACAAGTCGATTACAGCAAATTTCAGATCGTTAAAATTACATGTTCTAGATGGAGGGCATAGGAGTCTCTGTTTCTCACGAAATTCGAATGACATGTACGAGGGATATATAGATGAATATACATGGTGTAATTTCTGAAAAAAAAATAAAAAAAGCAAAATTGCTCCGTGTAACAGCCAACATAACAACCTCCTTTTTCTCATACACACGCATATACTTTTTCACTGATGGTCTTTGGAATGAAGAAACTGTAATATTAGAAATAGCGTTGCCACCCGCTTCCTTTCAGCAAAGTAAACTAGTACAATCCTGCAAATTTTCTTGTGACTTATTTACTAAATTGATTTTAAAAGTGTGAGCAAACGGATTCGCATGATGAGAAATAAACAATCCACTATAATGCATACAGATTTGTGGGAAAACCCCACAAGTGTAGTGAAACCATGAGCAAAAAGATAAAATCAACTGACACAGACTCCTATAACCCTAAGAGAGAATTAGTGGTTATGCTACCCATTGTTCGAAAAAACATGCCTCGAGGCGCAAAGGCGCTTGAGGTGAAACGAGGTGGTCCCAAAGAGCCTCAAGGCGATCGCCTCAGACACCCTGGCCGAGGCAAGCGCCTTGGATGCCCAAGTAGTCGAGGCAAGGTGGGGCGACGGGGCGAGGCGTTAGGTATTTAGAAAGCATTTTTAAGAAAATAATTGGTTGTATTGGTAGTTTCAGATGTTTATAAAGGCCTAGTTGTAGATGATATATTTATGCAAGATAAATGCTTAAATTTGACCTCTTTCATATTCATATTTACCATAACATGCACAATTATTTCAGTGAACTCTTAATATTACACCCTTAAACATACAAATCTGCAAATAGTGGTAGGGTATGACGGTACAAGGGGACATCAAACTATTCTTCAATTAGGTTCGGCAGAACATACAGTTAGGATTTAAATCATATGATTCATATCAACATCTCAAATATCTTTACTGACAACGATGGCTAATGACTTCCTCTTTGATAAATAATTTAGTGATAGTTGTAGCCAATGATTTCCTTTTTGATTGGGTAGAAATTTAGTAGAAGGTTTATGGAATTGACATAACTTTTTTTACGTTTTTATCTTCAGATTTAATCATATATTACAATGTTATATTTCATGTCTTTCAGATTAGATTATTTCATCAATAAATATATTTATTATACTTTTTGTAATTATTTTCCAATATAAACTGAGGCTTATGCCTCGATCGCTTCGAGGCTACGCCTCTCCTCGCCTCCAGGTAAAATGTCTCGTTCTGCCTTTCGTATTTTCAAACCTTGATGCTACCTACGGGTACACGATCGGATTTTATCTTAATCCATAACCAATCCAACCTTAATCAATTATAACCTTTTTCAATCCATTAAATATGCATATTCAAACCAATCCAATTCATCAGATTATAGATCGGATCGGATTTTTGATACTTACACATTCTTCCCCTCATGAAATATCCTCACGTTATTAGTTCTTAACATTTGGATTATGTTTTTGATATTGAATCGATGTAAAAAAGAGTGTTTACTGCATTAAATTTAGTCTAATTATAACTCAACTACAATAATTGTAAATGCTTTATAAAATAAATAATCTAAATTATTGCATTATTGGTTTTTTTTTGATAAAAAATGTTACTGGAAGGTAGTACACAAATGGAGAATAACTTGATTAGGCAGCAATAGTTTCAACTACTGGTGTACGCTTTGCATTTTATGGTTATAAAATGAGATGGAAAAAAACGTTGTATCCTGCATCTCATAATAGCAAATGAAGTTGAGATTGGAACACATGTAATTGAGCTAAAGATGAAGTAATCTCCACTTGAAAAAGAGATGAAAGGTCCAAACACTTGCATTGTCAACTAAAGTGCCACTGGACTAAGGAATGTGTGGGTGAAATTCATAAAGTTGAACAAGAAATAAAATTGTAAATGTTCATAGTTATCAGCAATAATACTAATGATCAACGGATTGGATCGGATTTTGGTAGCAATCCCATTTAATGGATTTTCAAAATCGCAATTCATTCAGTAGAATGACAAAACCAAAGCAACCCAATCACATTACATCGGATTGGATCAGATTACGGATTTTATCCAATCCATGTAAACCCTCTATTGCTACATTTCTTAGAAATACAATGTATCTTGAGAATATGATGCAAACGCTAGACAAGGAAAGTTTCCGTTAATTCCCCCTATAGAAGGATCCTCCTAATAGCAATAAAAATATTTAATCCCAAATCTCAACAAACAAACAGGATCCAAGTCCTAAAATAGGATGAAGGATTCAAGACATTTCAATCAAGCTGGAATGCTTGGTGATCTGGGACTGCTAGAAGGCATTCCAGCTTGACGGATTTGGATCATATCACTCAAGCTGATTAACGAGTTTTGGAGAATTCCAGCCGTAATCCCTCAATGTTTGATCCCAATCCCTCAAGCTGGAATCCTCCTAATACCAGTAAACAAGTCTTTAGTTCCTTGTACCTTGCACACAGATGAATCAAGGAATGCTTGGTGATCTGGGACTGCTAGAAGCCATGATCGGATCAAGCTGAACGGAGCACTAACATCCCCTTCGGCCAATCACATGCAGTGAAATCTATGCCTCAATTCATATCGGAATCGGGTCCAAAATAATCGTAAAAAAATAGAGAACATGAAGCACCTTAAATATAAACAGTTAATAAACCAAAAATACCTGAAGATAATCCTTGGTTTTGATTGGGTGTACTGCTGCTTATTAGATCCTCAACACTCACCCAATCTATCGATACTTTAATCATGATAAAAATCCCAACAGTTGAAACTTAAAATGAATCATAGGACTCGAGAACCAACGTGCTCACTGGCGAATTCGAACTCTACTTCAGCGGTAGAAATTTATATTTGTCACCAAGATGCTCATTGGATTGGTCATTTTTTGTGAGGAGAGCCCGAGCTCCGTTCCGCACCTTGGTGACAACGAGAGATGACTGCATGTAGAGTGATGAACGTCGTCTTCTCCGGCGAGATCCAAAGAGGCACATACCCCTTTAACGCAACAGCTTCAAGCTCCTGCTCGAGCTCGGGTTAGCCAGCCTTAGAGCGAAGACCAATGAGCTCCATCAGAGTTTTCCTCCCCAAGCATTTGAGGAGAATTTGTCTGGGCGTTTCTCGTGGCAAGTTATTCCACGTGACCCCCATGCGAACATCTATTTTGTTAAGTACGACAAGGAAGTCGTAACCTCAACTCACGGCTTCGTTATTAGGGGAGCCATGGGTTGAAGTCATATCCTCCATCGCCACCCTTTACTGTGGTCATTCCCGTGGGAGGCTCCTCATCCATTGGTATGGTTCTCTTCCTCCACTGTGAGTATGCCCTAATCACATTTGATTGCAATGGTATTTTTTTATTTATGTTTTGTATGTGTCACATGCTAGTGTGTACTGTTATGTGTGGTGTATTTGAAATAGTGTATTCTTCATGTGTAATGTTAATTATTCTACTTTTTTGAAGATAGTCGAAGTCATAGAAGTAATGGGCTTGTGCCATGTTGGTGGGAAGGTAGTCAAGGATTGCAAAGAAGTCAGATACGAGGGAGGTCGGGTAAAAAATATAAGAATCGGGATGGGTTTGACCTTTAATGGACTGGTCGAGATGATTGCAACCTCGTTTTGTGTCGACATTACCAGTGGTGTAGAACTTCATGTATTTAACATGATGTTGGAGAATAATGACACATTTTTGGTTGATGTCGAGTATGATGGTGATGTTGACGATATTTTGAAGTATGCTGAGATAATGGGAGGGTCATACCAACCAGTTCTTTTTAGTCACCTCATATGCACATTAGATCATACGTTGTTACGCCAATCTGCAGCTACACTTCCAGGAACGTATTATGCGTCTCATACACCCAGTGTGCCACGACCCACTTCTGCTACGGCCCACGAACCTCCTCATGTATATCCAACTCCTGTGGAGATGACAACATCAATATATTTTCCCCAATCTTTGGGACCCTGCTCAGATGACCACATCTCCACTACGTGGGAGGACCACGATCCCGAAATTGATCGTATGATGGAGGATACCCCACAGAACATTGATGATGAAATGGAAATGGCCATGATGAATTATCGAACGGTGAGAACCAAATGGTGCATGTTGAGTCTGGCATTTCTTTCTGTAACACATGTGGTGGTGATAGTTACATCAAAAATAGTGATGACATGATGAATTTTCATAATGGAATAGCTATTTCAGAGGAGTTAAGGAATGGGAGGACCTTAAAGTCGAAAAAAGACTTGGTTTATTCTGTTAAATTATTTCACATAAACCACCACTATAATTTTGAGATGCATGAATCCGACCGTCATGTATGGGTTATTTATTGTAGCGAGAGGAGCAGGGGATGAATATGACCGTTGCGTGGACATCGTTGCCCACTTGATGGTATGTTTGTGATATATGCACCACATACTTGCTTGCATCGTGTAGCAAACGAAGATCACCCTCAGCTTGATTGCAACTTCATGCCACATAAATTTCTGAATCAAATCAAGATCTCACCAACCGTGAAGGTTTCATACTTGCAGCAATCTATTTCTGATGACTACAGGTACATGGTAAGTCGTAGAGGATACGTGATGCTAGGATAAAGGGAATAGAGACAATATACGATGACTGGAATGAACCATACAATGAATTGCCGTATTTGTTTCGTGCATTGGAGACATCAATACCCGATACCGTGACAGATCTCTATGATGATCCAATTGGTGGGTACGAGAAAGTTTTCACGTGGACATTCTGGGTATTTGGTCCATGTATCAATGCATGGAGACACTGTAGACCCATTATTAGCATCAATGGTACTCATATGTATGATAGGTACAAGTAGAAGGTACCCATTGCATGTGGCATCGATGTAACAAACCACATCCTACCTTTAGCCCTTGCCTTCATGAATGAGGATGATGATAGTTGGGCTTGGTTTTTGGAGAGAGTTCAGCTTCATATTTTTTCGTATTGTTCCAATTTGTCATATCAGACCGCACACTTGGAATTCGTTATGCCATGCGCCGCCCAGAAGTGCGGTTTCAACCTCTTTCCAGACAAGTCATGGAACGAGGTGTCCCTGATTTATCTTTCCCTGCTCAAAGACGTGGAGGTATGCAGACAATTTACCTGGGGGTCTGCTTTCCTTTACATGTAGTTGTGCATCGCATCCAACACAGAAGCAATAGAGATTTATGACCCTCTTATCTTACAACAGTTGTAGGCCTAAAAACATTTTCCCCACATAGCACCCATTATGCATCAGAGGCCCAATTGTCAGGAGAGCCCCTTAGGATGCCGTTGAGGGAAGATTTTGAAAGTCATTATTGAGCCCGCATACATGTTATAACCGTACCGTGACACATTTGACCTTCGCATAACATTACAGGTATAAAACTAAATCTACCATGTTGTTATACTACGAGTAGTTAGATGTGATTTTAATATAATTCTATTCATTTACTTAGGTTGTTTTAATGCCTTGCACGTCAGATGTGATATAGATGCTTCCTCTATATTGCTTAGAAGCACAAGATCTACATGTTGCAAGAGTACCACTCATCCATTTCTGTTTGGTTGAGTTATATACTCCAGATCATGTCCTACGATAGTTCGGAGCAGTGCAAAGGATCCAAGGTCCGTGCAACACGTGCACAAAGCTCCACTTGATAGAGCTTTGAGGGAAGATCAACGTTGATTGGATACAATTCCATGCCAACTTCTTGGAGATATGGGGGGACAAGAGGGATTATATCATGGAGACGGTCCCTATAGTGTTAGGAGGAGATGAGACTACAAACGACTACATGAGCTGATACAACCATATCCCCCGGCGATTCATTGGTAGGCATTGGTTCATTATAGACTTTATTGTAAGTAATACTTAAAATTTCCTTGCATTTTCAACATATAAAGAATACGACTCAAGTCTTTCTCCTTTTCAGGTATCAAGGTTTAGGGAGATCTATTTGACGAGGGATGACCCAGATCGCGTGGCCTTTTTGACGGTTGATTCTGATCACCAACTAGTAGATGCCATCGAGAGACAGTTTACAGTTGGCCCAAATGATGATGAGGAGGCTAAAGGAAATGAAGGGGAGTCTGTAAAACCAACTCTTACTGAGCGGGGTTGAGGACGAGGAAATGGGTGAGACATGATAGTGCAAGAGTTGGAGGAGGATGGCGGCAACATGGCCAAGCATCTGGTCATGATGATTTTCAGACTCCTTTTCAAGTCCATTGCACCTTTGGTAGCCCGTACACACCAACATCCCCGATGAAGGAGAGGGGCCGTACTAATGTCAGCCCTTTGATTTGCTCCCCGCTGGCAACACTTCATATGGACGTTGTTGAAGTTTATGTTATCGGTGGATCTCAGATTTCAGATATTGACCAAGCTAGCAGATCTACCTGGAACCCAACTGGAGCCCGAGGCACATCCGCAAGAACCCGAGGAAAGGCCGACCAAGGCTTAGATTCTTTCATAGAAGGAAGCACATGTGATGTACTTGTCTTATATATTTCTATGTATCACAATGTATATTCAATGAACATTTTCTTGTTACATTACGAGTCTATGTAGTTCTATGTATCCAGACCGAATCATGGAGTAATAGTTTTGTTTATGAGTCTTTCTGTACTCAATTTTCTTGTATGCTAATATCATTCCTCAAGATATAAACTCCACAAAATATAGGATGTGAATTGATATCAACCTAATTGATACTAAATATATGCATAGAAGAAAATTGATACCAACCCAATTGGAACAAGTGCAGCTCCCTGGAAAGGGGATCTGCTCAGTTAAATTGGGAGAAGACAAAGCCGTGGGTCGAAGTCATGGCTTCCTTGAAGTCCTGACTTCAACCCGTGGCTCCCCTAATAAAAAAGCCGTGAGTTGAGGTCATGGCTTCCTTGTCGTACTTAAAAAAATATGTTTGCTTGGGGATCACGTGGAATAACTTTCCACAAGAATCGCACATGTAAATTTTCCTCCCAAGCATTTCCTCCACCACAATTTAGGTGATCCTTGTTCTTCTTCTTTATATTTCTTCTATCTTCTACCTTCTGCTACACTTTCTTCCCCAAATTCTTCTCAGTTTTCTTCTAGAATCAAATCCCCTTTTGTTCCTAGATTTGAATCCAACTTCTACCAAATCCAAACCCCCTCGACCCCAGACCTCTCTGACACACCTATCCACCATTGACATATATGCTAGTTTGAACGTGATTATGTAATTTTAATATTTTCAACATGTGATTTCCTAATATTTTTACAAAAATATACACTCTCTTGAACCATACTCATTGTAGAGATACAAGCAATTGAATATCATTTGTAATCATGATACATTTGCATGATTTCTTTGATGCGATGATGATTATAATAGATGAATAATTTACATTTAGAAAATAATATATCTCAGGAGTGACATATAATGATACTATAATATATTTAGTCTTATGTCATATCTATATAAAGGGAATGCGACTAACATATATGTGCACTACTTGTCATATAGGTTTCATTCAATATGAGGTTTGTTACTAGAGATGTGGCCATTAATATTATATATATATTGTGAATGTGACTTGTATGCTTATGACTAGTATATGCTTTATAGCTATAATATTATTGTAAAAGTATCACTTTATATACTTTACTATTTATTTGTCCAAAAAAATACACAGCAAACCCAGACAGCGCCTCGATACCACCTTACCGCTTCAACTCCCTCAAGTCTGTGAGGATTACGCCTTGGATCTCTAGATTGAGGTTATAGCCTTGAGGCAGTTTTTGTGGAAAACCATCTCCATGCACGTTTTTATAGCCATTCTCATAATAATCAAGTCATTTCATTATTTTCACATGGTATCAGAGTGAAGAACCTAGACTAGAGACCCGGTACTCTCTAACCCTAATCCCATCTCCCGCCCCTACTCACTCTCTCTCTCTGTCTTAGTAGAATGGTGTTGTTGAACGCAAACATCATCACTTTTTTGATGTTATTAGGACTCTTCTTATTCAGAGTCATGCTCCCCACTCTTTCTGGGGTGATGTTATCCTTATTGCTTACTACCTGGTCAATTGTATATCATCCTTTGTATTAGGAGAAAAGGTTCTTTTTTCGATACATTTCTCGATAAGGACCTTCTCTCTAACACCTCATGTCTTTAGCCTTGTGATTTTTGTTCATTACTTGACTCCGAGTTGTGACAAGGTCTCCCATAGAGTTGTTGATTGTGATTTTCTGGGCTATTTTCGGATCAAAAAAGGCACCGCTACTTTAATCCCGCTAGACGAAAGTACTATGTTAATATTGACGTCAGATTCTAAGTATGTCATGTACTTTTCTCCTACCTGTGATAAGATGGCCCCGTCTGAGTCTGGTAAGGAGGTTTACATACCACCTCCTCCTTAGCCTCCACATCCCACCACACCTCCAGCTCCACCTCCTCTTTTTGTGGCTCCTCTTTCCCCTCCCCCTCATGTGGCTCAGACTTTGCCTCGTTACTGCATTCACATACCACCTATTGTACCCCCTTATTCAAGTGCCTTCCCCATCATGCAACACGCCCCAGGTAAATTTTGAACACTTCATTTCTATTGGTGGCATCACTGATTTGTCAATATAAGGAGACTTTACAGGTTGAGCATCACCTCAGGATTCTACTATATAGGAGACAGATCCTCCAGAGGAACTTGACCAACCCATTACTCTTCGGAAGCGAAGGCGTACATATGCAACATATCCTCTTGCAACTCATGTTTCTTTGTAGCATCATTAAGAGGATTTTAGAAAGTTTTTGGTGAGATTAACAAGCGTTGAGATCCCACGCGCATATAAGTAGGCTACATGTGACAGTCATTAGCGTTTTGCTATGAAGGAGGAGATGGTTGCACTCCAGTCACATGGCTCATGGAGTTTGGTTACTACCCAGAAAGGGCTTCTGTGAGTGGATGCAAATGGATCTTTACAGTGAAATAAGGAGCATATGGTGGTGTTAATCGCTACAAGGCTAGATTTGTGGCACATGTGGATTCACTTAAATATATGGGGTGGACTATCAATACAATTTTCTCTTGTGGCTTGTCATTATACATTCAGGATCCTCCCTCTCTATTACAGTAGTACGGGACTGGTAACTTTCCCAGCTTGATGCCAAGAATGCTTTCTTGTATGGAGACCTAGAGGAGGTCAATATGTAGCAACTACCTAGGTTTGCTGCTGAGTTGAGAGTAAGAAGATATGCAGACTTCATAAGGTCATTTATGGCCTTAAGTAGAGATCTACAACATGGTTTCATAAGCTCTCGGACTTGAAAGAGCAACATGGCTTCAAGAGATAGACTACCGATCATTCGCTCTTTGTATACAGGACACAGAGAGGTATCGTTGTCATTATGATTTATTTGATGGCATTATTGTTGTAGAAGATGACTTACAAGGTATCAATAAACTAAAATATTCCTTGAATATCAGTTTATCACTAAGGACCTTGTTGAACTACGATATTTCCTTGGGCTTGAGTTTTCTAGGCATCACGAAAGTTTGATAATGACACAAAGGAAGTATGTTGTTAATCTTCTCATAGAGACATGAATGGCAGCCTGCAGACCTACCACTACTCCCATGGACCCCAGTATTCTATAATGATAATCCTGATGAGCTGGACAAGAGGAGGTACAAAGAGCTTATTGGGAAGCTACTCTATGTGACTATTTCTAGGGCATATATCTCCTTCACAATGAGCAAAGTCAACCACTTTATGGAGCATTGATAATGAGGGTTTTGCGAGCGGTTAAAAAATGTTGATCTAGAGAAACCGCTCAGAATAAAACTCTAGTTGATCGACCAAAATCGATAAAAATAGTAGAGAGAGAAAAAAAGAGAAGTAAATAGATTTGATACTCTCTCCTATTTATCTACACTAATTATTAACCACGTAAGTGTCCCTGTGTCGAACTCAAGGAAGCAGAATAGCAATACTTAGATTTTTGAGAAAAAGGATATTTTTGTGATTTTTAATTTCTTCTCGAAGAAAGAGAGAAAACTCTTTTTATTGGTTTTAGTTTTTGAAGTTTTTATTTGATTTTATTTTTCCATTTTTTATTTAATTTTCAAAGTAATATTTTTCAAGCAATTTATCTGCAATATAGTATGTGAAAAATAGAGTATATAGGTGATACCATATAGTAGAGAAGAACCCTTAAGCAGTGCCGGCTCGAAAAAGCAAAGAAAAATCAAACCAAAATGAAGCGATAAAAAGTGTATACTCGATGATAGAATAACATGTCCAAGAGTTGACAATATAGTCAAAAGTTGAAGAAGTAATGTGTAAAAAATATGCAAAACAAAAAGATAGGGCTTTTCTTTCAAATAGGTCCCTGGGCAGGGACCTATTTGCAAGAAAAGAATATGGACTTCTAAAACTCTGCTGGCCTTAAGATGCAATTTCGCCACCGGTTGGAGACGTACGGTTGTGATTAAAAAGCGTAGATGAATCTGGAGCGTACAAGGTGGATAGGTGTCAACCACATATGTGTCGTGTTCTTGATGTGATTCTTCCCCTTTTCAGGGAAAGGGCGACGACGATCTTGAAGCTTTGGTGGATATGGCAACGACACGACACTCTTGCAGGTCCAGAAGGGGGTCGTCTACCCCCTTCGAGCTCCCCTGCGGCGTGGCTTGATCGGAGAAGGCGGCGAAGAAACTCTGAAGATCAATTACACGACTGCTAGGGTTTGAACCTAGACGAAATGAAGTTATGTTGCTCAATTGAAGAATTGGCGATGAAGATGGTGGTCTGCAGATGAAGTGATTGCTCCAGAGATGATGCGAGAACCTGCAACTTAAGATATGCTTGCTCGATTCAAGGTGAGTCAGCCAAGAGATTATGAGGCACTTGCAGTTCTAAATGGTTCCAGACAAGAAGAGTGCAGATGCAAATTGGGTTGCTTTCGGATGAAATTAAGATCCGAGTTGACTAAGATTCAAAGATCGATGATGAAGGTATGCTAATAAGGGATTAAGATCACTAGTTAAGGCGTGAGGATCGAGAAATTGAAGGAATGAATGAAGTGGTACATGGGAGTTGCAGAGTATATGACTCTACAGGTCGTCGCTCAACAGGCCGGTCTTCCTGGAGCTCTACGCGTGCGATGTCGCGATGCAAGGCGGAGGTCCGGCCTTGGAACTCTCCTCCTATGAACCCTCCTTTATGTGATGCTGCCCACTCGTGCTGTTACCATTGGAATAGGGTGGATTAAGGAGGAGAAAGTAAATTTCCAGCCAGTTTGTTTGCTGGAGCAGAAGAAGTTAGTTCGAATGAACGAACTTTGAATTAATAAATAGGTGAAGAGGTGAAGGTTAGGTGTTGATCCAATGGTAGGCTTGTGTCTTGGTTGTTTGGAGGATGTAATCAAGTGTTTAGACGGAATTTGAGATGAAAGATGACGACAGAGAAATTAGGAGAAAGTAGGGCGTTAGAATAGAGTTTGGCCAAACATCTTCTTGAAGAAGATGAACCAGGTGTTGGCACGTGTCAGCATCTGGTTGGCCAGATAATGGAATTATGTTATTAATTATGTAATAAATAATAAATAGCATTGTTTTAAATAGGTATAAAAAGGAAAAATGTAGATAATTAAATTACCTAAATTATAAAATAATTTATTTTTGATAAATAATATATATTTATTGAATAAAAATATAATATTATTAAATATGTATATTATATACTTGTTAAAAAGGATTTTGATTTTTAGTTTAATAATTTAGTAAATAACATACTAATTTTATACTTTATTAATCATTAGGATAATAAATAGAGTGTATGTGAATTTCCCGATTTTAATAAATTAATTTAGATATATTAATAAACACAGATATATACTCTACAGGTCAAATTCATCTATAAATTAGGGTATTTGATTTATTTAAAATATTAGATAGTGTTAAAAAATCTAAATAAATCATGGTTAAAATACAAGATCAAGAAAGTATTTAAAAATTATAAAATCATTAAAATTATAAATAGTGTGTTCTAAATAAAATAAGTAGCCCAGAAACCTAGTTGTCATTAGGTCCCAAAACCGACTTGTTGCAAACAGACTCCGATTTTAGTGAAATCATCTTCATTAATAAGATAATATTATTTTATGAACTTTAAAGGTGAGTAGAGCAAAATTGGAGTTCGTCTGAGAAAGTTATGATGTTTGGAAGTTGAGAAATTGACATTTTGAAAGATGGATTTCTTGGCATATATACAAGATAATATTTTTAACTTATTTTTATATTTTTCTACACATTTTTAGAAATAAACAAGAAAAGATTTTGATGAAAAATATGTACAAATGGATTAATTAAAAATCTATGAAGTTTTGATAAATATTGAATAAATAATGAATAATATGTGGAGTGTATAATTAATTCTTTTGTGGTTTTCTTTCCTTATCTCCCCCTAGTTATTTATTTATCGACCAATCCATGCTGACTTGGTCTCGGGGGTTAGGTTATATAAATGTCTCTTGCAGCTATATTTATATTTTATAAGTCATCTTGTACATATATACATATTTACAATCTGTCTCATTTTTGTTTTCTTTATTTTTATTTATATACATGTTTTAGATGCATAAAAATGCATTTTTATTCATGAATATGGTTTTGGTAAAAGATGAAAATTAATGGATATTTACATGTATTTGTTAAGAGTTTTAAGACAAAATGATGAAAGAATGTTAATAAATCATGGATTCATCAAGCACCCACGACATAGTCACATGGATGTTCTTCACATGATCTCAAGATATTTGAAGTCTTCTTTAGGTGCAGGGTTGTTCTTTAGTAGATGGATACCTCTATCATGACCTATGCAGATAATGACTATGTAGGATGCTCTAAAGAGAGGAAGCATACCTCTAGTTTTGCAATTCTCATAGGGAGTTCTTTGGTCTCATAGAAATGCATATTGTGGTTGCATGATCTAGTGCCTTGTCAAAATACAAAGCTATGATGCAGGGGAGCATTGAGATCACGTGGGTCAGATACATTCTAACAGACTTAGATATTGATGTGCCTCTTCTCATGCAGTTGCTTTGCGACAACTAGGTTGCTATGTTAATTGTTAACAATCTTACTTTCCATGAGAGGACCAAACACATTGAGGTTGATTGTTATTACATATGAGATACAATACAGAAGGGCTCTATCTCTACTTTGCACATCAACCTAGGGGAACAAACTGTAGATGTTGTCATCAAGACCCTAGCCAAGGGATCATTCCACTAGTGTCGTTCCAAGTTGAGCATGATTGGTATCTACGCTCCATCTTGAGGGGGCGTGTTCTACGAATGTGAAAGCTAATATCAGAGATAAATAATAAACATGAAAGAAGATCAGAATTTTTACGTGGAACCCTACTCCCTAAGGAGGGGGATGTAACCGCAGGAGAATGCCTCAAAGGGTTAATGTGTCTATTGCACTTTCTCATCTGATACAGGAGGTCCGGGGCTTCTTATATAGCTTCCACAGAGCCTCCATGTCACACAACCAGTAGATATGTGACTAAACACCTATCTATACAAGTGACGCATATACTCCAACACTCCTCAAGCTGGAGCATGAAATGCTCAGTTTGGACAACTAGAAAGAAATCTCAACTTACAATACAAGGCACTACGGACAATATCAACTCAACGCATACATAACTGTCGGCTGGTGTCGAGAACGTTGCTTCTCATGTTGTGCAAGTGAGGAGGAACAGACGAGCTGGAGTGTGAGTCGAACTGAGTCTCCTCGTCGGAGAGCATGTGCTCTGTACTGCGTCGTTCAGAGACAATGCAACTGAAAATGAGTCTCCACCTGGAGAACTCTAGCCCAAAACACCAGGTGGACAATTGCTCCATCTCTGAAAAGACCGAACTGAAAAAGCCATGTAGACATCCTCGTCGGAGTCCCCAGTCACTAGAGAATGGAGTCTGAAAAGTCTCCTTATCGGAGAACTAGGTCTCTCCCATACTAGCTCAGAGAATGGGATCTCTAGTTTGGAGTCCCTATGAAACCACATGAAAACCCTAGCTCACAAGGCATAGGAATGGGATTTCTACTCTAGAGTCCCTACGGATCACATGAAAACTTTGAGACCAAAAAACAAAGATGGGGACCTCATAAATAATGATCGCACACATGTGCATTAGAAAAGGGATCTCTCTCTGAAGAATTCGAAGAAATTGGCTCACTAAAATAAGGAGGGCATCAAACTTCGACTCTGAACCAATCCGCAAAGTCTGAAACTGAACTGTTGAGTCTGAAATCTGTCTTGGAATCTGACAATATGGCATGTAACTCTACACAATACTCACCCTTTCTCTCATACTTATTGGAAAACAATGACATCGGCAAAGTTGGGAGAAGACATGAAAATGGGGAGGAACAAATGAATATTCTCAATTTTTTTGTCTGCCCCATTTTCAAATAAGCCGTTCATATTTTGCTTTTCTCTCTTTTTTTGCAAAATATTTTTGCACGCATGTCTTTTCTTTTGTACTTTCCTTATTCCTTCCATTTTTTTAATCGGTCCAACTTTGGGCCCAAAAACTCGTCCCCCCTTTTTAAAAAAACATTGCAACCCAAACTGGACTCACCTTTTTTTAGAAATCACAGCCCTATTGGGCCCCTTTTAATATATATTTAGGGTTCCCACTTGGGAGCCCTTTCTCTCAAAGACTTGCCGCCCCCAATGGGGTACCCCATCATTCGAAGATGGTGGCGCTGCTAGGAGGTCTCATGCTGCTTGGAGGTGCAGTTCCACAAGGAGGTGTGAAAGTGGATGTGCGATCATCGCCCCTGTAACCTAGAGGGTGCCCTGAAGGGCTGGAGTCGTGGACGGAGTATGGGAGAGTCGCGTCACCACCTTAGAGGAGCAAGCTGCTAAAGGTTGTCGCCCCATAAGGGAGGAGCGACATTGTCGCCTCCATGAAGCGTCGTCGCTGCTTGATGCGTCTCCTAGGGAGGTTCCACGCAAGATCTGTTGTGTGTGTGATGCACCGTCGAATGGGCCTCCGGCTAGAGGGGAGATGCGGCCTGGAGGGGATTTGGGGCTCGGCTTGGCAATGGTGGGAGAACAAGGAGGCACTGTTGTTGCGTCTGGGAAGAGGTGTGATGTACCTGGAGATGCGTGATGAATATGGGATTCATCATCTTAATATATTAATAATCGTTAAAATCCCTGAACAATCATGAAATAAATAAATGTACATATAATTAATAAATTAACAAAATCAATCTTGTAAACAAAACACTTTAATTATTGTATATTATTATACAATGTAACATTGACTAAATTCTAGTCATTATTATATATATATATAATTAACCCTTCTTGATTTATTTCTTTTCCACTTATTTTCTTTGATTAAAGTTTTATTAAAATGCGCAAAAATCCAAATCCAAAGTGAAGCAGATCAAAGAAAATAATTGGTTTTGAGTCTGTGCTAAGAGTCTGTAAGCAAGCCTCTTTGATTTTATTCCTTTATTTTCTTAATTTATAAAATCCAAAATAAAAGATTAATGTGCAAATATTTTTATTTTATCCGATTTTATTTCGATTTTTATCTTATCTAAAAAAGACAAAAAAGTTACAAAATTACGGTTTTTCATAGGTATAAAATATCACCAAAAATATCACTTTGTACAGATGACTTATTTTGGTGTTGATCTCTTCACGAAAGGTATAGAATCGTCTTGATGAACAACTTTCATGACAAATTTTTTGATCCGAGGTCGTTTTCTATTTTAATTCAATTTTTCTCTCTATTTATTTTTGGATTTTTATGGGTGCAACACGTGGCAGCTCCAGGAACCACCACGTGTCGCTGCATCATCACCCACTTAACTCTCTTTATCTCATCTTTTTTGGACCGTTCGATGACGGGGTATTCATCCGACGACCCACCTTAATCATTTTTTTCATTCTTTTATTTTTTATTTGTTTTAAAATCCTCACCACGCGTCATATTCGTGACCATTCAATCTCGGCCGATCAAACGGCCATAACATCGTCCCCTTCCTCCCAATCGACTTCACCGTTCTCGTGCCATCTTCGTCATTCACGGCCAACTCCGCCATCTCCGCTCTTCCCCAATCTCCGCCCGCAAACTCCACCAACCCTAACCATGTCCCCCACATAGCATAGCCTCCTCTCCTCGAGCAGCTCTATCTACCGCCATACGAAGAGGGAGCCATAGCTCAGAACCTTCTCCGATGACAGTACGAGGGGGTGCCCTCGAACAAAGACCATAATCCTTCCCGACGCGATCCAAGGATTCTGCCCTTACTGCACCAGATTCCAGTTGCTCAAACTCATCGCTTCGCCGAGCAATTCGAGCAAGGATCCACCGGAGTTCGAACTCCGCCACCTCATGTGAAACATTCCTCCGCCCGCTCCAGCTCTACTCCAAAGACAACCACCAGACCCATCCTCCGCTAACCATTGAGCAACAAAGCCGGACTGTGTACCTCCAACCATCTCCCCCAGGCGTACGTCGCCCGAAGCTTAAAGCATCTCCTCCGCCCAGCGAGCAATCGGCGTAGATATGATAAATCCCATATTTATCATCATTAATTATCACTATTAGCTCTCTTGCTTAAGTTAATCACATAATTCATTGACTAATTAACATTAATTATTAAATTATGTGTTGGCTATAATTATTGTAGAGATAGTTGTTCGTCTTTGTGTCTTTTATTATATTTCAGTTTCTTTATGTACCTCTCATGTAATTTACCCAAGGGCTCTCTCCCTATATAAGAGACCCGAGGGCTCTATGGAATAAATCATCTGAGTATTCTAACATGGTATCAGAGCCATGACCCTAACCTAGGGTTCTCCATCTCCACCGCCGCCCCCCCTCCCCTCCTTTAGGGTTTCGCCGCCCAACCCCCCCGGGCTCGAAGCCCCCTGCCGCCGCCTCCTCTCCTTCACCGGGCCCCCTCTCCTTTGCCGCCGGGCCCCATCTCCTTCGCCGCCAGGCCCCACCAGCCGCCAGCCCCTGCCGCCGGGACTCACCCCCGCCGCCGCTCCCCAGCGCCGACCCCTCCTCCCCTAGCGCCGCCCAGCCGCCGTTCTTCTCAAGTAGAGGCTTCCAAAGCCTCTACTCGTAGCCGGGGTGCCGCCTTCTCCCTAGGACTTGGCGTCATGTTCGATTCAAGTGCATAATCGTCTACCTATGCACTTGAATCCTACAAGGTCTTGGTAGACAGTATTTTCTTGGTCTATCAGTAGTTGTTCTTCTCCGGCAGTATGTCAGATCAGAAGCTCGATATGCCCGCCATAGGTGCCTTCAAAGGTTCGGCACCAATCGTCAAGATGGACGGGACGAACTACGAACTGTGGGCGATGCAGTTCCTCAGTCTCATGAAGTCGTGTGGTAAGAAGCATATTCTTACCGCGGATGAACCGCCGGAGAAGACAGGGATCTATGCCTCATGGGAGGCTGATGATGCGTACGCCAAGGTGTGGCTCTCAGGTACGCTCACGACGGAGATAGCGAATGATGTCCTTCACCAGCCCACCGCTAAGGCGATGTGGGATATTTTGGCTATGACGTACTCTCAGGTCCGCAATGAGACGAAGATGCTCCAGTTGCAGCATGATATATTTACCACGAAGCAGAATGGGAAGCCTCTTCATTCCCTGTACACGTCGCTTCGTGGCATGTTCGAGAAGCTCTATAGCACCATTCCGCTTACAGGCACGCCGGAACAGCAGAAGACGTTCCGCAACGCCACTATGGTTGGCGTATTACTCGCTGCCCTAGATCCGGAGTACGAGGCAGCACGCGCTCAGATCCTAGCAGATGCCACCATCCCACCGATGGAAGAGGTATACAGGAGGCTCAGTCGTGTACCCGTTCCGTCCAATACAGCGACTGCGACTCCGTCAGCAATGGCAGTTTCCAGGGGACGTGGTAGTTCGTCCTCGTTTCGTGGCAGGGGAAGTGGTGGACGTGGCCGCGGAGGCCGCATACGTTCTACGTGCTCATTTTGTCGCCGCACTGGTCATTCGGAGGATACATGCTATTCCAAGCATGGTTTTCCTCCTTCTGCACGAGTTGCTGATCATGTTCAGGGTCCAACAGCAACTACTACAGATCACAGGTTCGAAGAGTTGGTGGCACGACTTCGGGATATTATGCCACAATCATCATCATCAGAGGGTGCAGACGTTTCTGATGTTGCGGCTTCGGCTTCAGCTAGTACATCGGCCTCAGCCAGTGCCTCAGGTAGTCCTTCAGCCTCATTTCATAGTCATGACCTCACAGGATGGATTGTCGACTCTGGAGCTACCCATCATCTATGCCGTGATAAAGATATTCTGCAGTCCTACAGAGCTGTTCAACCAGGTCGCTCTGTACTCATTGCTGATGGCACTCAGTCTCCTATCATCGGTCAGGGGGAGACAGCTTTGCTACCCTCTATGCACTTACAGAATGTGCTACATGCTCCAGAATTCTCTATGAACCTCTTATCTATTAGCCAGATTACACGTGATTTGCACTGTCGTGCTATTTTTGATCCATCGTCTGTTATTTTTCAGGACATACTGACGGGCAGGGTGATTGGCTGTGGTTCTGAGCACAATGGCCTTTATCGTCTCGTTCGTAACTCCTACGCTGGCGTCTCCTTGCATTCCCAGGCCTCCGTTTCTCCGTACACCTGGCATCTTCGGTTCGGTCATCTGCCGCTGCAAAAGATGCGTCACCTCCTGCCTCAGATATCTCCGAGTTCCTCTTTTCGATGTGAAGCATGTCAGTTAGGGAAGCACCATAGGTCTAGCTTCCCCAGTCGTCAGAGTCGGAGCAGTAGCTCCCCGTTTGAATTATTTCATATAGATATTTGGGGTCCAAGTCGTGTCCCGGATCATCAGGGGCACAGGTTCTATTTAGTTGTGGTTGATGATTTCTCTAGAGTGTCGTGGACTTTTCTTCTTAAAAATAAATCTGAAGCAGGAAATGTTCTTCAAAATCTAATTAATGAAGTCCAGAATGTTTTCTCATCTACTGTTAAGTATGTGCGTACTGACAATGCATTGGAGTTCTGCACTCGCTCTCTTGCTAGCTTCCTTTCATCTAAAGGCATTGTTCACCAAACCACATGCGCCTACACCTCTCAACAAAATGGGGTTGCAGAACGAAAACATCGACACTTTCTTGATATTGCTCGCACATTACTTATCCAGAGTTGTGCTCCATTAACTTTTTGGGGGGATGCTATACTTACTGCGTGCTATCTTGTCAATCGAATGCCTACAACTGTTCTTGGGGAAAAGTCTCCAATCTCTGTTCTCTTTCCTGACAGAGACTTGTTTACACTAACACCTCGGGTTTTTGGCACTGTTGCGTTTGTTCACCGCTTATCTCCGGGACTTGATAAGCTATCCCCTAGGGCTATCAAGTGTGTTTTTGTGGGTTACTCCAGGACTCAGAAAGGATACCGTTGCTATGACCCTGTCCATGGCAAGTACTATGTGAGTGCAGATGTCACATTTTTCGAACCTGTCATGTACTTCTCCCCTGCAGGTGACAGATTGGTCTCCTCCACATCATCAGATTCCAATGTCTATGTTCCACCACCTCCAAGCCTGGGTCCATCCTCTACTCCACCGACACCAATATCACCACCACCACCACCACCTCCTCCGCCACCACCCCCACTTGTCCCTTTCCCTAAGGTCTACACGAGACGGACAGGCCCTGCTCAAGCTACGTGTCAACCATCCAACACGCCTCAGGTATGTACTGATGTTAACACTGATGATGGGTTAAATAATGCACCTGTGCAGGAGCTTTTACCACAGGAGGAGGATCAACCAGTCAGCACTGTTTTGGATGACTTGGACCGGCCTATTGCTCATAGGAAGCAGCGAAGACAATGTGCCTCATATCCCCTGGCCTCTCATGTCTCCTTTCATCGTCTCACTGGGGATTTCCAGAAGTTTGCCGCTGCTGTATCGTCAGTGGAGATTCCACGGACTTATCAGGATGCCATGAAGACTAAATGCTGGCGTCTAGCAATGGAAGAGGAGATGCGTGCCTTGCAATCGAGAGGGACTTGGTCTCTTGTCCCTATTCCTCCAGGTGCATCTGTGGTGAGTTGCAAGTGGGTATTTACGGTCAAATATCATGCAGATGGTCGTCTTGACAGATACAAGGCCAGGCTCGTAGCAAGAGGATTTACACAGACATATGGGGTAGATTATTTGGACACTTTTTCACCTGTGGCGAGGCACTCTACACTTCGCATCCTTCTATCGGTTGCAGTGGTACGTGACTGGACCATATTCCAGCTTGATGTTAAGAATGCTTTCTTGTATGGTGATCTACAGGAGGAAGTCTACATGCAGCAGCAACCCGGGTTTGCTGCTGAGGGGGAGACTCAGAAGGTGTGCAGACTTCATAAGGCTATCTATGGCCTTAAACAGAGTCCTCGAGCATGGTTCCAAAAGCTCTCCCAGCTTATTGAACGACAGGGGTTCAGAAGATCAAATGCGGACCACTCATTGTTCGTCCGGAAGACCCCTAGAGGTACCATCGTTGTTATGGTATATGTTGATGACATATTGGTTACTGGAGATGATGCACAGGGGGTTGAGATAACCAAGTCCATGTTGGACAGCCAGTTCATTACAAAGGATCTAGGCACAATACGGTATTTTCTGGGGATAGAATTTGCAAGAAATGCACAAGGAATGGTGATGACTCAGAAAATATGTCACAGACTTGCTAGTTGAAACAGGAATGACTGGATGCAGACCTTCAAGTACACCTATGGACCCGAGTATGAAGCTGTACGATGATGATACCGAGGAGGTGGACAAGAGAAGGTACAGAGAAATGGTGGGTAAGCTCTTATACATCACTATAACTCGACCGGATATTGCCCTTGCAGTAAACCGGGTGAGTCAATTCATGGAGCAGCCGAGGCAAGTACACATGGATGCCTTGTACATGATACTGAGATATCTGAAGTCTTCCCCAGGCACAGGGTTGCTATTCAAGAAAGGTACAGATCTGTCTATTTCCGCCTGTGCAGATGCAGATTATACAGGATGTCCACGAGATCGTAAGTCTACTTCTGGATTTGCTATCTTCATAGGAAGCTCTTTAGTCTCTTGGAAAAGCAAGAAGCAGACCGTTGTGGCGAGATCCAGTGCCGAATCCGAGTACAGAGCCATGGCACAGGCAAGCACAGAAATGATGTGGTTTAAAGCAGTCTTAGAAGATCTGAATGTTGATGTTCCCTTGCCTATGAACCTGCAATGTGACAATCAGGCAACATTATTCATCGCCAACAATCCAGCCTTCCATGAGAGAACAAAACACATAGAGGTGGATTGTCATTACACTAGGGACATGATTCAGAAGGGCTCCACGTCTCACGTCAGTTCAGAGGACCAGACAACGGACATATTCACTAAGCCATTGCTCAGAGGACCTTTCCAGAGATGTTCTTCCAAGCTGAGCATGATAGATATCTATGCTCCATCTTGAGGGGGAGTGTAGAGATAGTTGTTCGTCTTTGTGTCTTTTATTGTATTTCAGTTTCTTTATGTACCTCTCATGTAATTTACTCAAGGGCTCTCTCCCTATATAAGAGACCCGAGGGCTCTATGGAATAAATCATCTGAGTATTCTAACAATTATCACTAATTAATATATATTAATATTTCTCTATAATGGTGTAATATTTTATGTATTTATTTCTTATTAAAAATCAAATAAAAAGTAGATTAATATTGTATATAAATAAAAGAACATAAAATGAAATAGAAATCCAAAAAATAAGCAAAAGAAAAATCAAAGGAAATTGTTTTATATTATTTTAATTAGTATTTAATTTTTATATATGTATAAATGACCTCTGATCTCTTTGACTTCTACATGAAAGTTATAGATCTCATCTAGTTTTAATGTTTACCATTTTTCCTAAATTTTCTTTTAACTAATTCTTTCCTAATTATCTCTGATTTTTATATTTTCTTCAATCCTAATTGGGCCACGTAGCACCTTCAGATTGCACCACATGGCTCGGTTCTTCAATAGCCACTGCCTTTAGTTCTGTCCATTGGATCTTTTATCAGAAGCATCCAGGCCATCCTTTAGTGCTTCCATTTCAGCCATCGGATGCGTCTCAATAGATGCATCTGATCCCTAGGATTACGCCCTATCCAGGGCCATTGGATCTAAATCAGACGATCTCTGGATCTCGTCAACCTTCAGCCTCCTCTGCCAAAAGACACAACTCTTAGTTCCCTAGTAACTTCTCCTATTTTCGCAAACCTCCATACGTACCAACTACCCTCGAAACCTTCACCATGCCCTTCACCATTCAACCCTAGCTCTCGCCAACCTCCGTTATTACCCTAACCCTAACCACCTAATCGATGGCGGTGGTTGAAACCACCTCATGGAGACATCAACTTCCAATTTTCCCCCACCTTTAAATAGCACACACCAGCCACTGGCTCCGGCTATCCGCCATTCCTGGACCTGCACCCGAGCCCCTCCGACCTCTAGTGACAGTACGAGGACGAGATTGAGCGCGATGACGGCTACGCACCGCCGGCGAGATACTTGATTTTGATACCAAGCTACAACTAAATCCATGGTTGTTCGAGTTTAGTTCCTTGACTAGGAACTTCAAGCCACGATTACGAAGTTCAATCTTCGTTATTTGGTTAGATTCAACCTCAACTACTTCATCTTGATCCTTCCATTCCAGGTAAAATTCTTATCTTAGTTTACTCTGTTGTTCTTGTTTTTATCACATATGTATTCCTTGATCAATCCAAGATCTGAAACCTCATTCCCCTCACCATAGATCCATCATTCACACGTGCATCTCCGGTTAAGCTAATCACTACTACATCTCTGTGATCACCTCAATCTATTCTTTCTTCTTGCAAAGAAGAAAGATCCATCAGGGCTCAGATCCTTCATGCCTCATCGAGCCCCCATTCTGCTTCCTTAGCATCCCAATAGATTCCCAAGTGCTTCGACTATTTACTAACCAAGGTTCACGAAATCGGTCGGAGCGACCGCATATGCAGCCGCATATGCGTATGCGGGCCTTAAGGCGCACCGCATTCATGAAGCCCGTCATTATGCGGGTCTGGCGCATATGCGGCCCGCATATGCGGGCTGTGCGGCCGCATATGCGGACCAAGCGTCGCATCGCGGTTTGGCGGTTGTGTCTGACCCGATTACCTGATACCCAATACCCAATACCCCATTTGCCCATAACCTGATACCCAATACCCGATTACCCTGATTCCTAACCCTCCTACCTCGATACCCCCAAAATCCCGATACCCTAACCCACCATCGCCTCCTCCCTGCGGTTGTGCCTCCATCGCCTCCTCCTCCAAGCTCCTCCGCCACCTCCTCCAAGCTCCTCCGCCTACTCCGCCTCCTCCTCCCAGTCCTCGATCGCCTCCCAGTTTGTGCGCCTCCTCCGCCTCCTCCTCCAAGCTCCTCCGCCTCCTCCGTGTCCTGTGAACTCCGCCTCCTCCGCCTCCTCGTAGCTGCTGCCTCCATCGCCTCCAGTCCTCCTCCCAGTTTCCGCACCTCCTCCGCCTCCTCCTAGATCGCCTCCGCCTCCCAGTTTGCAGGAGCTTCCTCCGCCCATTAGTCGTGGGAAGGTATCCAGTTTTGAATTACTTTTTTACCGTATTTAATGGAAAATTGGATTTTTTTGCATATTTGATTTATAATTTGAGAAGTAATGTAGTCACTATTCATTGATCGAATGTTGGATTTCATATCATTATAGAATATTAGCTGAGCCTGATATGGATTGTGAATGTATTCATTGTGAATGCACGTTCTTAAAAATGTTCTTAAAAAATGTTCTTGAATGTATTCATTGTGAATGCATTCATTGTGGATTTCATATCATTATAGAATATTTCTCACCAAAAATGTTCTTAAAAATGTTCCCACCAAGGATTTTGATTGTGAATGCACGTTCTAGCATGTATCTATAATATTATATGAGAATATCATTATTTAAATAAATATTTTACTAAAATTCTGATTTGTACATGCATATTAAATCTTTTATGTTGATGTTTTGTGATTATGATTGAATGTTAGGAAACTATGGCCTGCAGACTACCATCTGACAACGCTTCTTCTCCTACACCTGGAGCTGGAAGCGGAAGTGAGGCTCCTATTCAGAGGAGTGATACATCGTATTTTTTTGTTTCTCCTGGATCTAATGATCCGGGATGGAAGTATGCTTTTCTAGCGAATCCGAGTACTCCTAGCATGGTCACTTGCCGATTATGTCGGAAGGTTGTGACTGGAGGGATCAATCGCATGAAGCAACATTTGGCTCATATTAAAGGTAATACGGCATCTTGTCCCAAAGTGACTCCTGAGGTCAAGAAAGAAATCATGGACAACATGGAGGAAATTAAAGTGAAAAGGAATGAGAAGACCATGAGGAAGAAAGACATTCAAGGGCAAGTCTCCATCAAGATGAATCAGCCCTTGCTTGATGAAGAGAGGGATGAGAAAAGGCCCCGAACTTTAGCAGAAGATGAGCCTGTAGAGAATCTCCGCCAATCCGCAATCAAAGATACATTTGCCAAGGAAGAACGTGCACGTGTAAATTCATTCGTGGCAAAGTATTTCTATGACAATGACACTGCTTTCAATGTTGTCAAAAGTGACTCCTTTCTCCGAATGTGTGAAGCAATTGGGCAGTATGGAAGGTCATACAAGCCTCCAACATACTATGAGCTCACAGAAACATTTTTGAAGGAATAGGTTAAGGAAACACACGAATTCTTGCAAGGGCATCGTAATTCATGGAAGAGTTCTGGATGTTCCATTATGACAGATGTTTGGACTGATAGGAGGGGAAGGAGCATCATGAACATTTGCGTCAACTGTGAGCTTGGGACCAGTTTTCTGAAGTCAATTGACTCGTCTGCAGATTCTCATACTGCCGACTACATTGCTTCCTTAGTGGATAAGTCCATTGAGGAAGTTGGGCCCGACAATGTAGTCCAAGTAGTGACAGACAATGCATCTGCAAATATGGCTGCTGGCAGAATTTTGAGAATCAAGTACCCACAAATCTTCTGGAGTTCATGTGCGGCACATTGCGTCGATCTTATGCTTGAGGAGATCGGTAAAGAGTCCAAGGTGAAAACTGCCATTACAAAGGCAAGGACATTAACTGTCTTCATATACAGTCATGCAAAAACATTGAGTTTGATGAGACAATTTACGCAAAAGGGGGAGATAGTGAGGCCAGGAACAACAAGATTTGCTACCACATATCTCACCTTGCAATCAGTGATGGACAAGAAGGACAAGTTGAGGCTTATGTTTTCTTCTGATGAATGGAGAGCGTGTAAATGGTACAAGACGAAGAAGGGGGAAAATGGCTTCGGCCATAGTTCCGAGTCCTTCATTTTGGACTCAAGTCTCTTTGACCTTGAAGATCTTTTCTCCATTGGTACATGTTCTGCGAATTGTTGATGGAGATAAGAGACCGGCTATGGGGTTTGTATACGGTGAATTGCAAGATGCAAGAAAGGAGATCATGAGCATTTTCAAAGATGTGGAAGCATCTTACAAATATTTTGTTGATACCGTTGATTCAAAGTCAAAAGGGAGGTTGGATAGCCCCCTCCACCTTGCTGCATATTTTTTGAATCCCTATTTCTTTTATAGGGACAATGATCAAATCCAGAGGGAAGGTCTTGCTCTGAAGGGATTCTTGGATTGCATGGATATTTTCTATCCTGATTTAGAGATCCAAGATATCATCACTAGGAAGGAGTTGCCATTATATGAAAGGGCAGAAGGATCATTTGGCAAATCTTTGGCTGTCAAACAAAGGTCCATCATTGGAGATGATTTCTATCCAGGTATAAATTCTCATTAGATTTCATACAATTATATATTTAGGTATTACTATTTATCTCATTAGATTTCATACACTTATATATTTAACTATTATTACTTATTTGTTTTTATAAATAGCCCGTTGGTGGGGATTGTATGGCATGGAAACGCCACATTTGAAAGAAATGGCAATGAAAGTTCTAAAGTTGACAGCCTCTTCCTCGGGTTGTGAAAGGAATTGGAGCACTTTTGAGGCGGTAAGACTGTAAAATTGGTGCCACACATGTCAAATATTATGCATCATTAATGAGGTGGTAAATGATATGTTTTTCTTTATTTTGTAGATTCACACGAAGAAAAGGAACAAGCTTGAATTCAAGCGGTTAAACGACTTGGTGTATGTCAGATTCAATGCCTAGTTGAGAGATCGCCATCTTAAAAAACGTAGTGATCCATTTGCCACAAATGATAGAACCCACGTGAGAGATTGGATTGGTGGGGAAGATGAAGAAGATGAGGTATTCCAAGGATCGGGGTTGACGTGGAACTTAGTGGCTGATGCAACTGGTGCAGAAGATTTGATACAACATAGAAGAAGCCAAAGGCATGCTACTGGTTCAACCTCGTCGCCGGGCTTAAATGAGAAAGAGTTCCCATTTGAGGAAGACAGTGAAGATGATGATGAAGACAATACCGAAGTGGAATTTGAAGATGATATGGATTAGGATTTCTTTGTAATATGTACAATATTATCGCCTGAACATTTCTGTTTTCTTATGCTATTTTAATTAGTACTCTACTAATGCTATTTGTGTTAAATTTCAGTTTTCTTTTGGAAACTTAAATATTTTGGTGATTGTTGTCAATTATTATGTCTGCTAACCTTTCTATTGAAGTACTAATATTTGTTGATAGAGACTGTTTTGAGCTATATATGAAAGTCATTTTCTTAGAACTTCTGTTGGACCACAATTATACATAATTTTTGTTCAGTTGTAGTCACTTTTGCATATATTTATTTATTTTTAAATAAAAAATTAGGAAACTGCGTAGAACCGCATATACCCCGCATATGCCCCCGCATACCGCTTAATCGCTATTCAGTGACCTGACCGAATGCATACTGTTAGAAAATCGGAAGCGGAAGCGGAATGATAATCAGAGCATAGAAATAAAGATAAACATGAAGAACACAAAAGATTTTACGTGGAACCCTACTCCGTGAGGAGCGGGATGAAACCACGGGAGAAGCCCTCAACGAGGCGTGTTTGTCTATTGACTTTCTCATCTGTTACAGGAGGCCTGGGGCTCCTTATATAGCCTTCACAGGGCCTCCAAGTCCCACCACTGGACGATGTGGGACAAAACTCAGTGGTGGGGTAAATGGACCCTTGAGGGATCCATTTACCCACCTATTACATAAGTGACGCATGCTCCAAATACTCTAACACTCCCCCTCAAGCTGGAGCATGCAATGCTCAGCTTGGACAAACAGAAAGAAACTCAACTCACAATACATGACACTACAGACAATATCAACCCAACGCGCACAACTGCTGCAATTGAGGACGTTGCTTCTCATGGCGTGCATGTGAGGAGGACGAACGGGCTGGAGTGTGAAACTGGATCTATCTGGCTCAGAGAATGGTACTCTACTATGGAGTCCCTATGATACCACATGAAAACCCTTGCCCTTAATGGCATAGGGAATAGTCCTCTGCTCTGGAGTCCCTATGGCTCACATGAAAGCTCTGGCCGACCAACAAGAATGACAAATGATTGGCATGTGTCATCATCGAGTCTGAATATGAAATTTGTAGATTCTGAACATCTGACCGGTCTGGAAAAATCTGACATCTGAATCTTGGAACAAGACCTGTGACTCTACATATACTCCCCCTTTCTCCCATACTGGTCGGAATGACATTGTTGACCACGTTGGTAGAAGATAAGATAATACATAAATATGGGGAAAACATGAATAGTCTAAAAAAAATTCTCTTGTGGCTTTTCTTTCTTTTTTTTTGTAATAAGCCGTCCCTTTTTTTCTTTTTTTTTAAATAAGCCGCCCCAACCAATTTTTTTCGGCTTTTGCAACATTTTCCTCAAATATTTTCCGTACGGCTTTTCTTTGTGTGTGCCCTTTTTTTCTTTCTTTCTTTTTTTTAAACACAAGCCGTTCAACCTTTTTTTTGTATATGGCTTTTCAAATTTTTTTTCCTGATAAACTTTGCGTACGACTTTTTCCTCGTGTATGTGCCTCTTCAAATTTTTTTTGAATTTTTTTTAACCCGACCCAAAAGGAGCCACGCTCTCAGCCCTCGATTACAATTGTAGCCCATTTAGGGCTAAAAAACTGGAATCAGCCCTCTTCTTCGGAATGAACCGCCCCCCCTTTAAGTCAAGGGGTATCGGGCCCACATAACCCCTCAAACAAAATTGTTTTTTTTAAATGACAGGCACTATTAGGGTTCCCAATCGTGGGAACCCCTTCATTCCCTGTGCCGCACACTGATGGGGATTTTCCCTTGCGTGCGAAAGACGGGCCAGGAAGGGCTGCCGCCTGGAGGCTACGAGCTCCGCTGGAGCTTCACGCGCTGCCACTGAGAAGGAGGGGAGGCCTGGGGATCGCGCGCGGATGTCGGGGTGCCGCTTGGGGCACGAGCCTTTGAGGGCTTCAAGATTCAATCTGCGCTGCCAGATGAAGCGCCGTCACTTGCGGTTGTGCCTGGAGGTTGAAGTCGCGATGTTGAGAGAAGCGTCTGGATCTTTTGCTGCGCCGCTTAAGGAGGAAGATGGACTTGAAGGAGCGGTGAATGGCGCAACCAGGAGGTACGCTGAGCGAAGGGCTTGGGAGATCTGCTCACGCGCGCCTGGAAGAGGAATCACGTGCTGGAATGTCGCGTGCTTGAAGCCAATCGAGAGGCCTGCGGAGGGCCGCCGCCGCCTGGTCGTGAACGAAGGAGAGGCGGGTAGGAGGGTACGCCTGGGCGCAGTTGGCGATGCACGCCTGGGGCTTTTGGATGACGGTGCGCATGCCTGGGACTTCTGGATGGCGATGTGTGCCTGGGGCTGCGGCGGGACAGGAGCGTCGCCGCTTCGTCTGATTCGGAAACAGGGACTCCATGCCTGGAGAATGAATCGCCTGGAATATGGCCTGGGGGTGCGCCATCGCCTGGGATATGGCTTTGTGAAACAGGGGCAAGATGCACGAGCACGCCTTGAGACATGCCTTCTCTTTTTTGAGAACTGCGGCTGGACGATGCGCTCTGTTGCTCACGAACAGGAACCCGGACATTGAGATCCGCAACTTGCATATTTTAGGGTTACGGGAACCCTAAAACTTGAATAAAACTTGAACACGTAATGATAATCATCTTCATCAAATCTCGAACAAAATAATAAACAAACATAGAATCCTCGAGAATCGACCCGCTCTGATACCATGTTAGAAAATCGGAAGCGGAATGATAATCAGAGCATAGAAATAAAGATAAACATGAAGAAAACAAAAGACTTTACGTGGAACCCTACTCCGTGAGGAGCGGGATGAAACCACGGGAGAAGCCCTCAATGGGGCATGTTTGTCTATTGACTTTCTCATCTGTTACAGGAGGCCTGAGGCTCCTTATTTAGCCTTCACAGGGCCTCCAAGTCCCACCACTAGACGATGTGGGACAAAACTCAGTGGTGGGGTAAATGGACCCTGGAGGGATCCATTTACCCACCTATTACATAAGTGACACATGCTCCAAATACTCTAACACATACGCATACCGCTTTCCTGAACCTTGTTACTAACCCTGCAGGTACTTGATTAGCATTTGATTGATTGGAATCCATGGACACCAGCTTCACTCTTTTCCTCCGACGACCTTCCATCGACTCACTCCTCTAGACTTTCCCGGAGCTTCGACAGGTGCCCAGCATCCTCACGACACATCCAGGGAGGTATTTGGACCATCATGCAGCGAGGAAGAGCACGGAGGAGCGTTGTCTACCTCGCCGGAGCACAGGCTCTAGCGCCGCCTTGCGCGGAGGAGGTAAAGAACAAGAAGAAGCAGTAGCTGTTGATCTCTCCAAATTAGGCGAGATCCAACGGTTGAGAATACGCCACGTCACTAAGCCCGAATCAGCGATTCGCATCCGAGCCTCCAGATCAAAGCTGCGCCCGAGCCTTGAACGAAGCACAGGATCACACCACGTGGACCAAAGCTTTAGCCCCGAGCCTAGCTTGGTCACATGCACGTGACTGGGTAATTTGCAGAGGCAGCCCTTCAGCTTTCGATATTTGCAGATAAGTCCTCCCGCCTGTGTAAATTTTACAAATTAACCCTTACGGGTTATTTTATTTGTGTTTTAGTTCATGTTTGTCCTTATTTGCAATAAACTTGGAGTTTTCCTTACATTTATGCCCATGGATTAAATATTGAATAACATTTTATCCATAAACCCAATTGATGTGATTTTGGTCTTAATTGAAAGCTCGTTTGATGCTCTATCTTGTGGCGTGATTTGTTGTTAATTTTGGTTTAAAAATCACGAATGAATTATTCTTTATTTTAAGTGCTCATTTATATCTTTTAGCATCATTGAAAATACACTTTTTGTTAGCAATTGAACCTGTTAGTCACTTTGATTTTTAATGATCAATTGTTAGTTATTTTTAATCACTATCATTAGGTCATTAAATGATTTAATTGTTGGCTGAAACTATTAAGCATCAAAGTGAAATTAAAAGTTAGCTCATGTTGAGTAGGTTTTGAGACTTACATCACATTTTTGCCTAATTAATGCCTTAACTAATATTCAATCAATTCAGGGTATTTTTTGTGCTTAATCCAAGATAAATTTGCGTGTCTAATCATAGTGTGTTTGTTATAATTGTGTTGCTTGTGCATTATTTTTTTCATTTAAGTTGAAATGCATAAAAAATTATGTTAAAAATCTATCTTATTGCGATTTGTGCATCCGCTCACTATTATATTTTCCTAGAAATTACCACATTAAATATTTAACACTTAAATTTAATTAACAAGTTGCCCGTGTCCTTGTGTTCGATCCTGAAGTTCCCAGGTTATAAATTAAAGCCGAGAACCTCGTCGCTGAGATTCTTCTCGGTTATGTATGAGAAGCTAAGTGTCAGTGCTACAACGGGTCGATATTAATCCATGCACTTAGCGGTTCATCAGATGGCGTCGTTGCGGGGACGCGACACATTTTTTGATCATTTTTAGGGTCAAATATTTATTTAGTGATTTTTAGGTTCAATTATTGTCGAGCTTGTTTACCTTATTGTTGTCTTGTATTGCTTTGTGATGTCCTTTTAATTGAGTGTATTAACCACTCTAGAATTTTCAAATTTATTTTGTTTTGTGGTAGGCCCGTGGAGCAAACAATTTCTAAAGGACCGCGGAGGCAAAGAGCTTGGAGCTACTTGCTGGAGTCCATGAGACAATTAAATCAGTTGAGAGATTAATTAGCTTAATTAAAATTTGTTTCATTATGTTGTAATTAATTGCCATTTACAGCGGTTCTTGATTGAGATCTTGTGTGTGTAAGAAGACTTGTTTAACTTCATTTATTCTTATGTGTGGTTGTATCCTGAGTATTTATTGGCTTGAGTGACGTTTTAGATTCAAGCTTTACGCCAAATAGAAAGATCGTAGGTCATTCTTGCTTGATCTATTTCGTAATTTAGGAAACACTACACAGATCTCATAAGATTCACAATTGCAAAATCTTAGGAGATTCATAGACGCACGTAACATTTGTTCTACTTAGTCAAATTAATTGATTTCTTCACCGCTAATAGAACTATTATTTAAATGCAAATTTTTCAATTTGCATCATATAGTTAGATTTATAAATTCTTTTATGCATCCACATGGAGAGTGTTGGGAAGCGTTACAAGTATTTCTAATGACTTCATGCATCATTGATTTCCGACTGCATTCTGTTTTTCACTACGCACGTGACCCTTTGGTAATTTTGCAGTCAACCCTTTTGAGCGTTTAGGTAATTACGGTTCAATCCTTTCACTGCATTTTTACTTATTTTATATTTTGTAATATTGCAAACATAACATTGTGTTCCTCTGTTAGTTTAAGCCTCTATTTTGCATTATTTTATTATTCTAAAAATTGCACTTCGTTCTACAACTAAATCTCTACAGTATGGCATAAATGTTGTATTTTTCTATGTTGTGGTTATTTAACAATTAATATTATTGTGGTAAATTACATATTTTACCCAATCTGTGCTTGGAAATTCATAATTATATAACCACTGCCCGAAAAATTACCGAAAATTCAAGGATTATAGACGTAATTGTATTTGACATCGTGCCCAAAAAGAATTGCATTTGCGCACGCAGTTTGCTCTATAAAAATCATTGTGCATATTTCAATCTTTAATTTTTAATAGGTATTAAGTCTCGTATTTTGAGGTTTAGGATTTTTCTATGATCAATCATCTAGGATAGATCTTTGATAATTTTATTCCTTGAAAATAAAAAGGTTTTAATATTTATTATTATTAAATATTGAAATTCACTTCGTTTGCATTCATAAATTCTTTAAATATTCATCTTGCATCAGAAAATTCCAAAAAAAAATTACAATGTGTTCATTTCATCATAATTGACATCTCGGGCAACTTCATAATTTTTTAACATCGTTCGAGTGATATTTATTTTCTAATCCTTAAAATCGGCCGCATTGGCATTTTGCATCTCAAAAATGCAGTAAAAATATCGAAAAAAATACTGCCTCGAAAACCGTGCATGAAATTCGATAGACATAATTCTAGGTTGTTCCTTTGCCTCCTTGAGATCGACCTTGGGACTTGCCCAAGTAAAATAAACATAAAACCTTGCCGATTAAAAATTGATTAATTAGTTATGGTTATTTCATGACTGATTCCGAATTCCCACCTACAACGAAATGACAAGTTTAAACGATAATTCACGTAGATTAAAGTAGGGTTTTCGCGGCTCGTCAATCTGCTCTATGACAACCTCTGAAACTGCATTGGTAGAAGGTGTCTGATTTACATTGTGTGTACTGTCCACTGTGGCTATTGTAGGCTCAGCATGTAAAATCTTAGAAAGTTCTGCAACGAATGATCTCTCCTTAGAAAGGAATGGTTCATCAGGATGTTCAGAATTCTCAACAATTATCTCTGAAATCGCAGTAGGAGGTATCTCATCAGTAATTTCAGGAAAAGGATGTATCTCAGGATTCTCAGAATATACATCCGAAAACTCAGAATGATCCTCAGAATGCAGCTCAAACTGCCCATCAGCTGACAACTCAAAATGATTAACAAGGGAACTCAAGGTGATTGTGCTTTCCAAAAGGTCCTTCTGAGAAAGGGACTCCTGGGTGTCCATGAAATCTGTAAAAACAACTCTCTCAAAACTCTGCAAGAAAATCACAGTCCTCAGAATCTGGTGTAACTTGCTCTTTCTAATCTGCAGCTAAAGGTGGTGGTAATGACCTCGGATCTGGGATCGTCTCAATCTTCACATTATCACTGCGGGAGTGAAAGATGATCTCTCCAGCACCATAATCAACTACCCTTCGGGTTGTTCGAAGGAACGGTCGATCAAGTATGATCAGGGTATGGAGTAATGGTGCATAGGTTTCCACATCCATAACAACAAAATCAACTGGAAATCTCATTCCTTGTACCATTACAATAACATCCTCTAAAATGCTTCTCGGCCTCTTGATCGATCTATCAGCAAACTGAAGGATCATCCTGGTAGATCTAAGAGGCTCCAATCCAAACTCAGTGAGTAGCGAAGATGGCATGAGATTAATGGAGGATCCTCTATCAAGAAGAGTATGATCAAACTCTTTATCAAAGATGTGGCAACGGATATGAGGTGCTCCCTTATCTTTCTTTTTGGGCGGGAGGTTGCTAATGGCATGAACTGTGGCCATGGTCAAGATATGCTTTTCTGTTTTCTTTCGTATAACTATTTGGTTGACGCTTTTGAGTACATGATTCTTTCATTCTCTTTGTGACGGCATGCATGTACTCCATTGCCTTAAGGAATAACATCTCTAAAAAGATGTTCTAAAGTATCTCTACCACTCGAAGATCAGATAGTGTTGTTTTTTATTTTTGGATTTTTCGAGTTTTATTCAAAGCTGAAGGAAATGGAACAGAATCTGAAGAAACATCATACTGCTAATTTCTCTTATTCAAAATAGAGTCATCATGTACATGTGAATAACTAGAATCAGTCTGTACAGTGTTATCCAATACAGAAATAGATGAAACAAAAGGAAAAACATGACGAGCTACTTGGTCTGCTTGTGCAGAAGAAGATTCCACGACGGGTGTATTCTCCTTTATGGCTGACTCGGCAATGTATCTTTCTTTATTCTCTTTTTGGTCTTTTTTGCATAATGATGGTGAAGAAGGTGGTGGTGATAGTGAAGAAGAGGATAATGACACTCCAAGACCTGGATCTGCTACACTGGATCGGTGCTCCACTGGTGAAGAAGATGATGAAGTCGGTGAAGCTCTCTCAATGGCTCTCCCCAATCCCAACTGTTGTGTAGGCGGTTGCTATCTCCTACGGCTTCTAAGAAGAATGGTATCAGATAAACAAGTAAAATCAAGGACCATACCTGTCTCGGGGGTGGGTGGGATGAGCTACCTGCTCCTTGCATCTGAAATTGTTGGGGGTTGGCTTATACTTGGGCTAGGATCAATGTCTTGGTGGTGGTCAGCTCGTTAAGCCGTTGAGTCAAATCATTCATATTCTTCATCAGTAGTGCAAGTTGTTTCGTGCAATTCCAACTATGTTTTCCCTAGATATTCCATATTTAGTGGAGATGGGTCAAAAGATGATTAGATTATCAATTCTCTTTGTTTAATGTGTTTATAATTCAATGGAAATCATGAAAATTATGAATTTGCCTTGATTAATTATGATGCTTAATAATTATGAAAAAATGATTAATCATCATAGACCACTGAATGTATGTTTCATGAAAACCCTAACTTATCCTACAATAGTTGCTGGATAAATCTTTACATGCAAAACATTGTTGCTTGAATTGGATCGAGGATCTGTTTAGCAAATCTCCTTATAATATTAATCAAAATGATTTTGATAAATATTATATGGTACAACTTTGGTTTTAAGGACAAATATCATCTCAAATACAAAAAGATCAAATCACATTATTCTGACATGAGGAAGATATGGTGTCTAGTCGGGGATCTTTAGGGTAGTAGGTTGCTCCGTGAGCGGTCTGTCCCACATCTTGTGCGTACTGGACATGACAACGGGTAATGAAAGAATAATTTTTGAAATGATCATGATGTATTTTTTTAATCATTAATATTTGAATAATAGGTATTTTGAGATTATACCATCATTCAAGTAACAATTAAGATTGTTTGTTAGATGATTGATTGGATTGATAATTGATTTAATATGATTAAATTGATTAAATCCAATTAGACACTCTATTATGAATAGAGTTGTAATTCCCATGGAAGAAATAATTATGTGAATATGATTTAATTAAAATTTGAACATGTTAGAAAATAGAAAGCGGAAGCGGAATCGGAAATAAAGATAAATAAACATGGAAGAAAAAAGATTTTAACGTGGAACCCTACTCCGTGAGGAGCGGGATGAAACCACGGGAGAATGCCTCAAAGGGCTGGTGTGTCTACTGCACTTTTCTCATCTGATATAGGAGGTCTGAGGCTCCTTATATAGCCTCCACAGAGCCTTTAAGTCCCACCACTAGTAGATGTGGGACTAAACTCTGGATGGGATAAATGGATCCTGGAGAGATCCATTTACCCATCTCTCATACATGTGACACATATATCAAATACTCCAACACTCCCCCTCAAGCTGGAGCATCCAATGCTCAGCTTGGACAAACAAAAAGAAACTCACCTCACGCTACAGTATACTACAGACAATATCAACCCAACGCGCACAACTGCTGATGTCGAGGACGTTGCTTCTAATGCCGTGCAGGTGAGGAGGACGGACGTTCTGGAGTATGAGTCTGCTGAATCTCCTCGTCGAAGAGCATGTGCTCTGAACTACGCCTGTCAGAGTTACTGCATCTGGAAATGAGTCTCCTTGTCGGAATACTCTAGCCTACCACAACATGTGGACAACTGCTCCATCTCTGAAAAAGGGCCAAACTGAAAAGGACATGGAAGTGCAATCCTCGTCGGAGTCCACGTTCGCTAGAGAATGGAGTCTAAAAGAAGTCTCCTCATCAGAGAACTAGGTCTCTCACATCTGGCACAAAGAATGGTACACTACTATGGAGTACCTATGATACCACATGAAAACCCTTGCCAACATGGCATAGGGAATGATCCTCTACTCTGGAGTCCATATGGCTCACATGAAAACTCTGGCCTGACAACACAAGAAGAATGATGGAGACCACGAAACTGAAGACTGCATACTCGTGCGTGTCTGAACTGCAAACTCAGAATAACTTGTCGAGTGACTCGAGTCTGAAACTGAACTATAGAGTCTGAATATCTGCCTGGTCTACAAATATGGAGAATCTGAATTTGGAACATCTGAATATACCTGTGACTATACATATACTCCCCCTTTCTCCCATACTTGTCGGAAAACTCGGACATCAATCAAGTTTGGAGAAGACAATAAAATGGGGAGAAAGAAAATATAAGCCGTTCACACATTTGTCGGCTTTTCTCATCATCATTTTTCGAAACAAATTTTTTTATAAGCCGCTGACATTTTTTTCTCGGCTTGTCCTCTCTTTTTTTCAAATATATTGCGTATGATTTTTTTTTGTACGCGCCTTTTTCGAAAAATAATCCCCTTTTTTTTGTAGGCGCTCCTTTTCTCTCTCTCTCTCTCTTTGAATAAACTCCTCCTTTTATTTTTTTCCTCTTTGCAGCCTTCTTTCTCCTCTCTTTTTTTCCGTAAATAATGCCATTTTTTTAACCAGGGCACGACCTTCATGCTTACAAACAGAAACGAATTTTTTTAAAAATAAACCCAAACCCTTTAGGGTTCCCCCGTACGGAAACCCTCTTAAGAAGGAAAGGACCGCCGCCGCCCCCTTTTTGGGGTAACCTGTTCTGCAGCCTGGGGCGAAGGATGCCCCGATTCTGAAGGATGCCGTCCCGATTCCGAAGGATGCCACCACCAGAACGGGCTGGGCTCGTCGCGGGGTTCTCCATGTGCGCTCGCGACTCCGGGCCAAGGACACCCGGTCCAACGCGTGTTGTTGCATGCACACGAGATGGAATCGGCCTGGAGATGCTCGTGCGGGGACCTGCGCAAGGTCGGGGGGTTGCGCGACTGGAGGGGTGCTTCACCTGAGTTGCGCGACCACTAGGGCTGATCTCGATCTGGAGGGAGGTGCCGGTGTCCCCTCGCGTCGTCTGCGCGAGGGCTTCAGAGCTCCTGGACATGCAGCCTCCGCTTGCACGAGGGCTTCTGATGGATTTTGTTGGGAAAAAGTGAATGGCTTGTCTTATTCCATAAGCCCTAGGCTCTCTTATATAGGAGAGTAGCCTATGGGTAAATTACATAAAGAAGACAACTGAAAAATAAAATAACGAAAGGGTACAGGTACTCTATATGCGTCAACACTCCCCCTCAAGATGGAGCATAGATATCAATCATGCTCAGCTTGGACGCACACTTCTGGAATGGGCCTCGAAGTAATGCCTTGGTGAATATATCAGCAGTCTGATTCTCTGATGTGACGTGAGATGTAGCAATGAACCCCTTCTGAATCATGTCACGTATGTAGTGACAGTCAACCTCAATATGCTTGGTCCTCTCATGAAAGGCTGGGTTGTTTGCAATGAACAAGGCGGCCTGATTGTCACATTCCAACCTCATAGGAAGTGGTATATCAAGACATAGATCTGTAAGTAAAGATTTCACCCACATCATTTCTGTGCTAGCCTGGGCCATAGCTCTGTATTCGGATTCAGCACTGGATCTAGCTACTACTGTCTGTTTCTTGCTCCTCCACGAGACTAGGGCATCTCCAACATAGACTGCAAATCCTGAGGTGGACTTCCTGTCCTTGGGGCATCCTGCATAGTCTGTATCAGCACATGCTGTGATAGAGATCTCCTTTCCCTTCTTAAATAGCAAGCCTGCACCTGGAGATGATTTTATATATCTCAGAATCATGTGTATTGCATCCATATGGGCCTGGCGTGGTTGCTCCATGAACTGGCTCACACGACTCACTGCAAATGATATATCAGGTCTAGTGATCGTGACATACAGTAGTTTGCCTACCAGTTCTCTGTATCTTCTCTTGTCCACCTCTTCTGTGTCATCATCATAGAGCTTCATGCTGGGATCCATTGGTGTCGTAGCAGGTCGACACCCTAGCATACCTGTCTCACTCAATAGATCTGTAACATATTTCCTCTGCGACATTACTAATCCATATGGAATTCTAGCAAACTCCAGCCCCAGAAAATATCTAAGGACTCCCAAGTCCTTGGTGACAAATTCGGTTCCCAGCCTTTCTTTCGCCTGCTTAATGCCCTGCTCATCATCTCCTGTAATCAAGATATCATCAACATAAACCATGATTACAATGATACCTCTAGCCGTCTTCTGTACAAACAAGGAATGATCAACATTGGAGCGTTTATATCCTTGTTTCTCAAAAAGATCTGAAAGCTTCTGAAACCACGCTCTGGGGCTCTGCTTAAGGCCATAGATGGCCTTATGTAACCTGCATACCTTGGAACACTCCCCCTCAACAACAAAATCAGGTGGCTGTTGCATATAGACTTCATCTTGTAATTCACCATATAGGAATGCATTCTTCACGTCCAGCTGATAAAGCGACCAGTCTCTAGCAACTGCAACTGATAATAAGATCCGCAGAGTGGAATGACGCGCCACAGGCGAGAATGTGTCAAGGTAATCCACCCCGTATGTCTGTGTGAAGCCACGTGCAACAAGGCGTGCCTTGTACCTGTCAATGGAGCCATCTGCATTGTGCTTCACTGTAAACACCCACTTGCAGCTCACCAGGCTGATATCTGGAGGTATAGGGACCAAGCTCCAAGTTCCTCTGGACTGAAGTGCCGCCATTTCTTCTTCCATTGCTAGCCGCCATCTAGCATCCTGCAGAGCATCATGATGATTCCGTGGAATGTCTGTAGCTGAAAGTGCCAAAGCAAACGTCCTGAAGTCTCCAGATAGCCTCTCAAAAGACACGGCTGCTGATAATGGATATTTGGCACAGCTTCTCTTCGGCTTTCGTAGAGCAATTGGAACATCCAAATCATCTGTATTCTCATCAGGCTCCTGCAGTACATCCTGCTCAGAAATGTCGTCAGATCCATCAACAATAATATTTTCATTACATACCATAGGCGAGCTAGTTGACGGGTCAGAACCATGAGCTGGAGGAGGCCTGCGGATGTAATGGAATGGTAGTGGTGAGACAAGCGGTGGCGGCGGTGGTGGTGGTGGCGGTGGCGGCGGTGGTGGTGGTGGTGGTGGCGGTGGTGATGGTGTCGGTATCTGAGGTGGTGGTGTCATGTATATGGCATCAGGAGGTATAGATGGTAGCTGCTTGTCTCCTGATGCTGAAAAATACATAACAGATTCAAAAAATGTAACATCTGCACTGATCATATACCGCCGACGCACAGGATCGAAACACTTGTACCCCTTTTGAGTTCTGGAGTACCCAACAAAGACACACTTGACAACTCTAGGAGAGAGCTTGTTAGTACCAGGCGACAACTGATGGACGAATGCAACCGATCCAAACACACGAGGAGTAAGAGCGAACAGATCCTTGTCAGGATGAATGAGTGAAAACGGAATCTGTTCATTCAAGACAGACGAAGGCATACGGTTTATTAGGTAACATGCAGTAAGAACTGCATCACCCTAGTAGGAGTAGGGAACATGACTCTGTATAAGAAGTGATCTTGTGACATCAAGAAGGTGACGGTGTTTTCTTTCTGCAATTCCATTCTGTTGAAATGTATGAGCACAAGATGTTTGGTGAATAATCCCTTTTGAGGAGTAGTAATTGGCCAGAATGTTGGTGCACAACTCTAAAGCATTATCACTTCTCACAAGCTTGACAGATGTGGAGAAAACATTTTGTATTTCATTCAGAAAATGGATAATAATATTTTCTGCTTCAGATTTATTTTTCATGAGAAACACCCACGACACTCTAGAGAAATCATCCACAAATACAATATAAAACCTGTGTCCCTGATGATCGGGAACACGACTCGGACCCCAGACATCGATATGAAACAACTCAAACTTGGAGTTACTACTCCGACCTGGACGACTGGGAAAGGACAACCTGTGATGCTTTCCCAACTGACACGCCTCACACTGAATAGGTGTGTGAGAGAGACCATAGGGTAGAACTCGACGCAACTTCTGAAGCGGTAAATGACCAAAACGCAGATGCCATAGTAAGGTTGATACTTGTCCCGAAGAAGATGATGAGGTTCCAGCAAAAGGAGTCTGATTCAGTCGGTAGAGGCCTCCTTGCTCATAGCCACGACCAATCACGTTGCCCGTATGGATGTCCTGAAAAATCAAAGAAGATGGATCAAAAATTGCCCGACAATGTAGATCCTTCGTAATCTGACTAATTGACAACAAATTCATTGAAAAATCTGGTGCATGTAGCACGTTCTTGAGCTGCATAGAAGATGTCAATCTAACCTCCCCCTGACCAGTGATGGGGGAATGAGTGCCATTGGCAATCACTACTGTCCGACTTGGAGGGATCTGATTGTATCCTGAAAGCAAACTCTGGTTGCCACATAGGTGATGTGTAGCGCCCGAGTCTATAATCCATGGTAAAGTATATGATCTACTACTCTTCAGTGCAAGTATACTACCTGAAGTACTAGTAGACGCAGAGGCAGAAGCAGCGGCATCAGAATGATTCTCTGCAGTCGGTGCTGGTCCAGATGGTGGAATAATGCCCCTCAGACGGGCAACAGGATCGTCGAACCGTTGATCCAGAGTAGCAGCAGATGGGGGCTCTATCTGCTCAGCAGCTCGTGCGGATGCAGGAAATCCGTGCTTCGAGTAGCAGGTATCTTCATTATGTCCAACTCGGTGGCAATATGTGCATGTTGGCCTAGTGCGGCCACCCCTTCCACGAGGTCCACGTCCACGGGCCTGGTGATGAAATCCGCGACCTCTGTTTGCTGCCATGGCTGAGGAATTCTGACTCACAGCTGTTGAGGGAACTATGATCCTACTCAATCTATGAAAAGCTTCCTCCATGGGAGGAATAGTCGAGTCTGCCAAAATCTGAAATCGTGCAGCCTCATACTCTGGATCAAGTGCAGCCAGGAACACTCCCACCATTGTGGCATTCCTGTATGTCTTCTGCTGTTTAGGCGTGGCAGTAAGAGGCATGAAGCTATAGAGCTTCTCGAACATCCCTCTCAGTGATGTGTAGAGAGAATATAAAGGACGACCATTCTGCTTTATTGTGAATATATCATGTTGAAGTTGCAGAATCTTTGTCTCGTTCTTCGCCTGAGAGTATGTTGCCGCCAGAATATCCCACATATCCTTGGTTGTGGGTTGATGTAGGATGTCATTGGCAATTTCAATAGCCAATGTACCAGATAGCCAAACCTTGGCATATGCATCATCGGCCTCCCATTAGGCATGAACTCCAGTCTTCTCTGCAGGCTCAGGTTCGGTAAGAATGTGCTTCTTACCTGTAGACTTCACCATACTCATGAACTGCATTGCCCACAGTTCATAGTTTGTACCGTCCATCTTGACAATGGGCGCTGGACCACGAAAGGCGCCAATAGATGGGATATCAGCCTTGCTTTCTGACATACTGGAGATGGAAGACTGAAGCGATTGACAGAAGATGAGCTTCGTCTACAATGACATAGATGGGATTAGTTGCATGTGTAGACCTCAATCAACTATCCCCATGAAGGTGTGCGAGCTACGGTCTTTACGCGCGCAAGAATCACGAAGATGCACGCGAAGAAGGTGCGTGCACTGGAGATGCAGTAGGCGGGCGCACATATCACGCGCAGGAGCCCACGGTCATGCGCAGGTGGCTGCGCACAGAGTCGCTATGCGCACAGGCGCTGCAAGATGCGCACCCGCACACGCGCTGGAGGGTGCGATGTGCACTGCAGATGTGCGCTGGAGAACGTGGCGCACACACGTGGCACAGCAGGAGAACGTTGCGCGCTGGAGGAGGCGCGCGAGCAGCGGCACGCGCAGGAGGAGGCGCTGGAGCAGCTACACGCGCAGGAGGAGAGGCGGCGTCGAGGCAGCGCCGATCAAGAGAGAGAAGGAGAGGGAGAGGCCGGCGGGTGGGGTGGTTTAGGGTTAGGGTTTCGAGAACTCCAGTCTAGGACCGTCGCTCTGATACCATGTTGGGAAAAAGTGAATGGCTTGTCTTATTCCATAAGCCCTAAGCTCTCTTATATAGGAGAGTAGCCTATGGGTAAATTACATAAAGAAGACAACTGAAAAATAAAATAACGAAAGGGTACATGTACTCTATATGCGTCAACAGATTTCATTTGGGCACACGCATCCTCCCATCGCCGCTTTGGAACAAAGAGATGTGGTGGATGGACTTAGAGGCTACAGGAGCGCCGCTTTGATCAAATTTTTTTCCGATGAAGCTTTGTCGTCGTTGCTGAACTGGGTTGTTGTGGATCTGTCGCCTTGTGATGCTCGCCATGATCGACAGAGCAGGATCAACAACATGAGTGCTAGGGTTCCAGAAAACCCAAACACACATTTCTTGAACATGAATAGGCAATAGATCTTCAAACTATTCTCCAAGAACATCAATAGGGTTTTAATATAAACCCTAAAATCAAATCTCGAATCTTGAATACAAAAACAACATAAAGAAAATCCTCGAGAATCGACCCGCTCTGATACCATGTTAGAAAATAGAAAGCGGAAGTGGAATCGGAAATAAAGATAAATAAACAAGGAAGAACAAAGATTTTAACGTGGAACTCTACTCCGTGAGGAGCGGGATGAAACCATGGGAGAATGCATCAGAGGGCTGGTGTGTCTATTGCACTTTTCTCATCTGATACAAGAGGTCTGGGGCTCCTTATATAGCCTCTACAGAGCCTCCAAGTCCCACCACTGGTAGATGTGAAACTAAACTCTGGATGGGATAAATGGATCCTGGAGAGATCCATTTACCCGTCTCTCATACATGTAACGCATATATCAAATACTCCAACAGAATATGATATGGAGGATCATATAAGTGACATCCATGGTCTTCCGTCAAGGTGAAGGGTTCAATAGCCATGTATTGTATGTAAGAGACGTCTGTCTGAAGTGATAGCTCCTGCATACAATTGCACATGGACCAGAATCTTTGCTTCTCGAAAGAGTAAAGAGGTATATGTAGTGACCCCAATATCGAGTCCTCATATTATTAGGACAATATTAGATTGTGCAGTGAGTTCTATTCATGTTGACGGTTGGTTCAATTAATGACGGGTCAACATTTTCTTAGGGGTGGTAGGCCTGAGTGTTAAAAACTGAATTGGGAAATGCAAGTTGGACCTACAAGGCGGAATGAGTTCCCACTCCTTTTTATCTGAGTTACAAGTTCTCATATTATTGGGATGTAACAAAGGCAAGAAGAAGATCCCAGATCTTGCTTGAGATATAATGGTAAGTATATCTCTTACTTACTTTGAAAGTGAATATGAGAATGAACTTTTAGAGTTAACAAGGCAAGACAACTTTGATATAAAATCTGTAATCAAAGTAAAATATGCATTTATGCAAATTATCTTATTTCAGATAACCTACATTAAATCCACTCAAAACTATACTCAATAATAATCAGTAAAATATCATGGACTGGATCCATGATCAAGATATTATACTTGAAGTTGGACGCATAATGTATGTGGTTGCAATATGCAGGTTTCCTCATAATAACGAGGAATGATAATTAAATAGACAATAGGACAACAACCTTGGGTTTTTATGTCTCTATAGTCTTGATCTCTCATCAAATGTGCTTTGGAAGTATCATGTTATGAGATCGTAATTATTGAAAATACTTATAAAATCAAAGAAGATGTTTTGGCATACATATGTGCTCTTGAAATTTAATCAGAATGAAATGGTTCACTGCATTATGCAGAATGGTGGCTCGATAAGAGATGATGCACTAAAAATGTTTGAGTACCTGCCTGAATAAAAGTCTTTGAGAGTTAAGAAGGATGAAGATATGATGAGTGTCACCATTCTGCTATCTATACTCTAGTCATTCATGAAACTTCATAATATTCATATTCTATGAATATTATGATGCATGTATAAATGTTGAAATACTCTTATATTGAAGTCCCTTGAGGATATGATCAATTTAAGAGATCCTTTATCTTAAACAAATGTTGTTTATGGATTAAGGAAGCACAATGAAAGCATGGGTCTGACCCATGTGAGAAGGAAAGTCAAAGAGTTGATTGTATTTCTATAATTTCCATATATATGACATCCAAAGAGTTGTATGAATGATAATATTGCAACAAGCCGATGTATTGATAGTATGACTATCTAGACTATCTGAAATCCTTTAGAATAGGACCCGGATAGTGCATCGGGATATTATACATCTACATATAATCATTGAAATTGGGTTGGTTATTGGATAAGATCAAAGTCTAATAATTATATCTCATTCTTTTAATAACACTTGCAACTGGTTGCATATGTTTTAGAGGACTATAAAATTTGATTTTAAGGTTTAATAATCATCCACATGGATGTTGATGCAATTGTTGCAATAATTTCCATTGGATAGATATACTGCATATTTTCAGTGGAAACCCTTAGTCTTAGAGAACGTCCCTATGACCTAGATATTAGAATACATTCATTGTTTATTTCTAAATATTGGAAATGAGCATGCGTTCTGGAACAGACCTGTCATAAAGAGTTATGATGGATATATTCAGATAGTAATCTAACATCTAAAGGACTCTACTAAATTAGAAAATTAATGAATGGTTCATTAACATTTCTAAATATTGAAAATTAAAACTTAAAAGATCAAAAGGATGAAGATCATTTGACAATGATCTAGCATCAAACCTTGGACATGTCTGTTGATGTGATCAATAAACTAATAAGAGATGAAACTTTAGATTGTCAGAAATTTCAAATCTTACATACTTGTGAATATTGTATTCAAGGTAAAAAATCCAATACATCGTTCTCTGGGAATGATGTGAGATACCAAGGTATTCAAGTTCTCATACATATTGATGTATGTGGACCATCTAGATCATAATAAACATTAATGATATGTGATATCCATTAATGATTTTTTGTGATATGAAATTTCTTCCTTTCACATTAGAAGCTTTTGAAATGTTCGAAGATTTAATTTTTTATTTTAGAACCAAAATTTAAAGGAAGATGAAATGAATTTGATATAAACAGGGTAGCAAGTACCTATTAGATAAATTCAAGGAATACCTTATGGAGAAAGGAATATCATTCCTATCTCACTCCTCCTAATACACCTAAACTCAATAGAGTTGTAAGGAGATGCAATTGGATCATGTGTGGCATGATTTGATCAATGATGACTCTTGGCATAATTACCTCTTAGTTTCCAGGTATATATGTAGTAGAGACTACAATATATCTTTAATAAGATTCCATGCAAATCTGAACCTCAAAACCCTGATGAGTTATGGTTTGGAACTAGCCTAATGTGGGACTACTTGAGGATTTAGGGTAACTTGGTCCATAACCATGTCATGGATGCAAGAATGCTGGAACCTTGTACAAAAGAGTGTTACTTCATTAGGAAAACAAAGGATGGTATTGGATACCTACTTTATGACATTGAGATTCTTAAAAGATTTCATATCTAAGGATATGATTCTTAGGTGATGACTTTCTAGAGAACCAAGAAGAAAATGAAGTAAAGGAACTCGTTGAATCTAGAGAAGATAATGCGACTCGTGAAATCAGAAACTAAAATGACAATTACATATGAAACACTAATACCTCTTCAAATTAGTTTGAGGGTAGATTCCATGTGTTAGTTAATTCTGAAAATGATCTGGCTTCATATATTTTAGCTTCTAAGGATCATGACATGAAATGATGGGTGTTAGCAATAAAGTCTAAAGTAGACTTCATACATAAGTGTTGTGTATGGATCCTCGAGGATCCACCTATAAGGGTAAAACCTGTTAGGTGTAAATGGATCTTCAAGAGAAAGAGGAAAATTGATGAGAAGGTAGAGACCTTCAAAGCACAACTCGTATCCACAAGATACACATGAAGAGAAGACATCGCTTGCAATGAGACTTGCTCTTCAGTGACCATGATTAAACCCATCAGAATATTGCTAAATAAAGCTACACAACTTGACTATGACATCTACAAGATGGAAGTCAAGATTGCATTCCTCTATGAATACCTCACCGAGGACATCTATATGCAGTAGCCCCAATGCTTTGTGGTTGAGGAAGGCAAGATGTGCAAGCTAAAGGAACTCCATCTATGGGCTCAGATAAGCTTCTAGTAGTCGGAACATTAGATTTAATGAAATTATAAAGGTTATGATTTCATACAAAATCTTGATGAACCATGTGATGCTTAGTGGGAGTACCATTGTATTCATCGTGCTAAATGTAGGTAATATCCTAATCCTTTAGAAGGATATAAGGATGTTAATAAGTGTTTTATAATCTGGTTATTCCATACCTTGAGATAAAAGATCTCAAGTATGCCTCTTATATCTTAGTTCTGAACTAGTTCAGAAACAAAGAGAAGAGGGCAATGGAACTGTCACATAAGTGGTACACCTTGGACATATTCCATTTTTGAGAAAACCCCAAGGAAGGATTCATTCCCTTAAGATATGGTACCGACCTATCTGAAGGGATAATACCTCAAAGAGTTGAGAAAGTGAATGCTAAAATTGCTTGCCCTTGCGCATCAGTTATAAGAAGCCTGGCGTATGTACAAAAGTCAGATGTCCGCCATGCAGTGGGAGTAGTAAATTTTTACTAGTCCTACCATCTAGATAAAACACTTGACTGCAGTAGTAATAGTATCTTCAAAGATGACAAGACTTTTGAGATAATGATATCAAAGTCTTATCTCCAAGAACTTAAGACTTTATAGATAGTAATCTAAAAGGTCTTAACTGCAGATGCCTTATAAGATCTAAGGCTGGGACTTAGTCTTAGCAGATAGAGATCTCCAAGAATAAGGATATTCTATTAAGGATAACAGAAATTACATACTGGTTATAACGAGTATGAGTTGTAGTGTCAAAGACACTATAACTGCTTTAACAAGATTTTGTATTGATTGCATAATATGCAACATTCGCATTGGATGCAAGCACTGTCACTAGGAGATATGCAAGTACCGTAAAAGGACTTGATGTAGTCTCTCAGGAACAGAATGACTAGTCAACTTACCAAGCTATTTTTTTAAATAACTTATGATTAGCACATAAGTGTCAGTTTAAAGATTTGTCATAAATGGCTCTTTAGGTTAGTGGGAGATTGTTGGACATTCGAGCTCACGACGAGCCGTTGTGCAACAAATGTTATTGCAAATATCATTCCCTAATCTAAAATGAATTAATTTGCATAATAGGTCCCTTAGTAAAACTAGGGTTATATCCATGGCCATCTTAATGATATACATTTGTTGATTCAAATGATGAACCATGGAACTAAATCTCGCAAAATTTCAATGAAATTTCGCCAAAATTTCGGTTTCTACGGTTGGAAGGTATCGAAACCCATATGAAAATCGATTTCCCAGATTTCGACCGAAATCTCGCAAGATATCGGCGAGATTTTGGATCATATCATTATCTCGCCCGCAAAAGGGAATCTGTAATTAAAAAATCCACCCATTTGGACATATAGACCGAAATTTCGGTCGAAACTCACCCATTTCGACCGAGTTCCAGCAGCAACCTCTCCAAACTTCCTCCAAGGTCATTTTTCGCCCTTTGCTTCAAGGTAAGCCAAATTTGGCTAAATCTTCATCAAATTCTTTAATTATTTTAGGGGTTTTACTCTTAGGATGTTGATATAGCTTGGTATGGTGTTTTTTTGAGAGATTTCGAATATCTAGCTTTATTTTTGGAGACGAAAATTAGGGGTTTTGTGTTTTAATTGCACAATAATGATAGTTATGAACGTATTATCTCGGATCTTGCGTATAACATGAATTAAAACGTACTTTGAGAACATTTTGTAAGATCTATGGAAGAGGAAATTGGGGCTTTTGTGTTTTAATGTGGAATGATGATGAGTTCTTCAATGATAAACTCAGATCTTAAGTTATGGAAGTAGAAAACATGTTTCCGATTTTTTTTGTAAATGAAATTTAAAAATTGAGTAAATCTGAAAATCATATGATACATCTATTATTATTTTACATATTTTTTGTCACTTAGGTAGTCTTTCTCAAAAGGTCCCCTAATTGCTAGATCTAAGACCCTAATGTATAGATCTAAGGTATTTTTTTTTTCTGAAAATCAGAATATTAAGAGTATACTTTCAATTTCAAACACCAAGTATTTACGATTTTGTGTGTATTAGGTGTTAGAAAAATTAAAAATATAATAAATCTGAAAATTAAAACATAAATTAATTAGCAAATTCTTAATCGGTCGCATTGTGTGCCTCTTAAATGATTGTTCTTCAATTTCCTCGCAGGTTTCGGTGATCATCATCATGGCACATTCCGGTTCTGGATCAGGATCTGATAGTTCTGAGGATCAGAGGGACGATTTTAGTGGGGACATTGGTTGGAGGTATGCCTCCGCTCCTGATGGAAATAAAGCAAAACCACAATGCAATTTCTGTTGAAAGAAGTTGGGAGGAGGCGGGATCACGAGGATGAAACAACATCTTGTTGGCAATAACAAGAATGTTGCCAAGTGCACGCGTTGTCCCAAAGATGTGAGGGACAAGGTGAAGGCCAGCTTGGACGGGAAGAAGGAAAGGAATACAGAGAGACTAAGAAGGGATAACAATTGAAAGAGTTCATTTTTGAGAAAGAATTCAACGTCTTCTCATATTCATACGACGATGACTTTGTCTACCCCGCTGACATTCGGACTGTAGCGGAGAGGAGAGCATACAGAAGGGCAACAAAAGAATCAAGGAGGAGCGATTTCGAGAGGAGAGAACTTGGTGGTGCACAGGGCAGCTTCTATGGTGCAGGTGGCAGTGAGAGTGGTTCTGGAGGTGCACCAGTACCACCACCCATCAAAAAACACAAGGGGAAGGGAATTGAGCCATTCTTGATGAGGAGCAGATCCATGCAATACAAGGCAAGCAAGGATCTGAGGCAGAAAACGGTGAAGGGCATGTTCACCAATGCACGAGAAAGGATAGGAAAGGCCATCAACAAGCTCTTCTTCGGGGAGAGCATTCCTGCCAACATTGCTAGCGGGTTATTTCTGCAACATGCCATTGATGAGATCGCTGCAGCGGGAACAAGAGTGAAGGCTCCTACATTCTACGAGATAATGAACAAATATCTAGGGATGGAGAAGGAGGAGGTGAATGAGTACATCGCCGAGTTGAGGAGGAGATGGCCAGAGTACGGGGGTGACATTGATGTGCGATGGGTGGACGAGCTACACGAGGAAACAGATCATCAACTTCCTTGTTTACTGCGATGGGAAGACAATCTTTTTGAAATCCTGTTGATGCATCTAATAATGTAAAGGACCACAAGTACCTGCTGAAGTTGATGAAGGACGTCATTAAAGAGGTTGGGAAAGATCACATTGTCCAGATTGTGACAGATAATGGCAGCAACTTCAAGAAAGCGGTTGAAACAATAATGAAGTCTAGCAGCTATGGTATTTTTTGGATGTCATGTGTTGCACATTGCATTGATTTAATTCTAAAGGATTTCAGCAAGAGGAAGCTCATCTCAAGGGTGGTGGAAAGCATGAACGATCACCACATTCATCTACAACCACGGTAAAGTGCTGGCATTGATGAGGCGGATGTGCAATGGTGAGTTGGTGAGGCCTGGCATCATATGCTTTGCAGCCAATTTTATAACGTTGCAAAGCCTCAAACAACAAAAGACAGGGTTAAAAACCATGTGTTGCCAAGGTGGTTCGAGATACCTGAAGCTCGGGCTGAAGGAGGACGGAAAGTGAAGACCTTGATCAATGATCTCAACTTTTGGGATGACGTGACTCGGGTCACAAGGATCATGGATCCAGTTGTTTCTGCATTGCAAATCGTGGATGGCGATAAGAAGCCCACCATGGGAGTGATCTACGAGGCAATGCGTTGCATGAGAGAGAAGGTCAGAGAAGCGGTTGGAAAAGGATCCAAAGCATGGTTGGACATCATAGACGAGTGTTGGTCCAAGATGCTCTCACATCCTCTTCACATGGCCGGTATGTATTATGTAATAATCTAATTTATTTTTCATTTTTTAAATTTTTATAGATCTATGGAATATGAGAATTGTGCTTGTTCGTGACTTTGTGTCCAGCTTATTACTTCAATCCTAACTACTAGTATAAGAATGGACTTGGTACAAATGCTGACCTTCTAGCAACTGTACAAATTGTGGTGGAGAAGCTCGTCAAGGACGAGAAGTTACAAGTCTTGTGCATGAACGAGGTAATCCTGAATTTGAAGCTAGATTAGGACTCACAAAAATATTCTTTAAGAGTATTATGTAACAATTTATGACTAAACCTATGTGTGCAGGTTAAGTATTTCCGAGATGACTTGGGTTCCTTTAGTCGAATTACTGCGATAAATGGACGGGGCAATATTTTGCTGGTAGAGACGAAGATAAGACCATTGATTGTGTATTCATTTATTCCTACTATTGATTTACCTCGTTTTGGTTTTTTGTAGCCGAATGGTGGTTATTATACGGGATGGAAGCTCCCAACTTACGAAATGTGGCAGTGAAAGTGTTGTCTCAAACTGCATCTGTTGTTGCTTGTGAGAGGAACTGGAGCACATTCAACTTGATTCGAAGAGACGGAACAGGTTGAGAGAACAGAAGCTCAATGATCTTGTCTATGTGCATTACAACTTGAGGCTGAAGTTGAAACATGCAAGGGAAGGACAAGACAAAGAGGACTACACAGACCCTATTGATCTTGCATACATTTTCAAGATGCACGATGATGAAGCTGATGAAGATGTTCTCCAGAGGTGGATGGATTTCAATAGTGCTCTCGTTCTCGATCAACCAGGTGGAAGACCAAATGAGAATATAAGCCAGCAAATGGGAGCAGATGTAGGTGATTATTTAGCAAGATTCGGGCGGATTACAGACCCTCTTGGAGGGTAGGAGGCCGAGATTAATGCGGTTGTTGATGAAATTCTCTCTACTAGCTCCAAATCCAAATCGAAGTCAAAGGATGACAGTGGAGATGATGACGATGATGATGATGTTGGTCGTGGTGGACCTGCTGATGGTGGGGAAATATACTCAGGTGGGTCAGGAGGGGGTGGTCGTGGACCACAAGATACAAGATTTGAGGAAGGGCTACATGCAGGACGTGAATATATGGAGCGACAGAGGAACACACATGGACAGTTTGTTCCAACCCAAGTCTGAGTCCAGGACCTATGGATTACGAGTACGGTCATGGCCATCGTCCAACCGACAGCTACATGGACGATTTGATATCATCTGTAGGTTCCTTGAGCTGCATGGACATTGACATCCCATATCGTGGAGGAACACCAGGTCCTTTAAGCAGATATGGATCGTCGCACGATGAGAGATCATTTGGCATCTTCCCGGAATACTTTCATGCTCCTCCTCCAGGATCTCCTCCTCCTCAAGCGTATGCACCTCCATCATATTCATATTGTTACAATGGGTATGGGGGATACAGTAGCTACAGCGGTGAGAGCTACCAAGGTAGCCAACCTGAGCAGAGCCAGGCTAGTTTCTTTGGGGTGATAGTTATGGTTTCTTCCCTGAGTATACGTCAGTTCCTCCTCCTCCACAGAGATCTTCTCCTACTCCGTCGTCGTCATCCCGAGGATCTCAGGCCAGTAGTTCACACTTCACAGCCTCGTCGTACCACTTGTGATACCGGATCTAGTGCTGCTTATCCTCATCTCAGGATACTCATAGGCATCGATGACCACCAATACAGGCAAATTGTGATGGATTACTAGGCCATGTACTCGTACAAGATATGGGAGAACTAATGTCAGTTCATTGAATCTGCGATGAGTTATGAGAGACAACAGGGAAGGGGGGCGATTCAGATCCACCGCAAAACTCTTGGTTCCAAACTAAACATATCACCAAGTAATATATTTTAATCTTTCATTGCATTGATCATTAATGTGCATGTTCTTATTACTTTACATGAAATATATGTATTTTCACTTATTGTAACTTGTAAGACTATTAATCTGTTATTAAGTATTAAGTATTAACAACGATATGTTCGATATGGTGTGTGACATACCGTCATAGTCATAGATGATAAAATGATTGATATGTATGCTATAAGTCTATAAGTGTATATATATTGTTTCATTGTTTGAAATACTCATATTAACTCCATTTACAATATCTAACATATTCTACAATATGACCGATATGACCGATATGGCCGATATGACCGATACGGCCGATATGACCGATATGTACAATATAAGAGGTATAGATGAGCAATATGTGTGAAATAATTGTGTATTTATATGTTATTTATTGTTCCAATAACTTGAAAAATCATAGTTTAAAATAAAATTGAAAAAAATGGCTTTTTAGCCATTTCCGACTTTTCCACCGAAATTATCAAAATTCCCGAAATTTCGGCAAAATTTCGGTATTGGATGTGAGACCGAAACGAAATCGAAATCGAGATTTCGAATCTTGTGATGAACCATAGAGGCTGGTTCTTGGATGATATCTAAAGAATTAGATTTGAGACCCATCAAGCATCGTCAAGTGATTATTAAGAGAGGATCTGCATCCTGAGAAGGAGATGTCAATTCTTTTCTCTAAAGGTTGGTATCTAATTGACCTTTTGATGCAGGTCCTCTGCATAGGAATAGAGATTCAAAGGTGTTAGATAAGTTAGGTCAAAGAGTTGACTTAACGAGATCGAGATAACCAAGACCTATGTAGTATATTGTCATGATATAGGCCACATCTTTTGACTGGAGACAAATGTGTTACTATATGTTTGATTATGTACATTTGGTAGACCGATTGATTGATGACCTAATCAAGGTCTATACATCGACGAGCTGGTGTGCATACAAGGGCATATGAGCAATATGATCTCTCAAAGGGATCATACAGGTTCATTACTGAACCGGAAGACATTAGCTCACTCATGAGATATTGGGATCAAATTCTGTGTACGGTCATCTTGCTTTGGAAGCTTGATTGAATTTGTAGGTTTGATAGATGCTTTTGGAAAGTATATGATCAATACCTAGGTATGATATATGCTTTTGGAAAGTATATGATCGATACCAACTCCCAATGATCAAATGAGAAACCTAAAGATAAAACCTGAAAAAGACAATGTAAAATTTATCTGAATCTTCCCGTTTATTCTAGGTCTTCCAGTATGCCGGATGTACAAGTATTAGAAATACCTGAGGGCGATGTGATCATAAACGATTGTATAACCGTAACACTTCCATTCCGAGGGAGTGATGAAACAGGTTTGGATTTTAATGACTCCTCTCAATAATAAAGTAATCAGATATTAGTCCAAATGTTAGACATTGGTGTAGATGAAACCCTTCTGAATCATGTCTCGAGCGTAGTGACAGTCTACCTCAATATGCTTGGTCCTCTTATGCAATGCTGGGTAGTTAGCAATGAAGAGAGCAGCCTGGTTGTCACAATGGAGGTGCATGGAAAGAGGCAACTCAACTGCTAGGTCAATAAGAACGAATCTGGCCCACATCATCTCTGTACTCCCTTGTGACATGGCTCTATTATCTAATTATGCTCTTTTCTGACAACTACAGTCTGCTTCTTACTCTTCCATGACACTAAGGAACTCCCTATAAACATTGCAAAGTCAGAGGCAGACTTCCTGTCCTTGAGGTCCTGCATAAATCTGCATTAGCAAAGATGTAACAGTAAGGGATGTGCTCTGCTTAATAAAAGATCAATGCCAGGTGAGGTCTTCATATACCTCAGAATCATGTGGATTGCATCCATATGTGTCTGTCTATGTTGTTCCATGAACTAACTCACTCTGCTTACTACAAAGGATATATTTGTCATGGTGATCGTCATGTATAAGATCTTCCCAACGAGCTCCATGTACCTCCTCTTTTCTACCTCTTCAGTGCCATCATCATACAGTTTCATACTAAGGTCTATGAGAGTAGTGTCAAGCCATCTTCCATGCTCGTCTTAGAGAGAAAATCGGTAACGTACTTCCTTTAGGTCATCACAACACCTTGCTGGTTCCTAACGAGCTCTAGTCCAAGGAAGTAACATAGATTGCCAAGGTCCTTGGTTACAAATTACTGACTAAGGAAATCCTCAGCTGTTTGGATGCCCTGCACATCATCCTCTACAATAATGATATCATCAACATAAACTAGTATGGCAACTGTACCTCTGAGACATGTGAACAAACAGAGAATGATCTGGAGTCGATCTTACGAACCCCTTCTGCTCTATTAAATTTGAGATCTTCTGGTAGAGGCCATATATCGCCTTATAAAGTCTTCAAACCTTCTGACACTTCCCCTTATTTGCGAACCAAGGTGGTTGTTGCATGTAGACCTCCTTTTGTAGGTCTTCACATAGAAACGCATTCTTTACATCAGGCTGATAAAGTGGCCGGTCCCGTGTGACTACAGAGAAGGATCCACAGTATAGAATAGTAGACCACTAGAGAGAAAGTATCATGATAGTCCACCCCATATATCTAGTTGAACCCACAAGCAATAAGCCTTGTCTTGTAGCCATCCACGCAGCCATCTGCTCAGTTCTTTATCGTGAATACATGCTTGCATCCCACAATAAATGCTCATGTAGGAGTTGTAACAATGCTACATGTGCCACGTGACTGGAGCACGACCATCTCCTCCTCCATAGCAAGATGCCACGAACTGTCTTGTATTGTCTCCTGGAATATCCATGGTGTCTCCACAACTAACAGTTCTATGACAAGCCTCCTAAAATCCTTTGAGAGTCGGTCCAAGGAAACATGGGCTACAAAAGGATAGGTAACACAAGTACATCTCTTCTTCCGCATAACAATAGGCACATCAAGATCGCATGCCTCCTCCTCAACCTGTTACCCACCTTCTTGAGATGGAACCTACTCATCCTGTAAAGAATCATGTTGCAAGGATAAATCACTAGTGTCATCAGTAGAAATAATGTGATCAGTACATACATGGGGCGTGTTGGATGATGGGGAAGGCCCCATAAGCAAGGAGAACCATGTAAGGCCTGCGAACATAGAAATGTGGTAAGAGATGGGCCAATGTATTGGGTGGTGCTGCAGGGGTAGGCACAAGAGCATGTGTAGGTATTGGAGGAGGTGGTTAAGGTATGGTGCAACTTAGAAGGAGGCATATATACCTCCTCTCCAGAGTCCAACGGAGTCAACTTGTCACATGTAGGAAAGAAATATATAATACTCATAGAAGGTGACATCATCACTAACACAATACTTTTGTCGAACTGGATCGAAAGCAGCGATACCCCTTCTGGATACGAGATTAGTCTACAAAGACACTTGACAACTCTAGAAGAGATCTTGTTACGACCAGGCATCAGATGGTGAAAAAGGCAACAGAGCCAAAAACATGGGGATGTCTGGAGCAAATGCCGGGGGGCATAATCAAAGCCGAGTAAGGGAGAACAAGTCCTCAGGAAACACAATCAAGAAAGGTGGAGCACGACTCTGGATCAAAAGTGTCTTGGTCACATCAAGTGACGGTGTTTACAATTAGCAACACCATCCTGCTGAGAAATGTAAGCACACTATGTCTGGCGTACGATGCCAAGAGACCTGAAGAACTCAGATAACTATAACATGCAGAACTTTATGGCATTGTCAGAGCGAATAAACTTGACAGTAGTAGATAAAATATTTTTAACTTATTAATAAAAGATTTAATGATAGACCCAACTTCATATTTATTTTTCAATAGAAAAATCTAAGAAAGTCTAAAATGATCATCAACATCAACTAGATAAAAATAAAGTCCATGATGATCAGGAACACGACTGGGGACCAAAATGTCAAGATGAACAAGCTCAAATAAATGACTACTGCTATGACTCTAACGACCATGAAAAGAAGAGCGGTGATATCCCAAGATGACAAGCCTCACACTGGAAGGTATAACGTGTCAAGATCTGTGGGAGTACATGACACAACTTCTGTAGAGGAAGGTGGCAAAAAACGAAGATGCCACAATATGGTGAGACGGATCCAATGTAAACTGTAGAGGCATAAGCACTAAGAGACTAGATCAGTCTGTAGAGCCCCCACTACTCACGACCACATCCAATCACCCTGCTTGTTAGTATATTCTGAAACACAAGAGAAGATTGGTTGAAGATGGCATTACAATGTAGATCTTTAGTGATCTGACTAATAGAAAGTAAATTCATTTGAAAATCATGGGCATATAGGAAATTCTATATGCGCATGGATGGCGTCAAATGAATCTCCTACTGTCCAGAATTGGGTAAATGAACCCCATTCGTAATGATGACCTATCTACCAGGGGGTATAGTCCTGTATGAATTAAATTGTGCTTTGTCTCCACACATATGGTGGGAGACACCAGAGTCCATGATACACTATGTCATATCTTCCTTGTTACAACTAGTAAAAGTATGGGTTATACCTGAGGAGCTCGAAGAGGCTCTAGTAACGGCCGCAACATCTTGAGGACCTGTAGTGGTGCCGATAGTAGGAGTCATTATCTCCCCCAGACGGGAGACAATATCATCAAAACGTGAATCTGTATGAGGAATCGAACTGTCAAAAGGCTCAATCTGCTTGGCGATACGAGCAGATGTGGGGTATCTATGCTTCTGATAGCATGTATCCTCAAAATGACCCAAGCGACGACAATAGGTGTAGGGGCCACAATGACGTCCGCCTCCTCTGCCGCAGGGATCACACCTTCTGAACTGTGTAGAACCTCCCCTGCGTGAGATGTAGCCATCACTGAGAAGAGGTGTGTGGTAGCAGACGGTGGGGCAAGTAGCCCGCTAAGGTGACTGTAGGCCTCCTTTACGAGGCGTATGGTCGCGCTTGTAAGAAACCGTGCATGTGTTGCATCGTACTCCGGATCCAAAGCCATCAATAAAACTTCAACCATGATGGAGTTCTTGTATACCATCTACTACTCAGTTGATGTGCTAACGGGCATGAAGCAGTTAAGCTTCTCAAACATGCCACAAAGAGAAGAGTCGAATGTATGCAGAGGATGACCATTCTGCTTGGCTGTGTAGATATCAAACTGTAGCTGAAGAATCTTGGCCCCGTTCTTCGCTTGGGCATATGTGGCCACCAAAATATCCCATATTACTGTGGCGGTGGGTTGGTTCACAATGTCATTGGCAATCTCTGTAGTAAGAGTACCAAGAGCCAAACATGCATGTAGGCATTATCTTGCTTCCATGAAGCATTCTCCCTAGTCTTATCTGTCAGCTTTAGCTGCGCCAGAATATGCTCCTTGTTATTGCACTGCATAAGGGTCAAGAACTGTATGGACCACAACTCATAGTCGGTCCCAATGCGATTTATCTGATGGTAGCTAAGGTGTTGGCAAACATGCTCGGTGGGATTTTGAACTCGGTGGTGCTACAGGGGTAGTCAGCATTCATTCCGGGGAGACAGATGGCTGACGGGCTTGTTATGGCGTCAGAGATATGCCTTCACTGGAGGCGGTCGAAGGCGAGAGGTGTGTTGTGGAAGATAGACTTTGCGAAGGCCTATGACAACGTCGACTGGAGATTCATCTGGGTGTCATTGAGGAGGAGAGGCTACCCGGAGTTGTGCATTAGCTGGATGAAGCGGTGTGTTACCACCTCCTCCTACTTAGTGTTGGTGAATGGCAGACCGGAGGGGGGTTTTTTTCAGCCGTAACATGGGGTGAGACAGGGGTGCCCATTGGCACCTATGCTGTTTGTTCTTGTGGCCGATGCTTTGGGGGTGCTCCTTAGACAGGCGGTTCACATCGGTTGGTGCGAGGGGTACAAGAGAGCGGAAATCTCCGTCCCTCTTCTGCAATACGCGAATGATACGATCCTCCTGTTGGGGGTACGGATGACCAGAGTAGGAATTCTGTTCTTTTGGTGGAGATTTTTGGCGCGCTAACCAGCCTGGAGATCAATAAACGCAAATCCTCGGTGATCACCTTCGGGATGTCTGGCGATGAGCGTACAACCATTGCTGGTTGGACCGCTTACCCATTGGGGGACCTCCCTATTTCATATCTGGGTTTGCCTTTAGCGGCCGGGAAATTGAGGAAATCGGACTGGGACGGGATGCTGCTGAAGATGGAGAGGAGACTCGCCAGTTGGAAGGCGGCCACACTCTCCAAGGGTAGAAAGCTAATTCTACTGAGACATGTTCTCTCCGCAATTCCTATTTTCTTCTACTCCACTCGTCTGATGTCGGTTGGGGTCTACAAGAAGGTTGAAACTTTGATAAGAAGATTCCTTTGGTCTGATGGGAAGCAACAGGGGGCGGGGGTGCACTAGGTCAGATGGGAGGATGTTGCTAAGAGCCGGAGTGAAGGGGGTCTCAGGGTGCGGGATGTGGAGACGATGAACATGGCGCTCATTGCGAAGTGGGTGGCTCGCGTCTGGGGTCCTTCCACCTCGCTCGTTGTTAGACTGGTTCGGAGTATCTACGGGGTACAGGGCGAGCTGGTGGCTGCTAGATGCCGTTTCGAGTCTCTGCTCTGGGTTGGAATTCGCCAGGCTTTACCTCGCGTGATGCATAAGCTCCGGCCAAAGGTGGGGGATGGCCACATCTTCAGGTTCTGGCGTGACGACTGGACGGGGGACGGCGCGTTGGAGGGGAGGTTCCCGTGTTTTCTCTCTCTGGCGGCTTCAAAGGAGGAATCCTTGGTCCACATGGTTGATGCGGGGGAATGGACACTGAAGTTTGTTGTGGGGCTTTCCGACCAGCGCTTGGATGATTATTTGCGGATCTTATATAACTTGTTGGATCCGGGGTTGTTCTCGCTGGACAGGGACCATCACAGCTGGGAGGGCACAACCCTCTCCTTCAAGATGGCTTTTGAGGAACTGCGTGTTTCAACGGAGGAGCAGGACGAGGAGCTTTGCCAGGACGTCAAAATTATATGGACGTCAAAGATTCCGAATAGAATCAAGTTTTTTATGTGGTGCTTGAGAAAGGGTCGGGTGTGGGATAAAGCGAGGAGGGGGAGGCAACTGGGCCTCGGTGATACGATCTGTGACAAGTGCGGTGAAATGGAGGAGGACTCGGGGCACCTGTTCCTCAAGTGCCCGGAGTCTGAGCGTATATGGATGGCGGTTGGTCTGCACGGGGTCAGATGCGATGGGATGGGAGAGTTTTGGAGATCTGTTCGGGCGACAAATGCGAACTCGTTGGGTGGCTCACAGAAGATCTTTGCCACTTTATGGGCCACCTGGGTGGCAAGGAACGATTTGATCTTCAAAAGCCAGAGATTTTATTATGAAAATGTAGTTTCTCATTGTAACGCTCTGTTTGATTTCTGGAACACACGGTAATGTACTCTTAACTTTTTTCTTAATGGAATTTTTGGAGGTGACCCCCTGAGTGGGGCTCACTCGAGTTATAATAAAAAAAACTCATAGTCGGTCTCATCCATCTTCACGATGGGAGCTTGGCCCTCAAAGGCATTGGATAAAGAGAAGATGTCACCTGTGTTCTTTGACATGGTGAAAAAGGAGTTAAAAAGGAACTCGACTGGGGTAGTAATCGATCCTAGCGGATATGCACATGATCATATAGAGGATTGGTTGTACATAGACCCATGCAATCATCCTCGTCAATCCTCGATCCGCGTTAGGATCGGAAAAGGTGATTTGGTCTGAAATCACCCTTTCCCGTCAAAATCAAATCGTTCGGGAGTGCTAGGAGGCGTCGAAGAGGAATCAGAGTAGCCTAGAGGGCTGGTAGAGGGGTGGGTCCTAGGAGGGTAGTCTAGTGATGGCAGCAATAGCGTAGGAGGGGTTGGATTGCAGCGACGGCAGTGCAGGAGGGGTTGGAGCATTACACAAGACCGCAACGAGGCCCGTGGAGGGTTTCTACAGTGCACGAGCACCGACGATGGCGCAAGATGTGTGAGGACCTGTTGACAACGCACAGAGAGAAGATGGACGGTGGGTGGGGCTAGGGTTTTGGATACATAAACTTTGGTCTAGGACATTCGCTCTGATATCATGTGAAAAGAAAATAATGAGTTCTTATTCATGTGGCGCTCGGGTTCTCTTACATAGAGGAAAAGCTTATTGGATAAATTGCACAAAGTAGATAAAAAAAATAGATGAAAGTAATAAATGATAACTAACATCTCAACATATATCATAATCATATAGCTTTATGTTGGGATCCATGGCATTTGTGGATTTACAGTAGTTGTATTGGATAAGAAGGTATTGGTTGTACATTGCAGACAATATGATGGAGATTGTGTGGCCATCCCTCCTAGTTAGTAGACAATTCATCATCTCCATGGTTAATAATACTCATAACTTCTTGACCGAGCAGTTAATCAAGATCATCTCCAACTCCATTGTGTCTTTATGGATCTTAGATTTCTTAATGAAATCAAGATTTCTCCCCTCATGAATGAATAACAGTGAGATTCTTAAATTTCCACCCTCTAAATATGAGTAGGTGCTAATTGAAGTAAGTACCCCCAATATGAAGATAACGATTATAGAGGTATCTAGTAGATGCATTCTCCCATGGTGGATGAGTTGCCATGTGATGTATTTCCACATCGATAATTATATCAAGATACAACTGCTTAAGTAAAAGGATGATTGGAATTAAGAATAACTTTGGGTCATGTGCATATTATGAGAGTACTTCACTATTTGCAAATTGTTTAGCGCCCCTCAAATAGGATATTCTCAAATATAACTAAGGTATGAGGTATGAGAATACACATTTAAGACCTAATGAGCCTAACTATACATATCCATACATACATATAAACTTAAAAGAAAGATGGCAATGTTGGGAACTTAGACAGTATGTGTGTACTTCATTGCATGCCTACATAGTCAATTCAAATTTAGGGTATCGAGTATCTTGGAGTTATAGCATGAGATGCTAGATAGATTAAGATAGTAGTCTATTCATGATATAAATATAAATAATAGAAATGGACATATTATGAGAAGTGTCAATAATTTATAGGTTCAACTGACCTGTTTACACGCACCCTTGAAAAAGAGTAGTTGGACTTAAAGGATAAGTTTAGATTATATGAAAAATGATTAAATGTAATCAATTAAGCATAGTGTGAGAATATATAGGTAGTCCATATCAGTAAATGTAAGTATAATGATAATTAAATTGGTAGAGGTACGGTGAACAACGATTAAATGAGGAATGAAAAAGATGCCACCTGCTTCGAAGTTGATCCTGGTTCGTAAACATAATGGTGAGTTAAGATGGATTGAAGTATGACACCTAGAAACAATTTACATCCTCTTGGGCATAAAACCCTGACACCTTAAAAACAAATAAAAGGCCTAGAGATGGCAAATATAAATAATAATGAAACCCTTATAGGGTGAATGCTTGTTTACTGAAATATGATTAGGGATATTAGCATATCCAAGAATGGGGTGCAACTTTCATGGACCTGGTGAGTCTTATGGGTGTTCAGTTATGAGTATCGTTATAGTGTCCATGAGTTCTGTGATCAAGTTGTAGAATGTGGTACTGCTTGTGTAGCTCTATACATGTCAGAGGTAGAACAACACTCATCAAAATAGTTGTACTTTGTTATAAGGTTGTATCTGGTATGGTCACGTTTTGTCGTGGTGTACTCATTCTCGTATATTCCTCTTGTAGCGTATAAGCTGGGGGGGAGTACAACACTCTTATTGAAGGTAGTTCAACACTCATCAAATTACTTTTACAAATATGATCCAAAAAAAATTCTACGGGCACTACAAATAATTGACCTCTAATAACCAATAATTTTCTATTAATTTATCTTCCATAACTAAATAGCAAGAAATATTATTCATTATTTGCTTCTTTAACTTTATGATAAAGGATATGTATGATAGGGTTTTATCTTGTGTAAGGACCCCGATGGGGAAGACTGACTATTTTGTTATCAACATTGGTTTACATCAAGGTTCAGCTTTGAGTCCATTTCTTTTTACTTTGATTATGGACGAGTTGACAAGTCACATTCAAGATGAGTTACCTTGGTGTATGTTATTTGCTGATGATATTGTGTTGATTGACGAGACTAGAGAAGGAGTAAATGAGAAGCTTGAGGTTTGGAGACATGCATTGGAGACTAAAGGTTTTCGTATAAGTAGGGCTAAGACGGATTATATGGAATGCACCTTTGATGGAAGCAATGGTGAAGGAATCGAGGTGAAGATTGGTGATGATAACATTCAGAAGAGAGATTCTTTTAGATATCTGGGATCCATTTTGCAACATGATGGGGAAATTGATGGAGATGTTACTAATAGAATAAATGCAGGCTGGCTAAAGTGGAGAGGAGCCTCCGCTGTTCTCTGTGATAAGAAAATTCCTTTAAAAATTAAAGGAAAGTTTTACAAAGCAGCCGTGAGACCTGCTATGCTTTATGGTTCTGAATGTTGGCCTGTGAACCATAGACATGTGCAGAGAATGGCTGTAGCAGAAATGAAAATGCTAAGATGGATGTGTGGACATACACGTAAAGATCGGATTCGGAATGATGCAATCAGAAAGAAAGTTGGTGTAGCTCCGATCGAGGATAAGATGCGAGAAAACCGCTTAAGATGGTTTGGTCATTTGCAAAGAAGGTCAACTGATGCACCGGTTAGGAGATGCGAGTGTTGGGATGTTGAGCCGGCTAAGAGAGGGCGAGGACGGCCCAAGAAGTGTTGGAAAGAGACTATACGAAGGGATCTTAGTTTTTTGGATATAAGTCCGAGAATGACCCAAGATAGATCTGAATGGAGGCGAAGAATCCATGTAGCCGACCCTACTTAATTGTGGGAAAAGGCTTTGTTGTTGTTGTTGTTGTTGATTTGCTTCTTTAACTTTATAATGACCATCATATTCATTACTGTATTGATAACAACAAATCATAAAACAATAATTATTACAACAAAACGGACTTATGACAACAAATAATTTGAATATTCATTACCATATCTTGTGATGTTAAATACATAACAATGAATATTATTCGTTGTTGATGAGACTCAATTTCATTATTTTTGTATCGTAAAATCCGTCCAATTTGTACTCAAAATTCAGAAATCTTCCTTAATAATGTGCTAACTTTCTTATATGATGAATCTTTGTGATACATATAGTAACCCCTTAAAATGACATTAAAATTTGCAAAACATAAAATCCATAAAAATATACAAAGTAAAAAAATTAATGTATAATTATATTACTCTATAAGATATTATGTGATAATAAGTTATGCATCATGTGATATTTATTGCTAGAATCTTTTCCTATTCGCCAAAAACAAGTCTCCACTGATTTTATATCACCCCATTTTTTGAGTTTTGGGTGGATGACATCAATTGCAAGTTGATCACTTATTCTCCCTCTCTTCTTTAATTGCCAACTTGCATTTACTTATGATTAGCTATTTGTATCAACTACATCTCCCTACATTTCCTCATTTCAACTCTCATTTATGTACTCTCCACCTTTCTTTTTCTTAATTCTCTTACACCACCTCATAAAGAATATAATACTCTCTCTCTCTCTTACTTTCCCATCAATTTTTGATATTGGATTGTCTGTCGAAAGGCAATTATAACAGAGCCTATTGTAACACCCCGATGTGTGCCATGTGTTGGGAACCCATCCGACGGTTGTCTCCCCTCAAACTGAAATCTCACTTGAATCTTCTCCTCAGTCGACTCCTCCCTCCTCCTAAACGATCCTCCTCCCCCGACGTGAACTGGATCCGCGTGCACCATCCTCTGACACAATCCAACCCCACACGCACCCTCCCCCTCCCTGATGCCTCCTTCCGACCCTAGCATGCAATGAGGATTAATAAGGATGGTTGTGTGAGTCTATACGCATAACCAATCCTCCGTATGATCGTATAGACTCGCTCAGATCGGTTTACTCCCCAGTCGAATTCCGTTTTTGGTCGTTTTTATAGTGTCAGAGAACAAGGGTGACATATTTTCTTCATCTGATGCCTTCAAGGACCCGGCTCCGATCGTAAAGATGGAAGGGATCAACAATGAGTTGTGGTCCATGCAGTTTCTCACCCTCACACAATGCAATAACAAAAAGCACATCCTGACAGATCCAGAACAACCGGATAAGACTGGGGCCAATGCTTCTTGGAAGAAAGATGACACGTATGCGCATATTTGGCTCTCTGGGACCCTCACCACGGAGATCGCCAATGATATTGTGAATCAGCGCACCGCCATGGCGATATGGGACACTATGGCATTCACCTATACCCAAGCGAAGAATGATGCCAAGACTCTTCAACTTCAGTTCAATATCTACAAGGCCAAGTAGAATGGTCGTCCTCTGCACTTGCTCTACTCTTTGCTCCGTGGCATGTTCGAGAAGCTTCATAGCTTCATACCTACTACGACATCTACGGAGCAACAGATGGCATACAAGAACTCCACCATGGTTGGAGCTTTCTTAGTTGCACTAGATCCAAAATACGATGTTGTACGTACACAGTTTCTCACCGGAGCTACCATACCTCCCATGGAGGAGGCCTATAGCCATCTCAGTGTGCTTCTCACGCCTCTTACTGTCACTACTCAACCCTCTTCAGCGATGACCGCTTCTCGTGGCAGAGGAGGGACGACCCAGTTCAGAGGACGCACCCCTCATGGTAGAGGCGGTGGACGTCAACGTGGCCTTTGCACCTATTGTCGTCGGCCAGGACACACAGAGGATACATGCTACCATAAGCATGGATATCCTCCGTCTGCTCGTGTGGCAGAACAGATTGAGAGTTCAGAGACTACATCATACAAGGTCTATCCTTTTCTAGATGATATTGTCTCTTATATACGAGAGATCATGACTTCTATTACGGGCATCATCACCACAAATACCGTAGCTGCAACCAGATCCACTCCTTAGGTATTGCTTACTCTTTTATTGGTAGTAGTTGTGCAGATATGTTAGAGTGGATTATAGACTATGGTGCTTCCCATCATCTGTGTGGAGACAAAGCCCAACTGAGGTCCTACAAGACCATACCTCATGGTAGATGGTTTGTCATTGCTAATGGGGTCCACCTACCCATCCCATGATAGTGGGAGGAGCATCTGACGTCGTCCATGCGCCTTCAGAATGTTTTATATGCTCTTGAATTTGAGATGAATTTACATTCCATTAGTCATATTACTAAGTATCTACATTGTCGTGTCATTTTTTACCATTTGTCTCTTGTGTTTTAGGACATACTCACCAGGAAGGTGATTGGATGTGGCCTTGAGCAGTGTAGGCTCTACAGACTGATTCAACCTACTCATGTTGGTGTCTCTACTATACCTACTAGACCAGTCCCACCATATCTGTGGCATCTTCATTTTGGCCACCTTCCTCTATAGAAGCTATATCATGTTCATCTTCCTTCCAATGTAAGGCATGCTAGCTTGAAAAGCATCATCATTCCTCCTTTCCATCTTATCAGAGTCGGAACAGTGCTCAGTTGTTTGAGCTCCTCCATTTAGATATCTGGGGTCCGAGACATGTCCCTGATCATCAGGGACACCATTTAGATATTTGGTCACTGTCGATGATTTTTCTAGACTTTCTTGGGTCTTTTTATTGAAGAATAAGCCTCAAAGGTTGGGTATGTTATCAAATCTTTTATTAATGAGATAAAGAATATTTTTCTGTCAATATCAAATATCTTCGTTCCGATAATGCCTTAGAGTTCTGCACCATACAGCCTTACGAGTTTCTTAGATCTCTTCTTGGCATTGTTCACCAGACCTCATGTGCTTATACATCCTAACAGAACGGTATTGCCAAGCGCAAACGCCGTCATTTACTTGATGTGACCAGAACCCTGTAGATCCAGAGTCGTGCTCCTCATGCTTACTGGGATGATGCGGTCCTCATTACATGCTACCTAGTAAACCGCATGCCCTCGTCGGTGTTGGGAGAGAAGTTTTTTTCTTGATTGTGTTTCACAAGAAGGATCTTTTCTCCCTTACACCACATGTGTTTGGTTCGGTTGCTTTTGTTAATGATTTCTCTCCAGGTCGTGACAAGCTCTCTCTCAGAGATGTTAAGTGCATTCTTGTCGGCTACTCTCGTACCCTAAAGGGGTACCGTTGCTTTGATACTCTTAGGCGGAAGTACTTTGTCGGTGATGATATTACTTTCTTTGAGTATGTCATGTATTTTTCTCCTACAGGTAACGGACTAGCCCCATCAGACTCTGATGTTGGATTCTGCATGCATCCACCTCCTACTATCATAACACCACCTCCATCTACTCCTACTCCACTACTGCCATCGCCTCCACCACCACCACCTACACCTACTCCTGCTCCTCCATCTACTCCTATAGCTACCCCTAGACCACCACCTACCATGACTCAATTTTTGCCACGTGTTTACTAGCAGGTCTCGCTCTGTTCCCCCTGCTCAAAGGCCTTGTCCATCATCCAAAATGCCTCTGGTATGTATTGAGTACATTGTTTCTACTGATTGCACTACTGAGTTGTCTGTGCAGCAGGATTTCATAAAGGATGAGCAAGTGCCCTCTTAAGAGAGGGAATTAAAGGTTGAGGACTTAGTAGATCATCTTGATGCGTTGATTGCTCTGCGAAAGCAGAGACGTACATGTGCTACTTATCATCTTGCAGCCCAGGTTTCCTTGAGCAGATTGTCAGAGGATTTCAAGAGGTTTACCTTGGCACTATCAGCCATAGAGATACCACAGACATATCATGAGGCTTTTAAGGACAATCATTGGTAGTTAGCCATGGAGGAGGAGATGGTTACGCTACAGTCGCATGGTACTTGGAGTCTTTCAGCTCCAGTTGGTGCATCCATTGTTGGGTGCAAGTTAATTGTGAAGCATCGTGCAGATGGCAGTGTGTATCGATATAAGGCAAGACTTTTGGCACGCGGATTCACCAGGGGTGGACTATCATGATACTTTTTCATCAGTTGCCAGACATTCTACTCCGTGTATCCTTCTTTCTATAGCTATGACACGAGATTGGACCCTTTACCAGCTTGAAGTGAAGAACGCCTTCCTATATGGAGATTTAAAGGAGGAGGTTAACATGCAGTAGCCACTGGATTTTGTTGCTGAGGGCGAGTGTCAGAAGCTTTGCATGCTACACAAGGCTATCTATGGTCTTAAGCAGAGTCCAAGAGCATGATTTCAGAAGCTCTCGAACTTGATAGAGCAACATGGGTTTGTGTGTTCGACGTTCAGTCACTCTTTGTTTGTGCGCAGGACCTAGAGAGGTACTGTTGTCATTCTTGTTTATGTTGACGATATTATTGTTACAGGTGACGATGAGCAGGGCATTCGGGTTGTCAAGGGCTTCCTAGGTCAATAATTTGTGACCAAGGACCTTAGTAGTTTACGTTACTTCCTTAGACTGGAGCTTACCAGGAACCAGCAAGGCCTTGTGATGACCCAGAGGAAGTACGTTACATATCTTCTTTCAAAGACAGGCATGGCAGATTACAGACATGTCACTACACCTATGGACCGAGCATGAAGCTCTATGATGATGACACTAAGAAGGTCGACAAGAGGATGTACAGGGAGCTTGTTGGCAAGCTCCTATATGTAACTATTACTAAGCCATACATGTCCTTTGTGTTGAGATAATTGTATCTCTTAGTATCGATTTTATAATTTATGTTTTCTTTGTGCACCACTCATGTAAATAACCCATGTCTTTTCTCCTATATAAGAGAGCTCTGGGATCTCTTCTATGAGGAGTCTCATTTTTATCCCAACATGGTATCAGAGCAACGGTCCTAGACCGGGGTTCTCGTATCACACCCTAACCCTAACCCTAACCTTACACCTGCCAGCCCCCCCTTCCTCCCTCGACGCGCCGCCGCACCACCAGCGGCCCTTCCCGCACTGCCGCTCTGCCCCTTTCAGCGTCGCCACCCTCTCCAACGTGCTTCAACGCCGTCGCCGGAGGGCCCCAGGTCCTCCTGCGTGGCCAGCGGCCCCTCTCCAACGGCCTTCCAGCGTCGCCTCACCGCCATTGGCACCGCCCCGCCCCTGGCATCGTCGTTAACCCCTTCCCGCTGTCGTTGGGGGTTGTTACAAGGCATTTTTGTGCCACATCGAGGTCTAGACTAGTTCGAAAAATGGTGATATAGTCTGATTTGTCCCTTTTTGTATGATCCTAGACCTCGAACGAAGAACTATGGATGGGTGTATAAGTCTACAGATACAACTCATCCTTCCTATGGTGTTGTAGACAAGTCTATTCTTGATTTGTTCCCCACTTGTTTTGCGTCTTGGCCTATTGAAGAATGACAGAAAATAAGGGTGATGTGTTCTCCTCTTCCGGTGCCTTCAAGGGCCTGGCACCTATCGTGAAGATGGACGGGACCAACTACGAGTTATGGTCCATGCAGTTTCGTACCCTAATGCAATGCCACAACAAGGAGCATATTCTGACTGACTCGGAGCCAGCGGACAAGACTGGGGCAAATGCATCATGGAAGCAAGATAATGGCTATGCTCGTATCTGGCTCTCTGGGACACTTAGCACAGAGATCGCTAATGATATTGTCAATCAACCAACTACAAAGGTCATGTGGGATATATTGGCTGCTACCTACGGACAGACGAAGAATGAAAGCAAGATCCTTCAACTGCAGTTTGACATTTTCTCGACCAAGCAGAATGGTCGACCTCTCCATGCCCACTTCTCATCTGAGAGGCATGTTTGAACGACTCCACAGTTTCATGCCTATTACTACCAGCGTGGAATAACAGGCGTATCGGAATGCCACTATGACTAGAGTTTTCTTGTCATCCCTTGACTCAGAGTACGATGCTTCTCATACTCAACTTCTGACTGGCGAGACCATACCACCAATGGAGGAGGTCTACAAATGACTCAGCGGGATTACTACTACGCCTACCCCTACGCCACAGACGACGTCCTCGGCTATGGCTGCTTCTCGTGGCCGCAGAAGCTCGTCACAGTTTCGTGGTCGTGGACCTCGTGGTCATGGTAGAGAACGTCAACGTGGCCCATGTTCCTATTGTTATCGTCCTGATCACTCGGAGGAGACATGCTTTCAGAAGCATGGATATCCGGCGTCTGCACGTGTTGCTGAGCAGACTAACTCTTCATCTGCACCTACTACAGATGCACGTTTTGATGATCTTGTCTCAAGACTTCGAGAGATGGTGACCATCCCTACGAATCAGACAACATGCCCATCAGATGTAGCGGCCACTGCCAGAGCATTGTCCAGTTCCTCAGATATTCCCTGTGTGCTTACCAATAGTAGCAGTTTCGATGTAACCGATTGGATTACGGACTCTGGAGCGTCTCATATAAGTGTGGAGATCGGACGCAGTTTACCTCTTACATGTCTATTCCTCCTGGGCGATCCGTGATCATTGCCAATGGAGTTCGGCTACCCATTGTTGGTCAGGGGGAGATTGTTTTAGACCCTTCTATGCATCTTCAGAACGTCTTACATGCTCCAGATTTTCAAATGAATCTTTTGTCTATTAGTCAAATTATAAAAGATTTACACTGATGTGTCATCTTTGACTCCTCTTATCTTGTGTTTCAAGACATACTAACTGGCAGGATGATTATTCATTGCCGTGAGCAGAGAGGATTATATAAGCTTGTCGTTCCATCATGTGCTGGGGTAGCCTCTTTTACCTCTGGACCTATTTCTCCTTTCATGTGGCATCTTCGTTTTGGCCACCTTCCTCTTCAAAAGATGATACATATTCTCCTGTAAATATCTACTCGTACTGCTTTGGACTGTGAAGCTTGTCAACTTGGAAAACATCATCGCTCCTTGTTTCCAAGTCATCCGCATCGTAATAGTAGTCGGTCTTTCGAGTTGTTTCATTTTACATTTGGGTCCAAGTCATGTTCCTGATCATCAGGGGCATCGTTTTTATATGGTTGTTGTGGATGATTATTCTAGACTTTCTTGGGTATTCTTGTTATAACATAAGTCTGAAGCAGGTGCTATGAATAAGACTTTTCTTATTGAAGTTAACAATATCTTCTCTGCTAATGTCAAATTCATCCGTACTGATAATGCTCTGGAATTTTCTACATTACGCTTAGCAGAATTTCTCAGGTCTCTGGGTATAGTACATCAGACTTCTTGCAATTATACATCACAGGTGTGGCAGAACGTAAACCTCGGCACCTTCTTGACGTCACAAGAACCTTGTTGATTCACAGTCGTACTCCTCATTCTTTCTGGGGAAATGTGGTTCTCACCGCTTGCCACTTGGTGAATCGCATGCCTTCCACTATTCTTGGAGAGAAGATTCCCTTCATGATTGCGTTTACTGAGAAGGAACTCTTCTCCCTTACTCCCAGAGTCTTTGGATTGGTAGTCGTTGTCCACGACTTCACTCCTAGCCATGACAAGCTCTCCCCTAGAGCTGTCAAATGTGTCTTCGTTGGTTATTCTCGTACCCAAAAGGGGTATAGATGTTTTGATCATGTTGGAAGAAAATACTATGTGAGTGCTGACGTTATATTTTTTGAGTCTATTATGTATTTCTCTCCTACAGGTGAAAGGTTGTCTAATGCTGGTTCTAGAGAGGATGTTGTGGTTCCTCCACCTCCATCTTCTCCTTCCCATGCCCCTTGTGACGCTCCTTGGTCTTCACCACCTCCACCACCGTCACCACCTCCACCTCCACCTCTTACCACCGAGTCCACGTTTTTACCCCATGTTTATTCTCGCAGGTCTTCTACTCGCCCCTCTGCTCATGCGCCGTCTACATCATACACCATGCCTCAAGTATGTCATGAACATATTATTTTTACTGATGCACTGGAGATTTAAATGATATACAGGAAGAGTTGATTCCAGAGGATGATGAGGTTAATGACCTGGAGATACCTATTGCCCTAAGAAAGCCTCGTCGCCAATGTGCAACGTACCCTCTTGTTGCGCATGTCTCATTGGATCATCTTTCCGCAAACTACAGGAAGTTTGTGGTGGGACTATCTGAAGTTAATATCCTACGGACGTATCAGGAGGCACTTCAGGATAGCAGGTGACAACTTGCAATGGAAGAAGAGATGGCGGCTCTACGGTCACGTGGTACCTGGAGCATTGTCTCTGCTCCATCAAGTGCTTCTGTTGTAAGCTGCAAATGGATATTTACAGTTATGCAGAGGGCTCATGGCAGTGTGGACTGCTACAAGGCAAGGCTTGTGGCTAGGGGTTTCACTCAAACCAATGGGGTGGACTATCAGGACACCTTCTCTCTAGTAGCAAGACACTCGACACTACGCATTCTTCTATCTGTTGTCGTTTTAGAGACTGGCCTCTATACCAGCTTGATGTGAAGAATGCATTTCTCTATGGGGATCTACAGAAGGAAGTATACATGCAACAGCCACCAGGATTTGCTACTGAGGGGGAGTCCCAGAAGGTATACAGACTTCATAAGGCGATTTATGGCCTGAAGCAGAGTCCGAGAGCTTGGTACCAAAAGCTATCAGAGTTGATAGAGCAACAGCGATTTATTCGGTCCACTGCAGGCCATTCACTATTTGTTCAGAGGACACAGAGAGGTACGGTGGCTATTTGATGCAGCGCAAAGTCAAATTATAGGGTCAAATATTTATCTATATCTAGTGGTCAATTTTAATTACGTTTATTTACGTCAATGAATTTTTAATTAAATAAATGGGATCGCCTGTGATCTCAATTAGTGGTCAATTTGAATTTTAAATTTGGTCGGTTAATTAACTAGAGTCTATTTAGGATAAGTAGTTGTCAATTTAAATTAATTTGCTATTGTTGTAATCTCATCCCTCCTATATAAAGAGATGAAGGTCCATTGTTCTATTCAGTGCAGATTTATGAAAAGTTGAGAATTATTCTCTATCCATCTCTCTCTTCTCCCCCTACGCGGTCTTCTCGCTTCTTCTCCTTCAACCCCTCGTTCCCGACGAGTTTCTTCTTCTCAACCCCTCCATTTTCTCCACCAAAATCTACCATTCAAATATTTGTATTTTCCCGCGACACGCCGATTTTATTTTACATCATTTGGTATCAGAGCATGGCAACCGAATCGTTCTTACGATTCGACGGTCCTGTCAACTATTGGAGGACGCAATTCAACTTGAGCCGTCTATCTCATGATCTGCATTCAAGTTCACGCTTGAGGAAGTTCAAGTATCGCCTCCTATCAAGCCTCAAAGTACAAGAGTGTCTGGGCACGCTAATCGGTGAAGATTTGTTCGTCAACGACAAAAATCAGAATGATGCACCTACTGTTCAGCCCGATTTCAGCCCAGAAAACGAAGGGCCAATATTCGATGAAGATCTCACGGACGAAGATTACGAAATTCTTGATTTCTCCTCAACCGAGGCTGCTGTCCAGGAGAGTTCAGGTCAGCCGCCGTCACCGATAGCACCCCCCATGTCCGCCCCATCCCCACTGCAGCCCAACAGTGACTGGCCAGCACCCCTGGGCCCCCTTCGCGCTCCGCCAACGACGCCGCTCCCCCTCCAGACCCGCGAGCCGCAGGCCTACAGCAGCCCCTCCACGCGGCTGCACCCTACCGGTGTCTCCACGCTGGCGCTGCTCAACAGCGGCCCCGCCTCTTCCCCACCGCGCCTCCCGCGCGCATCCAGAGCTCCCAGCCTCCGCCTTCTCTTGTGCGGGCGGCTCGGCGCCTCCGCGCGATCCCTCCATCCCACGGCCACGCCCAAGGCCTCGCCGCTGGTGACGTTTTTCTGCACAGCCACCGCGCGCTACTGCGGTCCCCCTTGCGGCTACGCATCGTCCCCGACAGCCACCTGCCGACCCCATGCTTCACCTTCTCCAGTTCTCCATGCGGCAGCCCAGCCGCTAGCCCCGGCGCCGTCGCATGCCCCGCCCGCGCCATCCATCCTCCCCAGCCCGCGCCGCCCGCGCGTTATCCACAAGGGACTCGGGCAAACCCTAACAGGGAGCCCGCTGGTTATGGGAGTTGAATCCCACGACATGTGGGATTGAGGATTATTTGGAAAAATTTATAAGAAGCCCCCCTGCAACAGATTTTACTTAAAGGGACAGTTCAAGAGTTCCACTTACAAAAGTTGCTCAAATGAAGGGGTACGAAAATTGCGAAGACGCCCTCTAATTGGAAAGAACTACAAACGTAATGTTGAAAAGGATCTAATTGGAGGAAATTGAAGCTACAATTCAAGGATGAATTCTTCAACGACGCACCTACATCAAGCAATTCATCGGGAGACGAATTTTTAAAGTGGAGGAGAGTTGATGCAGCGCAGAGTCAAATTATAGGGTCAAATATTTATCTATATCTAGTGGTCAATTTTAATTACGTTTATTTACGTCAACGAATTTTTAATTAAATAAATAGGATCGCCTGTGATCTCAATTAGTGGTCAATTTGAATTTTAAATTTGGTCGGTTAATTAGTTAGAGTCTATTTAGGATAAGTAGTTGCCAATTTAAATTAATTTGTTATTGTTGTAATCTCATCCCTCCTATATAAAGAGATGAGGGTCCATTGTTCTAGTCAGTGCAGATTTATGAAAAGTTGAGAATTATTCTCTATCCCTCTCTCTCTTCTCCCTACGCGGTCTTCGCGCTTCTTCTCCTTCAACCCCTCGTTCCCGACGAGTTTCTTCTTCTCAACCCCTCCATTTTCTCCACCAAAATCCACCGTTCAAATATTTGTATTTTCTCGCGACACGCCGATTTTATTTCGCATCACTATTCTTATTTATGTAGATGATATTGTCATTACTAGAGATGATGAGCAGGGCATTCATACTACCAAGGAGTTCCTAGGTCAACAGTTTATGACTAAGGACCTTGGCAATCTTCGTTACTTCCTCGAGTTGGAATTCACCAGAAACCAACGTGGCCTTATAATGACTCAGAGGAAGTTTGTTATGGATCTTCTCTCTGAGACAGGTATGACGGGGTGTAAACCTGCTACCACTCGTATGGATGCAAGTATGAGACTGTATGATGAGGACAATAAGGAAGTTGACAGGAGAAGATACAGAGAGCTTGTTGGGAAGCTCTTATACGTTACCATCGCCAGGCCGGACATTGCTTTTGCAGTAAGCAAAGTCAGCCAGTTCATCGAGCAACCCAAGAAGGTGCATATGAATGTCGTCTATATGATCTTGATGTATTTGAAGACTTCACCTGGTTCGGGCCTTATATTCAGTAGGGATACATCTCTTGACGTGATAGCATGTGCAGATACAGATTATGCAGGTTGTCCCAAAGACAGAAAGTCCATTTCTGGTTTTGCTATTTTTGCCGGCAGCTCACTGGTTTCTTGGAAAAGCAAGAAGCAGACAGTGGTGGCTAGATCTAGTACGGAATCTGAATACAGGGCCATGGCATAAGGATGTGTAGAGATGATGTGGGTAAGATCGGTATTGACCGACCTTACTATTGAAGTTTATCTTCCCATGAAGCTTTTATGTGATAATCAAGCAGCTTTGTTTATTACCAATATCCCTGTTTTTCATGAGCGGACAAAGCATATTGAAGTGGACTGTCATTACACTAGAGACATGATCCAGAAAGGTCTTATATCAACCTCTCATGTTTCTACAGGAGATCAGACGGCAAACATCTTCACCAAGGCCTTGGTTAAAGGTCCATTTCAGAGGTGTTGTTCCAAGCTGAGCATGATTGATATTTATGCTTCAGCTTGAGGGGGAGTATTGAGATAATTGTATCTCTTAATATCGGTTTTTTATTTTATGTTTTCTTTGTGTACCGCTCATGTAATTAACCCATGGCTTTTCTCCTATATAAGAGAGCCCCGGGATCTCTTCTATGAGGAGTCTCATTTTTATCCCAACACTTTCTCGTGAGCAAAGTGAGTCAGTTCATGAAACAACACAGATAGGCACATATGGATGCAATCCATATGATTCGGAGGTATCTGAAGACATCACTTGGCACGAGACTTTTTTCAGCAGAGGTACATTTTTTTCAGTTACAACATGTACAAATGCATATTATGCTGGGTGTCCAAAGGATAGAAAGTATACCTCAGGCTTCACGGTGTTCATAGGGAATTCCCAGATTTCATGGAAGAGCAAGAAGTAGACTGTAGTTGCCAGATCGAATACTGAGTCAGAATACAGAGCCATGACACATTCTAGCACAGAGATGATGTGGGCCAGATCTGTTCTTAGTGACATGGTTATTGAGGTGTCTCTTCCCATGCACCTCCAATGTGACAACCAGGCTGTTGTTTTCATTACAAACAATCCTGCCTTCCATGAGAGGACCAAGCACATATAGGTGGACTGTCACTACACTCGTGACATGATACATAAGGGTCTTATCGACACTACTCACGTTAGCTCTGGAAACCAGACATCAGATGTTACCAGAGATGTTGTTCCAAGTTGAGCATGATCGATATCTACGCTCTAGCTTGATGGGGAGTGTTGAGATAGTACTTATCTTTCATATTGTTTATGTATTTTCTTTTTCTTTGTCTTCTTTTTGTAATTTGCCCAATCGGTTTCTCTCCTATACAAAAGAACCTTAGGGCCTCTCAATAATTCAATTCATCCTTTCATCTCCACACGTTGTAATCCACACCTTCCTTTTATGATCGTAACCCTTCACAGCTAAACATGACTTGTATCGGATGCCTTCACTAAATGAGATCATTGTCTTTTTCTTGAAGACCCATTTGCAACCAATGACTTTTCACCCTTTTGGCAACTTGAGAAGCTCGAATGCCTGATTCTTGTGAAGCGACTCCATCTCTCCAACCATAGCAACAATCCATTGCCCATATTCTGCCTCAATTACAACCTCCTTGTAAATGGAGGTCTATGGAGACTATGCCTCCTCCGCAACCACAAGTGCAAATGCAACCATGTCTTCAAAGACATATCTCTATGACAGATGTATCTCTTTATGGGGACAATCAATAGTTAGACTTGGTTGCCTCTCCTCTAGCTGCTCAGCTTCGGATTGTTCAGCATCAGCCTGATCAGGATGGTGTGATCAACTGCTTGATCACTACTTGGTATTAATTCGAACTCTACCTATTCGTGTACATTATTACATGCCCCTGCATCAACAGACTCACTACTCGAGTGAAGCATGGAATCCTCATCAAATGTAACATCCTTGCTAACAATAACTCTATGCTCAGGAGGGGATCAGATTTTGTATCCTTTTACTCATGCACCATAGTCTATAAATACCCCTTTCTTTGCCATTGATTCTAGCTTTCCTTCCTAACATGGTAATAAGCAACACAACCAAAGACTTGTAAAACAGAATAATCAACATGATTAGTAGACCATACCTCCATTGGTGTCTTGCAATCAATAGCGGATGCGGGAATCCGATCACCAAGTAACAAGTTGTAATCATAGCTTTGACCTAGAATGTACTACCAAGTCCAGCATTAGAAAGCATGCATCTTCCTCTCTCCAGAATGACTTAGAATTGCTTCATGTGTTGTTTCCGAAACACACAGTGCTCACAGAACTCCAACTTGGATCGCTTGAGATCCTCGATGAGACCCTTCTGATTGAGGATATTCATCCCCATTTAACTCATGTGTCCCAACCATATATGCCACAATTCTGAATATGATTTCAATGCTTGGGACATCACTACAATAGAATCCATAATTATAGACCCATGCATAACATATAGGTATTTGTTTGATGCGCGTGATGACAACTATCCAGGCTTTGACAACATGCATAAATATACCTTCAATGTAGTACTTATATCCTTTAGAGTCGAAGACTTCAAAGGATATCAAGTTCTTTCTCAGATCAGGAACACGGCGAATTTCTGTTACCGTCCTCACGACTCTACTATGCATCTTGATCTTCACAGAGCTGATCCCTACAATCTTGCACAATACATCATTCTCCATGAGAATGTTTCCACTATCTATCTTTTCATAGGTGCAGAACCAATCTTGATTGGGAGTTATATGGTAAGAATATCATGAATCAAGAATCCATGTTATCTATCATCTTCTGACCTGTAACGGTGAAAACTAGATTATCTTCAGATGTATGCCTCCCTGAGCCATATATCATTCATGTATATGCAGAATCGCATGGACTTTTTCTAGGGTTATCGATTCTCTTCCCACAATAAACAATTGAACAAAATTCTTATATGATAGCAAAAGAGAATAAAATTAAAGAAGCATCCTCGTCTTCAATCTTAATAATTTGTGTTTCTTAAATCCATCAACATTATATTTAAGTGGTCTAGATGTTCTTTAAAAGATATACTTTCCTGCATGCGGAGATAGAACATATGTTGCTTCAACGGGAACTTGTTTGTTAGAGTATTCACCATGTATAGACTTTCGAGTCTTAATCACAGACCGGTCGGCGAAATCCCCATTGACAACCTCCACGATAATCTCATCCACCAAATACAGCATAATCATCGAGTGCCTTCTCAACCTGCACCATCAACTCGGAGGGTTCGAAGCCTTCGCTCTTCGTACAACGATGCCCAGATGCCATATTGCTTCAGTAGGGCACACATCTCGATCTGCCATAGACTGGATCTATTCCTCTGTGTGCTTCTCGATCTTCAGATTGTGCAACGTCATCTTGCTTAATGATCCTGACAGACTCCGATGCACTAATATCAGTTTGTTGCGAACCGCAGAAGCTGAACCTGCACAAACCATCAATCATGCAAGCATGAAAACATACTGATTTATAAGGTTTACTCATAACTGGGCTACATCCTTGAATGGTTGCGATATCTTTTCACTATATAAGAAAGAAGAATCCATAGGATACAAAGAGCCTAACCCTAGGAGAGTTTATATACTCTCCTGCACAAACAGATGCATGATACAAACAGATCCATATACTCAAATACAGATAAAACCGCTAATAGAAAATTTGTCAAGAGCCTCCCCAACCCCCTCTCCTCTCTAACTCGCTGACCACGTAACGAGACCCCCGTCTTCTTGGGGGTATGATGCAACCGGAGGGGTGCATACGATGGTTCTTCAACTTGGGTCAGATGTCTAGGATTCAAGGCATGTCAACAAATGTTTTGTAAGATAGTAAAAGTTTGAAAGAAAGTTAAGCCACGAATTGAAATTCTATAGAAACCAAAGGATGGTGTTTTTATATTACTTGTGATGTAAGAGAAGTTTTTTAGTAGTTGGGAGTAGGTACAATTGTTTGGAATGGAATTAACCTTGTAAATGATTTACTTTGAATATATCAAAAAAATTGGTTTACTGTGTTCATATTGAAGCCGTATTAACCATTTATAGTGCAGTACGCCTACCACCCAAAAAGACCAGGGTTTAAATCCCCCCTTGTGAGGATTGTGTTAGGTAGTCGACGACTATCGTAAAAAATAGTCGAATCTTTCAACATGGATTTGAGCAAGAATACATGTAGCCAACCCTATTTACAGTGGGAGAATGCACTGCTATTTTTTTATTACCATTTATAGTAACTTCTCACTAAAAAAAATCATCCTAGACAAATAGAATCCCACAAGTTGAAGAATTGGCAGGATTTGTTTAACAACTATGTATGAAGCGATAATAACTTTAAATAAATGTTTGCATGGTTTAATGTTTACAAAATGTGATCGTGATTAGTTAAAAAGGTATAACTTCTCACTTATTATAAGTATTTCACTTCAAATCCAAGTGAGGTTGCGCCTTGGATTTGTCTCAATGCTTTGGCCAATTTAGTCTTACACCTTGATTCCACCGCCTACCTCACCGCCTCAAAACTACCTCAATCGATTGAGGCTATTTTGCCTTAAAAACACATTGAGGTTACACCTCATATCCTCGAGACTAATTTTTTAAAACCATGGTCCTAACTTCGTGCTACTGTAGGGGATGTCGTATTTCATAGAACTATTAACGGTTGTGTTGTAAACTAATATATATGTGGAGTGAGTTAAAGTTACTTTAGCTTATTTGCACACTTAAATAAGGGAATATGCATATAAATACAAAAGCATATTAATATGTGTGGAAAGGATTGAAATGAAAAGTTTTATTCATCATAACCTAGAGATCTCTTATATAGGAGAAAAGCTCTAAGGGAAAATTACATAAAGAATTGGAAGAAATAGAAAATTACAAAATAAAGATAAAGAGATATAAACATCTCAACACTCCCCTCAAGCTGGAGCATATATGTCTATCATGTTCAGCTTGGAACGTCAACGGTGAAAAGGACCCCTCGCAAGAGCATTGGTAAACATGTCGACAATCTGATCGCCTGAAGGCTGAAGCAACATGAGAAGTGAAAATAAGCCCCTTCTGCATTAAATCATGTGTGTAATGGCAGTTTACTACAATGTGCTTTGTTCTTTCATGGAACGCTGGATTATTAACTATGAATAGAGCAGCTTGATTATCACATTTGAGGTGCATAGGAAGAGGTACTTCAATAGTTAGGGCAGTCAGAACAGACTTGACCCACATCATTTCTGTGCTCCGTTGGGCCATGGCCCTATACTCTGATTCAACACTATATCTAGCTACAACTGTCTGGTTCTTACTCTTTCATGAAACCAGCGAGCTGCCACAAACACAATGATGCCTAAAGTGGACTTCCCATCTTTGGGACATCCAACATAATATGCATCCGCACATCCAGAAACTGTGAGAGACGTGTTTCTCCTGAATAGAAGTCCTGCAACTGGAGAAGACTTCAGATACCTCAAGATCATGTTGACTGCATCCATGTGAGCCTGCCTAGGTTGCTCCATAAACTGGTTGACCCTGCTGACGACAAAAAATATATCAGGCATGGTAATAATAACATACAACATCTTCCCTACCAGCTCTTTGTACCGTCTCTTATCTACCTCCGCAGAGTCATCATCATAGAGCCTAGAATTGGGATCCATTGGAGTAGTAGCAGGTCTACATCCTGTCATGCCCGTCTCAGATAGAAGATCAATGACATATTTCCTTTGTGTCATTACCATACCATGTTGATTTCTTGCAAATTCTGGCCCAAGGAAATAACGCAGCTTGCTAAGGTTATTAGCCACAAACTGTTGTCCAAGGAGATCCTTAGTTGTCTGAATACCCTGATCATCACTGTGTGTAACAATAATATCATCAATATAGACAAAAATAGCAATAATACCTCTCTAGGTTCTCCTAACAAAAAGAGAATAATTTGCAGTACATCTGGCAATTCCCTGTTGTTTAATAAACTCCGAGAGCTTCTGAAACCAAGCCCTTAGACTCTGCTTAAAGCCATATATGGCCTTGTGGAGTTTACACACCATATTGGACTCCTCCTCAGCAGCAAACCCGTGGTTGTTGCATATAAACTTCCTCCTGTAGGTCTCCACACAAGAATGCATTCTTGACATCAAATTGGAAAAGCGGACAGTCCTGTACCACAACATCAATAAGAATCTGCAGTGTAGAATGACAGGCAACTGGAGAAAAGGTGTCCTGATAATCCACCCCATAGGTTTGGGTGAATCCACGAGCAACCAATCTGGCTCTATATCTGTCCAAAGTACCATCTGTGATGCAAACGGATATTCGGCGTCGACGATAAAATTTATAATATTTGGGCGGTGGATTTTGGTGGAGAAAAATAGAAGGGTTGAGAAGAAGAAATCACGCCTGTTGCGCGAGATTGAAGGAGGAAGAACGCGTAGACCGCGAGGGGAAGAGAGAGAGAGACAAGGGAGCGAGAGAGAAGAGAGAAGAGAGATAAAAATCTCAAATTTTCATAAACTTACACTGACTAAAATAATGGACCCTCATCCCTTTATATAGGAGGGATGAGATTACAAAAATAGTAAACTAATTTAAATTGACAACTAAGTATCCTAATTAGACTCTAACTAATTAACCGACCAAATTTAAAATTCAAATCGACCATTAATTGAGATCACAGGCGATCCCATTTATTTTAATTAAAAATTTGACAACTTAAATAAACGTAAATAAAATTGACGGCTACAATTTAAATAAATAGACGGCCCTATAATTCGAGTCCACGTTGCATCAACTCTTCTCCGCTTTAAAAAATTTGTCTCCCGACGAATTGCTTGATCTTCGTACGCCTGTTGGAGAACTCGATCTTGAAATAGCCGCCTCAAATTCCCCCTATTAGATCTTTTTCAATGTTACGTTTGTAGTTTTTTTCCAATTGGAGGGTACGACTGCAAATATTCTACCCCTTCACTTAAAAACTCATAAGTTAACTTTTCCACTTGGCATGGTGGGTAAAATATCATTGGAGTAGGGGTTTCCTTGAAATTTTTCCAAAATATCCCTTTACTCCTATTGTCAGGGGACCCGATGGAGTAAGAACCCACAAATTTTATTAGGGTTCGGCCTTTCCTCCTTTGCCAGGGACGGCGGTGGGTGTTAGATGGGAGCAAGGGTCGACGGTGCCGGCGGGGAAGCCAGTGCGAATAGCGGCGGTGCACGAGGCACACATGGGAGCGACGCTGGGTGATAGGGGAATCGGGATGGGGTTGGCGGAGGCGAGGGCTGGGAGTTCGGTGGTGGAGCACGGATGGGAAGGGTAGGGTTGAAGGCGGCGTCGGGGAGGCGAAGTGGCGGCGATCTGGAAGGGGGGTTTTGGGGGGCGGTGGCAATGGGCTTTGGGGTGTGAGAGAGATTGTTGGAGTCGCGGCGAGGGTGAGAGGGTACGGTGGCGGCGAGGAAGGGCGGAGTTGGGGAACGTAGGAGGTCATTGTAGCGGGTGGAGGTGCCAAGGTTGCCGATGGAGCGGGGGCGGGGGCTGGGGTTGCGGGTGCTGCGAGGGGTGCCGGAGGGTTTTCACGGGCTGGACGTGGGGTCGGTAGCAGCGGTGAGGGTGGGGCAGGGGGGTCGTTGGGATTTGGGGAATGGGCCGATGGAGGTGCGGGGGTGGGGAAAGCGGCCGCGAGGGCTGGGAACTGTACCTCAACGGATGCCGGGGCGGAGGCATCCAGCGAGGGAGCCGCGGGCGGTGTCGTGGTCGACTTCGGAGGGGTTTTCAAGTTCGAAATCACCGGGGCAGCAAACAGATCGGTACTTCTTTCTTCCGGGATGATCTGGACAGCAACCAAATCTTCCTCCACAGCGGGGTTTTCTTCGCGAAAACTCGGGATAACGGCTTCGGTGATCGGGGTCGCTGGAGCCTTCAATCTGGTGGCGCGCATAGCTTTAGATTCAGCTATCATTTCTCAACATACGGCTATGAATTCTTGACATTTTGCCCGGAAGTCTTCGTCGGCTTGCTGTTTACGCTCCGACGAATGATGGCGTTTCGTCACATGTCGACGCGCATGCATGGACGGATCGTTAGATCATGAGGACGATCTATAGGCCATGCTCTGATACCAAATGATGCAAACGGATATTCGGCGTCGACGATAAAATTTATAATATTTGGGCGGTGGATTTTGGTGGAGAAAAATAGAAGGGTTGAGAAGAAGAAATCATGCCTGTTGCGCGAGATTGAAGGAGGAAGAACGCGTAGACCGCGAGGGGAAGAGAGAGAGAGAGAGAGACAAGGGAGCGAGAGAGAAGAGAAGAGAGAGATAAAAATATCAAATTTTCATAAACTTCCACTGACTAAAACAATGGACCCTCATCCTTTTATATAGGAGGGATGAGATTACAAAAATAGTAAACTAATTTAAATTGACAACTAATTATCCTAATTAGAGTTTAACTAATTAACCGACCAAATTTAAAATTCAAATCGATCATTAATTGAGATCACTGGCGATCCCATTTATTTTAATTAAAAATTCGACAACTTAAATAAACATAAATAAAATTGACGGCTACAATTTAAATAAATAGACGGCCCTATAATTCGAGTCCACGCTGCATCAATCTGCATGGTGTTTCACTATAAACATCCACTTGCTTCCAACAACAGATGCACCTGGAGGAGCATGTATTACACTCCATGTACCACAAGACTGTAATGCTGCCAGCTCTTCCTCGATCGCCAGCCGCCATTGACTACTCTGCAATGCTTCCTGATAGGACAGTGGTATTTCCACAGCTGATAATCCAACAACAAACCTTTGAAAATCCCGAGAAAGCCGTGCCAGGGAAATATGGGAAGCAAGAGGATGCATAGTGCATGAACGCCTCTTCTTCCGTAGAGAAATAGCATGTCCAAATCCACAACGTCCTCGGAAGGTGTATCATCTAAGACAACCTGCACCTCAAGCTGCGTATGCAAATCACCAATACCATTAGAAGAACTCAAATGCTCAGAACATGCCTTGGGCATGTTGGATGATGGAGGAGGCACATAAGCAGGAGGTCGACGCTGGTAAACTTGCAGAAAGAAAGTAGGCACGGTAGGAGGTGGAGGAGGTGGTGGGGGTGACGGTAGAGGAGGTGGTGGGGGTAACGGTGGAGGAAAGGGTGGTGGTTCTAGTGGCGATGTAGTAGAGCCTGGAGTAGGCGAAACCGGAGGTAGAGGCATATAAACCTCTTCTCCATTCTCTGAAGGAATGAGCTTGTCGCTTGTAAGAGAGAAATACAAAGAAGGTGACATCCACACTAACATGGTACCTTCGTCAAACAAGGTCAAAGCAACGATATCCTTTTTGGGTCTTGGAATACCCAACAAACACACACTTGACAGCTCTAGGAGAGAGTTTATCAAGACTTAGAGACATCTGATGAACAAAAGCAACAGATCGAAAACACGAGGTGTGAGAGAGAAAAGATCCGTCTCAGGAAACGCAATCGAGAACGGGATCTTCTCCCCCAGAACCGATGAGAGCATATGATTCATCAGGTAACACGTGGTTAGAACCGCGCCCCCCAGTGCGAATGAGGAGCATGGCTCTGGATCAAAAGAGTCCTGGTAACATCCAAAAGATGGCGGTGTTTTCATTCAGCCACCCCATTCTGTTGAGAAGTATATGCACAAGATGTCTGATTCACAATACCATAGGATCTAAGAAGCTGAGAAAGCTTAGTACTGCAAAATTCAAGTGCATTATCTGAACATATAAACCTCACATTTGTAGAGAACACATTTCGTATTCCATTAATAAAGGACTGAATAACAGGACCGGGATCATACTTGTTCTTAAGAAGAAATACCCACGACAATCTAGAGAACTCATCGACTGAAACAAGATAAAACCTATGCCCTTGATGATCTCGGACACGACTAGGACCCCAAATGTCAAAATGAATCAACTCAAAAAAACTATGACTACTTCGACCCTGAAGACTCTAGAATGTGGACCGATGACGCTTCCTAAGCTGGCAGGCCTCGCACAGAAAAGTAAAGCGAGGAGAAATCTGTGGAAGAACGTGACACAACTTTTGCAGAGGAAGATGACCAAATTGAAGATGCCACACATAGGGAGAAACATATCCAGTACGAAGAGAAGAGACACCAACATAAGGAGATTGTACTAGTCTGTAGAGGCCTCTTTGCTCATGGCCAGATCCAATCACTCTGCCAATAAGAATGTCTTCAAACACAAGAGCAGAAGGGTCAAATATGGTACGGCAATGTAAATCCTTGGTCATTTGACAAATGGATAGTATATTCATAGAAAATTCAGGAGTGTAGAGAACATTCTGAAGTCGCATTGCAGTAGTTAACCGCACCTACCCCTAACAAGTAATGAGAGAGTATGTCCCATTTGCTATCACAATTGATATTCCTGATTGAGTTGGGACTATGAGTACTAAATTGTCCTCTGTCACTGCAGAGATGATGGGATGCTCTTGAATCCATAATCCATTCCGACAAATCCGCCCTGTAACAGCTAGTAAAAGAATATCATATACCTGATGAGGACGCTGAAGTTGAGGCTACTACCTCTGGTGATCCTAAACGAGAGCTAGTTGACCCAGGTACATGCATAATCTCCCAAAGCCACGCTACTAGTTCATCGAATCTCTGATCAAATGCAGGTGAAGAACTGCCAACCTACTGGGTCTGTTCTGCCACATGTGCTGAAGCTGGAAACTTATGCTTAGAATAGCATGTTTCCTCAGAGTGACCTGGCCTGTGGTAGTAAGTACAAGGCTGACAGGGCCGACTACCCCTCCCCTGCCACGGGTATCTCCAATATGATATTGTGTAGGGCCCCCCTACCACGAGATGTTGCCATGGCTGAAGATGTTTGAGGCGGTTGAGTACCACTAGAAGATCTAGACAGCTTGCTCAACCTGCGATATGCCTCCTCCATCGGAGGTAATGGTGGCATCAGTAAGAATATGTGCTCTAGCAGTGTCATGCTCAGAGTCGAGAGCCGCTAGAAAAACTCTGGTCATCACCGAATCCCTATATGCCTTGAGTTGCTCTAGTGTGGCAGGCAAGGGAATGTAACCATGTAGCTTCTCAAACATACCCCTTAGATAAGTATAAAGGGTATGGAGAGGACGACCATTCTGCTTCGACATGAAGATGTCATGCTGAAGTTGCAGAATCTTTGACTTGTTCTTTGCCAGAGTGCGTAGCGGTGAGAATGTCCCACATAGCCTTTGTCGTGGGCTGACTCGGTATGTCATTGGCTATCTCCATGGACACAGTCCCAGATAGCCACACACATGCATATGCATCGCCTGCCTCCCATGAGTCACCAGGCTCATCCTTTGTGAGGATATGCTTATTGCCATTACATTGATTAGGCTTATGAACTGCATGGCTCATAGTTCACAGTTCATTCCATCCATCTTAACGATGGGCGTTGGACCTTGAAGGCACTCAGAGATGGAACATTTGCTTTGTTCTCCGACATGATGACAAACAATCTACAAGACTGGGATTGCAAGCTGGAATAACTATGTCTACACAAACATATAGGAAGACGGTTGTGGGTATAGACTCATAACACAACCTCTTCCATCCACTGGAGGCTTCTTTAGGTACCTGGGATGGTTTTAGAGGATCAAAAACACACCTTAGGAATCAAATCAGACCTATCAGGCGAGAAGGGGGGGTGCGGCAGCCCTAGGGTTCTAGAACAAGGCTGCCGACGGTGGCAAGCTTGGCCGGTTGCGGCAAGCTTGGCTAGCGACGACCCCCAGATGTCCAGCGGCGGCCGGCAACAGCCCCAGATGTCCGATGACGGCTGTAGCTACTGTCGCTACTTCCTGGTGGCGGTGTCAGTTGTGGTTGCCTACCATTGCTTCCTGGTGGTAGCGGCAGCTGCTGCCGCTGTTGTGCGGATGTCGGTGCCGGCGGTCGCGCGAGGACGCACTAGGGTTTTAGGTGGGGTACGGATTCTAGGGCATAGGCTCCGGTCTAGGACTGTCGCCTTGATATCATGTGGAAAGGATTGAAATGAAAAGTTTTATTCATCATAACCCTAGATCTCTCTTATATAGGAGAAAAGCTCTAAGGGAAAATTACATAAAGAGACGGAAGATATAGAAAATTACAAAATAAAGATAAAGAGATATAAGCATCTCAACAATATGTGTTAATACAAAAATATTTGAGAAGAATTTATGTAAAATCTCTTTCCTTTGTCCATTTTTGACATACCACAATGAAAAAAATAAAAATGATTACATTTTACATGTCACATTTTAGATTAACAACAAATACCCTAAAAAAATTCAAAGCCTTCTCACACTATAAGTAAGGTCAACTACATGAATTCTTGCTCAAATTACCGAGACAAGTGCATTCCAGAATAAAACAAAATCGTTATTTAATATGATAGATGACGTTTAGTAACCTGCAGTTGCTCAACACGGTCTTGCAAAGATTGCAAATATTCTATTTCCCCATATTTGTCAGTGGCTAGAGCTTGATGTTCTTCTTCAAGTGCATTTAAATGCATTCCTCTTAGTTCAGCCTGCAAATCATATAAGAAAACTGTAAAATTAAATGCTGACAACACGCTATATATCGCCAATAAACTCTGGACCATTCAACTTTGTGCACTTACAGGAAAGCCTTCGATCTTGTTTCTCAGGAGTTCTAATTGATGATTTGACTTAAAAGAATACACAAAATCAACATTAGTGCCTTCCTAAAACATAACAATCTATTCTACTAGACCAGAAAATGGCGTACTTGTTTTGTTTAGTTCTAGAACATGAGTGTTTACCCCTTCAATTCATATCATTAACAAGATACAGATAATTCAATGAAATCAGACCTCTTTTATTTCCAGAACAACCTGGGTTCTCTTTGTCTTGATTTCCTCAAGCTTGGAAGTTATGGATTCCAGGTCTCTACTTGTTTCTACACTAGTTGCATCATCACATCCGATGACTTCACTGATCCCTTCTGTCGAGCGAAAATTGTAAAAATTAAAGGTTAATGTCCATTCATACCATATAAAATAAAATAGTAAAGACGAGTATTACAATTGCAAAAGGAATTATCAATATCCCCTTAGTTGTGTCACTGTGGCAGGTTTAATAATGCCGATCCATAAAAACCCTATATATGAAATATTCTGAAAGGTTGATAGAATTACCATATCATCATAACTTGACTTTAGTTCCTAAAATTCAAGACAGATTATTGAATTAACTGTGAAAACTGAGTGAACAAATACATCACTCTTAGATTTCTACACCCTTACTCTGACCTATACTTCAAAGTCCTCCCAACTCCTTCGAAGCATAGATTCTGAATGCCTAACCAATGATAAGAGCTTCTCTGTAAGCACGGTATTGATTCTATGACGATGTTTTATGCTGGAACATATAGTTCAGAAAAGGTGCATCCTTTATTTGGCATCATAATCCCTCTGGTAACACCTTTTTATTAACATTTCTCAGTAAGAATATATGAGAGTTGTTGCTCCAAAGGATATTTTAGTATTTTTTATTCATGTGTACTTTGACTAACACTTCTTATATGATGTAGAGAAATATGTCTTATTTGAATGGCTCCTTGTATAGGCAGTCCTAGGGTTAGGGTTACCAAAAGGAGTTACCACAAAAAGAAAAGACCAGTGTATCCCTTAACGAATATGTATCAATCATGCTCAACTTGTTAATAAGATCTTTCAAGATGTGTGTTGACAAGGTTTGGTGAACATATCAACAGTCTCATTTGCAGAATATACACGAGATGTCAGCAACAACTCTCTTTATATTAAATCTCTAGTGTAATAGCAATCAATTTCCACATGCTTAGTGTGTTCATGAACCATCGGATTGTCGGTTATATGTATTGTTATATGATCCACAATCTCAATAGCATGACATGAAGATCTATAAGTACCAAATGAGTCCATACTTTCTTGTCGCAAGAGTCATTCCTATGTACTCTCTCAGCATGAGATCGGGAAATAACTATTTGTTTCTTACAACTCCAAGTAACTAGGTTCTGTGCCAAGTAGGTGCAAAATCTAGTGGTGGATTTTTTATCTAACATACAAATCACCATAGTCAGCATCAGAATAGGCTATAATGTCAAAGGTGGCGCCTTTTTTCTTATGTTTTGATTTGATTCGCTTTTTTTGTTGTTTATATTATATATTTATTGAAATATATTATAAAATTTTTCTTTTAAATTTCTTTTGGTGCTAGTTCCATTTCGATATCTTTTTGTCGGATCGTGCAATTCAATCAAATTATTATTATATTTTTGATCACATATATCTAATTGTTCTACATATTTATCTGGGTTGCTAACTCAACGGTAGAGTACTCGGATTTTAAGTGCACCTATGATCTATTACACATTTAAATGAAGCAACGAATTCGTTTATACTTTTGGTAGAGTGATCACCTTGTTGGGAATGGGTAGAGATACCAGGAATGAATACGTACAAGCAATGCACCAAATCCTCTAATTTATTAGAGACTATCATAGAGTGGTTGTCATTGTCATCGATGATAACATGACTAGCAGCTAGATACTAATTATTGTGGTTGTAGAATACAGTCTAGGAATTGCCCAAATTCTCCCACATAATGTGCACTAGATTGCATTTCATCATCTACCGGACATGATATGACCATGACCACGTCAACCATAAATGTCACACTCTCCACATCATAAAAGAAAAACAAGAGTAGTGGTCTATCCATGAACATCCAGAGTGACAAAGTTGTGATGAGTTACTGCAAGATAGCTAACTATGTTATATGATGCTTCTAGGACAGGTAACATGGCAGTTGTTTGGGCCGCCGCATAGCTTGTCAAGCTTATTAAGGAATACCAAGACTGCCATGTCTTTGTGATATTCCTTTTGTTTGGAACATGTACATTTGGGAATGTATGCATTACATTTTTTGAACAATGATTTCAACTGAGAAAAATATTCCACCAAGGGACATGTATCATAATAAGTCTAAAACATCCTTTTGAATTCCTATCCTACCCATATGTGGCGTTCAGGGAAGTTCATACGTATTTTCATAAAACATCATTTCATCAGTGACTTTGTTAACGACACACACCATAATCCACTAACAAATCATCCCATCATCATTGTCCCAAGATGTGTTTTTCATGTTTTGGCAGCATGCTCGGGCTCAAGAAGAATGTGTATGTTATTGTACCCTTGAACGATCATCTAAAACATCCTTGACCACTTAGACTAACTATTCTCATCCAATTTCAGGATTGAGCTAAATGACGGTAAATATAAGCTCTTGCCATTGTATGATTGTATCCCTAGGATGTTACCTTTGATTCTGACAGCAGCGCCTGCTTTTATTAGACAATTATATGGTATTTATTTAGATCATACCGTGTGAAGTATGGCATCTAAAGTAGCGCATAAATTACTTAAAATCATATGCATATGTGGATTATCGGATGCGAATGGAGGGGCCCAGAGGTCGGGCTAATCAAGACCTTCAAAGGTGGTTGAAGGGAGTCGAAAGTTGGCTTGTGGTTGTCAGGGGCATAGAGGTAGGCTACTGGTGGGGGTTAAAGATGTTTGACGACATATTATACCATGTGGAGAAAGATAAGAGAATGTCTTATTTGAATATGGAACCAGGGCTCCTAATATAAGGAGAATCCTAGGTTAGGGTGGACAAAAGAGTCACCATATAAAGAAAAGACTAGTATGACCCTAAGTAGGTGGTAATAAAATATCTCTTATAGAAAATGATGAATGTGGAAGCATATAATAAATAAAGAAATATAAAACATAGAACCCTTCTCCATAAGAAGAAGGATGTAACTACGTGTGAAGGCCTCTCAAGCGTTGGGTATTATGTTATTCCTTTCTCTCTCAGCTGATACAATGGGTGTGGGGCTTCTTATATAGCCTCACTAGTAAGACAAAGTCTCACTCAAATATGATGTGGGACTAAACATATAGATGTGGTAATTAGACCTTGGAGGGATCCAAATACCCATCTATGCATACAGCGCATACTCTAATACTCCTCAAGCTGGAGCATGCAATTCTCAGCTAGGACAAATTAAAAGAAATCGCTCACTCTAAAAACAAGACCCTATGGATAATATCAACTCAACACATACTCTAGAATACATGTTGAGGACATTGTTTCTCATGTCGTGTTGGTGATGAGGAACTGAAGGACTGAAGTGTGAACTGAATTAGGTCTCCTCGTCAGAGAATGTGTGCTCTGCACTACATATGTCACTCACTAAAACTGAAATAGGTCTCTTCACCAGAGAACATGCACTCATTATTGTGCAGAGTCACTGAAACTGGAATGAGAATCCACATGGAGAGCTCTGGCCCACAACTATTCCATCCCTCTAAAGGGCCAAATTAGATAAAGTCGCGCAAACATCCTCGTCGGAGTCCACAGTCACTAGAGAATGGAGTCTGGAAAAGAGTCTCCTCATCGGAGAATTGGGTCCCTCCCACACTATCTTAGACAATAAGAACTCTACTCTAGAGTTCCTATGAAATCACACGAAAACTCTATTTCCACAATGGCTCGAAGAATGGGATCTCCACTGTGGAGTCCATATGGATCACATGAAAACCCCGAGTCCAAAACAAGAGGTGGAGACCTCTGAAACATGATCGTGCACATGTGTGCCTTGAATTGGCAGAGTCTGAAGAATTGAAGAACTCTACACAATAACCCCCCTTCCTTCCATACTGGTCGGAATAGATGGTGTCGACAAAGCTAGGAGAAGACTCGAAGATTGGGAAAACGAAATCAATAAGTTGATATCTCTGTTTTCAACCTCTTTCTTCTTTTTTAATCATTTTTCCGTACAACTTTTCTTTTCCTTTTCTGTATGTGCACCATTCTTTTCTTTTATTTTTTCAAAAAAAAATCACCGCCTAATGGGGCTCTTTTCCTTAGGGCCCCCTTTTTTTCTTGGACCCAATACAACTTACAGCTCCTTCCCCTTTTTATAACTCTCGACCCACTTGGACCCAAAAATATTGCATCTTCCCCTTTTTTCTGAATACAGACTAACTGGGTCATTGCTGACAAGGGATGTCCATCTGCTAAAGACCAATCTAGTACCTAGAGAGAACTTCAGATACCTCAAAATCATGTGAATCGCATCCATACGTGCTTGTCTTGGCTACTCCATAAATTGGCTATCTTTGCTCACTGTAAAGGAGATGCCTAGCTTGGTAATGGCCACATTAAGGAGCTATTTAACGAGCTCTATATATCTCCTTTTGTCCACCTCCTCGATATCATCATTATATTGCTTCATGTTGTAATCAATGGGAGTAGTGGCAGGTCTGCAATCGGTCATGTCTGTCTTTGAGAGAATATCAATGGCATGCTTCCTTTGTGTCCTCGCAACAACCCGCTAGTTCTTGGCGATCTCAAGCCCTGAGAAGTATCGTAAATCACCAAGGCCCTTTGTGATAAAATGTTGTCCAAGGAACTTCTTAGTCATTATAATGCCATGTACATCATCTCATGTAACAATGATTTCAATGATATAGACCAGAATAACGACACATCTTTGAGTCCTCTGAACAAATAGTGAATGATCTGCAATCAATCGCATGATGAAGCCATGTTGCTCTATCAAGTTCGAGAGCTTTAGGAACCATGTTCCGGGATCCTGATTAAGACCATAAATAGCCTTATGAAATCTGCAAACCTTCTGACACCCCCAGCAATGAACCCAGATAGCTCCTACATATATACGTCCTCTTGCAGATCACCGTATAGAAAAAGAATTCTTCATATCTAGTTGAAATAGAGATCAGTCATGCGCTGCTACAATAGAGAGAAGGATACATAGTGTAGAATGATAGGCTACAGGAGGAAACGTAACCTGATAGCTCATCTCATATATTTGTGTGAACCCACGAGCCATAAGACTGGGCTTGTAGTGATCAACATTGCTATCTGCATGGTGCTTCAAGTAAACACCCATTTGCAGCCAACCACAGAAGCCTATGTAGGGCAATAACAAAGCTCCATGTACCACACAATAGGAGCACTTCCATATCCTCCTCCATAGCAAGATACCACTGATTTTCTTGCATAGTCTCTTGATATGTTTGTGGTAAAACTGAGAGACCCATGACAAACCTCTTGAAATCCACTGAAAGATGCTCCAAAGAAATATAGGCAGTGAGAGGATACATAGCATACATACACTTCTACTTATGGAGAGCAATGGGCATATCAAGGTCTTTCATACCATCTACAGCATGTAAAGTAGCCTCTCGAGGAGGCACTTGCTTGTCCTGTAAAGTAGTATGTGTATAGATAAATAACAATGCCATCAGTAGAAATAAAGTGCTCAGAACATACTTGGGACGTGTTGGAAGATAGGGAAAGCCCATGAGCATAGGGTACAGAAGGTGGTCCTGTGAATGTAAAAATGAGGCAAAAATAGAGCCCAAGTACTAAGAGGTGGGGCATAGGAAAAACCACAACATAGGTGGTAGTGGAATAGGAGGAGGTAAGTAGACCTCGTCTCTAGATTCAGACAGAGTCAACATGTCATCTGTAGGAGAAAGGCATGATCAACTCAAAGAAGGTGACATCAGCACCAACGTAGTAATTCCATCTAGTAGGATTAAAGCACTAGTGCCCCTTATAGGTCCACGAGTAGCCCCCAAAAACACACTTGACAGCTCTAGGGGAGAGTTTTATCATGACCAAGAGTTAGATGGTGAACGAATGCCACAGAGCCAAAGACGTGAGGTGTAAGAGAGAAATGATGCTTCTCTAGAAAGGAAACTTCTCTCCTAACACAAATGATGGCATACGATTTACTAGGTAACAAGTAGTGAGGATCACATCACCCTAGAAGGAATAGAGAGCACAAATCTGAATAAGGAGCGTTCCAATCACATCAAGTAAATGATAGTATTTGCTTTCAGCAACACTATTCTGCTGAGAATTATATGCGCAAGAGATCTGGTGTATAATGCCAAGGGAAAAGATGAACTAAAAAAGATGTAAAGCGCAATTTTGGGAGATGGGGAGGGAGAGCGCGGGGACGGCCTGTAGGGAAACCCTAACAAGGTCGAGGCAGGGGAGAGGAGAGCGACCAATCAAGTGAGAAAAGAGGAGAGCTCGGTGCATTCTGTTCACTTCTTCAAGTGTGTCCCAGAGGGCCACATCATCTCTCAATGCACATCGGTCGACGTGGTGTGCTACATGTATCAGAGAGAAGGGCATCTCCGAAAGGATGGTGGTATGGTTGTTGAGGGAAAAGGTATTTTCAGATAGAAGCAAAAAGTGTAGGCGAGGAGAGGAGAATGCAAGAGGACCTGTTCGAAGGTTTGTCGATTGCATAAGGACGAAGGGGAGGATCTCCTGGCGGTCATGGAGATCCAACGACTGGGAACGAAGGTGAGTGGCTGAAAAGGGGTGGGCTGCATGGCTAGTAGAGGGAGCGCTACGTGGTCCAATAGGAAAATTTAAAGATAAATAAAATAAAGAAAAATAAAAAAACAAATATGTACAAGTGTCAAATGAAATAGTGTTGAACATGAAAGTTGTAGATCTTTTTGAGATATATAAGTTTAATGTAGAACACAAAGTCAAAATGGCTCACTTTTATAAAATTATATTTTTGTAAGTATTTTTAATGAATTAAAATTACTTGTTTTTAATTTCTTTTGATATTTTTTGTATTTTTATTTGTATTAAATTTCAAAAGAAATGTGTACAATATTTATCTAATTTTTATGTGATTTTTAATATTAAAGAAATATATAAAATAAGGGTACATTAATATAATTATTTATATATGATAATTAGGGTTAGTTATGTACATGAGATTAAATGTTAAAGTTAGTGAGGGCGGTGTTGTATGCCATGCCGGTGTACTACTCCACGAGGCTCATGCCTGTGGGCATTAGGAGGAGGTTGGAGGGTCTAATGAGGCGATTCCTTTGGGGCAGGAATGGGCAGGGCTTTGGGATGCACCTGGTTAGATGGGATGACATTACTTTGCGGAAGTGCGAGGGCGGGCTTGGGATCTATCGGCTGGGCGAGCTGAATGAGGCGTTGTTACTGAAGTGGGTGGCCAGAATATGGGGTAGCGGGGGATGACCTTTAATGCGGCCTCCTCCGACAGATCTACGAGGTCGGGGGGGGGGGGGGGGGGGGGGGGGGGGGGCGGGGCCTGAGGGGGTTGCGGCGGTTGGCGCGCATGGGTGGAGACCCTCTCCCTTCTGGATGGCCATCCGGTCTCTCTCTACCAACTTTCGGACGATGTTCAGGCATGTGCTGGGGGATGGGCTTCACTTTGCCTTCTAGAGAGACGACTGGACGGACGGGGAGCGCTATCCTTGCGCTTCCCTCGTCTCTTTGCTTTGGCGGTGGACCAGGAGGCTACGGTTGCCTCTTGTTGGGTGGATGGGAACTGGATGCCGACTTTCCGTTCGAACTTCTCTGACCAGCGCCTTGATGATCTCCTGCAGTTGCTCGACGCGTTTCGGGAGGCCTCTGGGCCCTCCTTGGATCGCGACCATTGGGTTTGGCGTAGCGGTTCCTTCTCCGTGAAGAAGGCTTACTTGGCAATCTGCAGGCCCCCTCCCCCCTTATCGGCGGACCTGGTGAGGGATTGCGCTTTCTTCTGGAGGCTGGGTCTTCCGGCGAAGATTGTTTTCTTCTTTTGGTTGTTCCGGAGAAAGAGGCTGACGACGCGGGACCGTTGCGCTAGACTTCTCGGGGTAGTTTCTAACAGGTGCTTGTTGTATGAGGGGGGATTGAGACCCCAGAACATCTCTTCTTTTCCTGCCTGTCCGTGTTACCAGTTTGGGCTGACTCGGGCCTGGGGTGGGTCAGCAGGGCAGGTGTCGAGGATTTTTGCAGGGTGTTGACCACGGCCAGGCATCAACCAAAGACGGAGCTGCTGCTGCCTCTGGCGTTGGTGTGGTCTATCTGGCTGGCTAGGAATGAGTTGTTGTTTTCTAGTCTTAGATTTTATAAGGAAAAACGTCTGTATTCATGCGTCGGGAGTGTTGCGGTCGTGGCTCGCCTAGAGTGCCTTTTTCTGTACTCTTTTTTTCCGCTTTTAGTTTTTAATATACGTATGGGGTGAACACCTCAAAGTGTCTCCCCCAATTCTGGCTTCAAAAAAATGTTAAAGTTAGTGAATTAGCTTTGATTCTTATTCAGTTGCCTAAATTAGAGGGATGATAAATCATGGATTTATCACCCCCTATAATTAAACATTGCTCGTCCTCGAGTAAATAAAGAATGAAAAAGTCGGGTTAATCCCTGACTGTGCATGTGAATGTTCAAGACTTGCTTCATTAAGAACCCTCGATTTTAGTGATCCTAAAATTCTAAGCTGAATCAAATTCTAGTCAAAAGGAATCCAACTTCCCTAATTATCAGACTCTTTGTATATACATATAGTATAGAGATATGACATTAAGTATGGACTGCATTCATGAGGGTCGAGTCGAAACATAACTCAAAGCCCTAGTACAAGGAGTCAAATTCCTAAGTAGTACCTGGGAATTACTTAAATACCTAGGTGCTACGAAATATTTTTTTTTATTCAAAAACTATAGAGGTGTCGCATGTTGAACATGCGACACATCTAAAGTTTTTTTTTTACTCAAGAACTACATATATATCGCATCTTTAATATGCGATATACATAACGCATATTCAATATGCGCTATTGCGGGTAAATAAGGCCCGCGCCTATCGGCCTTGGCATTCCCCCGCACTTCCATCTCCTCCTGCACCCGTGCCGCCTTCGACGCCCACTGCCCCACCCGCGAGATTCGATCTCCTCCTCTGTAGAAAACGCTCGTTTTGGTCACTCCTAGCCCCGCGGAACACTCCTTTTCCGTGGTTTCATTGATTGTCACCGTCGAAGGCGCCCCCGCGTCCCACTAGGGCAAACCGATTGTTGCGAAGATTTTGACTTGGTAAAATTTTTTCTCGAGTTATTTTTTGTACCATATGCATAATATTTTCATTTGTTGAATGTATAACATTTGCTTGTACGTTGTGTCACGAATTAGGTTAGAATGGAGTAGTTATATTGTATGTGTCATTTGACGGGTACAGTCATGTGTGGATCGTCGACCAACGTAAGGGGGTTTGTGCTAACCCCTAATATGACGTTCGATGAGATGTTGAACTTGGTTTACCGTAAGTTCAACCTGGATGCCGATAGTCAAAAAATCCGATTATTACATTGCATCCCTCGAGGTCCAGTGGAGGAACCATCATTTTCATCTATTGTCGATGATGATGATGTGCAGGCACTTCTTGTGTATGCTCGCACCATTGGAAAATCAATGCCCACCGGCATTTATGTTGAAGATGCATCTGTGAGCGAAGTCCCCACTGATGTGACTAACAAGGGACCGTCTGTAGTCCCGAGCACACAACCAGCAGTTGTCCGTAGCACACAACCCAGAAATGTCCCAACCATGGAACCCTACTTTGAAACTGATGCGCCTGTAACGCAGCCATGCACGGATCAGGATTCGGGCATGAGTGAGCCGTTGCTGCGAGAGGTTAACCATTGTTTGGATGATTTCATCCCTTGGGGGTCTGATGATGACCTGGAAGAAGGTACCGAAGATGTCGAAGATGATCTGATGGACGAGGAGATCCCAGCTGATGAACAAGGCACACATATTATTACACCCCGTATACCCTTTTTTGGGGTTAGAGGATCAAATACCCGTTCGACATATGAAGACGACATTCGACGGATGTCTAGAGTTGATGGTGTCGCTGACGAAATTCGCAAGGGTGGGACGTTCAAATGTAGGGAGGATTTGGTTTACGCTGTGAAGAAGTTCCACATTTTGTCACATTATGACTTCATTGTCAAGGAATCCACCAGCTTCATATGGTCGGTTTTTTTGTACGCAGAGATCGAATGGCTGTGTTTGGGTATTTACGAGACATTTCAGAAAATTTGATGGACTGTGGGTGATCTCCAAGGTTGTTGGGCACACACTTGTATAAACCCAACAGTAAATCAGGATCACCCTCAATTAGATTACAAATTCATGTCCAGATCATTGCTAACTCTTGTTAGGGATGACCCTAATGTTCGTGTATCAAGTTGCAGAGCTCACATCCACGAGATGTACAACTACTGGGTTACAAAGAAAAGGGCCTGGGATGCTCGGAGGAAGGCCATCAGAATTGTATTTGGTGACTGGAAGAAGTCATACGCTGACATGCCTTATCTATTGCATGCAATGAAGGATGCTATTCCTGGGACTGAAATTGATATTGCATACAGCGACCATCCTGATCCCCGGAAACCGCTTTGCCGCAGATTTGAACGGTGCTTTTGGCATTTGGGCCTTCAATTGAGGCATTCAAATATTGTCGCCCTCTGATTAGTATTGATGGGACACACCTGTATGGGAAGTACAAACAGAAATTGCTCATTGCTTGCGGGATTGACGGGGATAAACATATTGTTCCCTTGCATTCGGAATTGTTGACGAGGAATCCGCTCCTTCATGGAAGTGGTTTCTATCGTTCGTGCGCATCAGGGTAATTGGCATGCGAGCAGGACCAATATGTATCATTTCAGATCGGAACGCTGGAATAAAAGCCGCTATGAAAGATGCTGACGTGGACTTATTAGAACCCTTTGCATATTGGTGGTTCTGTATAAGGCACGTCGCGAGCCACTTCAATAGCGTCTTAAAAAATGGCTCCATGAAAGTCCTGGTTCAAGCAGCTGCATTACAAACGACAACTAGGAAGTTCGCTTACTTCATGAGAAAATTACAAGAGTGGAACAATGCTGGTAGATGGTTTTCTACTCATGATTGTCGTCGTGAGCAATGGACCTTGGGCTTACGACGGTGGTTATAGGTTTGGTCAGATGACCACAAATATTAGCGAAAGCTACAATGCTGTTCTTAAGGATGCCCGTTGCTTGCCAATCTCTGCGTTAATCGAGAAGAAGTTTTATAATTGTGTGTCATACTTCATTCAACACGGCTGAAGAAGCAAGCGCAGCCCATTGCTGCTGATCGAAAATTCACGCACTATGCATCCACAGAGTTGACCCGTTGGACTGCAGCTGCGAATGGGCACACAGTAACTCAGGTACAAGTACAACCCGAAATATTATTCGAGGTGTCTACCAGGGCTCGACGGACTTCTACTGGTATACGCGGGCGCAAACAGTACACGGTAAATTTACTCCAGAGGAAATGCACTTGTAATAAGTGGCAAATATTTCGTATCCCATGTTCCCACGCCATTGCAGTCATTTCAAAGCGTCGGGCTGAGGTGGATTCCTATGTTGGAGAGTGGTACACCTGGCAGAACCAGTTGAATGTTTATGGAGGGCAATTTTTTCCCATCGGCGATCGTGAAACATTGGCTCCCTTGGATTATCCTGAGTTACGTCCGGACCCCAAGCGTAAACGCGGTAAAGGTCGTCCACGTACAACAAGAATACATAATGAAATGGATGTTAGAGATGTGATTCGGCAAAATACTTGTTCCTTTTGTGGGATATTGGTCACACACACCGTGGATGTCCCAACAAAACCGCAAGGGATTCTCAAGCATCCACATCAAATGCACCGACGACGACCAGGAAAAAGAATAAATGTTGAAGTTATGGTGGCATAGGTCACAACCGACGTAAATGTCCAAGTTCGAGTAAGTGTGCTTCCCTCGTATATTATTAATTTTCATTGTATGTGGTAGTTATGGTAAATAGTTGTAACTTTTGTGGGATATTGTTGAATTATTAATTTTCATTATTAATTTTCATTGTATTGTCTAACATTGAATAATTGAATTTGCAGATGGATCCCGGCCCAATTGACCCTTCCGTTTTGCATCTTCAGGAGCGACATCGTTCACGTCGTGTCTGGGCTGGCGATGTAAGTAATTTTAATTTCTTCCTTCCTTCAATTTTTTTCCTAACATTTTTCTTGTAGGAATCTTCATGGTTGCGTTGCCGACGACGAGAGACCCATGTACGTCAGATCCCGTTGGATGACCGGCTACAGCCTTACGTAGCCGAAGCAGGATTTGGATGCATTTCAGAGCTCGAGTTCATTACCCTAGACTGGCATCTGGTGACCGCGTTGGTTGAACGTTGGAGACCCGAGACGCACACCTTCCACATGCCTAGTGGGGAGATTACTATCACCTTGCAGGATGTCGCATTCATCATGGGGCTGCGAGTTGATGGGCCTGCGGTTACTGTGGAGACGACACCTGGAGCGACATGGGCAGATACTTGCGAGGAATTATTGGGCGTTAGGCCACTGCCCGCAGACATCGTTGGCAGCAGGGTGTCAGCAAGTTGGCTGTCCACCAATTTTGCAGAATTGCCAGAAGATGCAGACGAGCTGGTAGTACAGAGACACGCTCAAGCTTACATTTTGCAGTTGCTTGGTGGAGTCCTATTCACGGACAAGTCAGGGTCCTTGGTTTCACTTATCGCTCTACTACATCTGCATCATTTCGAGTCCTCTGGGACACTGAGCTGGGGATCCGCAGTACTTGCATATCTTTATAGGCACCTATGTTTAGCAGCAGACATGGCGACCGAGGAGATTGGAGGCTCAGTCATACTCCTTCAGCTATGGGCATGGGAGCATTTCCCCCACATTGCTCCAGTTGTGAGGGACGACCGAGAATGGTACGGGCGCCCGTTAGGAGTCCGCTGGGCAACGGCGTTCGCCCATCGTAGACAGCCTACACACATGGTGAGACCTTACCGGGACGCTTTTGACATGCAATCACCCGATCAGGTAATTTTACATTCACAAATTTTTCCTATATCAAAAAAAAATACTAATCGAAATACAATTTTCGCATTCAGGTACTAAGGACTCCATATACCGATGACATCCGCGCCCGTCTCCCGGCCAACTCTCTTGAAGGCGAACGCATTTGAATGGCGGAAGTACCGTTGATATACTTCCACATTGTGGAGTACTACTACCCAGACCGTTTCTTGAGACAATTTGGGGGTCTTCAAGATATTCCACGTCCTTGCTTCACCTTTCAGGACCTCCATGCAATCGATTTGAGGGGGAAAGTGCATGTAGATTGGAGGGCAAAACACTGGTTGCATATTGCCCACTGGGATGAGCGGGAAGATAGAATTATTGGTATCAATCGGTCCAGAGGGATATTCGCGACGCCTGCATACGAGCAATGGTATCGGACCATAACTCGAAGATTTGTCGGACGTTTAGGTGCAACTCTGGCAAGCAACGTAAGTGCTCCAACTAGAAGTTTGTGGTAAATTAAGTAAGAAAAATGCTACAAATTTACCCCTACGTTTTTTCCTTGGGTGCAGCTAGCCAAGTGGATCCGTGTGTACGACATTGGACACGAGGAATGCCGCGAGATTGCGGCACAAGCGAAGGCGGAAATGACAGAGTGGATGGCGTTCCAATTTTCAGATGCGGTCACGTTACATGAAGAGCGTGCTGATGTGGCTAGGGAGGAGGCAAGGCGAGGAAGGGCAAGAGGAAGGGGAAGAGGAAGAGGTCGAGGTAGGGCGCGTGAACAAGTGCCGGAACCTATGGACTATGAAGAAGCCGCTGCGGAAGATGAGAACCTTGAGCAAAGAGACTTCTTCACACCTGCCACCGAGCGACCACGGGACGACTTGCCAACGCCTCAGGCACCGTTGAGGCATGGATTGGATGCCACCGAGACACAACCAACTTACTGCACACTAACGCCGCCGCCGATGCCAACCTTCGAGGAAGATGTCCCAGGGCCCTCCCAAATCCACATGATAGACGAGGCGAACCGGCTGTTATCGTTCCATCCTCCTGATTCTACGATTACATACCAGCGGAGGAAAAATCATTGACTTGTAATCATTGTACTTTTTTATATGACACAAAAATGTGATGTATAATCGTGGACAACTCTATTTATATTAAATGTTTGGAATGTCTTTCTGGATCACATTATTTATCTGTGTTGTGAATGTCTGTGTCCATAGCCTGCCTTGGTGATTGTCTATACATCTTTGAATGCGTGAATGCGATGTCTATTTATATTAAAGACATGAAATTGGTCATGCTTTTTCATGGGTTTTTATGACATGTCGCATGTCACCCATCGGACATGTTGTAAGATGACTAATGGTCAAACCCACAACTACAACAAATCATATGTCATAGACCTGGAAAACAGACCAGGACCGTGGCCACTCATTTTCCAGGGAATTTCTAATATGTCGCATGTTGGACATGCGACATCTGGGAAATTCTCTGGAAAGAGACCAGGACCGTGGCCACTCATTTTCCAGGGAATTTCTAATATGTCGCATATTGGACATGCGACATCTGGGAAATTCCCTGGAAAGAGACCAGGACCGTGGCCACTCAATTTCCAGGGAATTTCTCATATGTCGCATGTTGGACATGCGACATTTGGTTTCCAGGGTTTTTCTCATATGTCGCATGTCGAACATGCGACATGTGACAAATTCCCTGGAATGCCAAGGCCGATAGGCACGGGCCTTATTTACCCGCATTAGCGCATATTGAATATGCGTTATGTATATCGCATATTCAAGATGCGATATATATGTAGTTCTTGAGTAAAAAAAACTTTAGATGTGTCGCATATTCAACATGCGACACCTCTATAGTTTTTGAGTAAAAAAAACATTTCGTAGCACCTGGGTATTTAAGTAATTCCCAGGTACTACTTAGGAATTTGACTCTAGTACAAGAGACTCTCCTAAGAACCTAATTCTCAACAATAGGGAGTAAATAATTTATTGCATTAAATCCATCATCTCTTTAGTTGTCAGACTTGAAAATGAAGGTGAAAGGTCAGTTGATGGAGGGTATAGGTTTGTGTATTTTCTTCTCTCACTCTTATTGGAACAAGGATCCTCTTAAGTACCTTATTAACGCAATACATGTAAATTTGGTGTTGGTTAGTGTATCCGTCAAAAGAGTGTTGAGTCGTATGCACTTGTTTTCTTGGGATTGCATCGGGTTGTGTCTCTTTTGAGTATCTAATATACATTTGATACCCAGACTTGTATCACTATACGATGCAGAGTCCTTTTTGGGTGCTAACCTGACTCATAAAAGCCTAAGATGTTGGTCCAAGTGGACACTTTGAAAGGTTGGGAGCGCTCGCCTTTGGTGGAAGCTCTTTGTATTTGTCTTTGAAGTGTAAGAGCTTTACTTTCTCTTTTTCTTTTTATTGTATTTTTAGCTAGCTCCACTGCTTTTACCAAGTTGGTGCACAATGATCAACATTTTTTTATGTTTCATCACACCCTAGCACTTGGGTAAATATCAAGATATTAATACAAGAACCATATTCTCATACTGGTTAAAGGTACTGACACTCAGGTTTCATGAAGCCTTCGTCGATTTTATCCTATCCTCGAGCATAATAAAATCAATTCCAGACTCAAATCTCAAATCCCAATTCCTCAAGTGAGGCATCAACTCATCTCATCATCAATGCAGTTGTGCATGTGATGTGTGAGTCATATTCCTTCAAGGTATGGATTAAGAGTGAAAAATATAGCACGCATGTCGTTCAAATTAGAGAAGTATAAATAATTAAGTCTCAAACCCTAATGACCAAGGCTGGTAAACTCTGAATCCTAAGACCTCATAAACCAAGTTTTCTTTAATCATCAAGTCTTGAGTGATAGTGATAGTGACAGGGTTGTAAAAGTCGCCTGACTGGCCCGACTAGTAGGTCCGACTAGTCTAGTCAGTGGGGTGGCCGACTGAGTGCCGACTATTCCGACTAGGTACACTTGTCGACCAATTTTTTTGCTTGGAGATACCATATTCTTATATGGTTTGCTTTTTTATAAGCAAAATTATTATAATATGCTTAGTGATTTTTTAATTCAATAACTTCTTTTATTTTATTATGATAGCATAAAAATGTACAAAATCTATGTAAATATATGTATAAAAATGAGTTATATATTTAAAATAATCATAAAATTCAAAGCTGATTAAAGTCCAACTAAATTCGATTAGTCATCCGACTGCTGATTAATCCTTAGTCAGTGACCCAACCGACCGAGTACCGACTTCCGACTTTTGCAACCTTGGATAGTGACAGTGTCAGGGATTTGATCAAATTATTATGTTAGAATTTTTGTGGTTTTTGAACTTTTTAAATTTTTATGTTTTTAAATATGGTTAGGATTATTTGCAAAACACATGTTAATATCATGTTTAGATTATGATTATTTGCAAAACATGTGTTAATCTCATGTTCACCGATTTTTGAAAAGATTTTAAAACCATGTCACATAATATAGAATTTCAAAACATTGTAGAAATGATTTTCAAAATAAGTCAAATCCTTATTTTTCAAAATATTGTAAAATATTTTTCAAAGAACATGTCACATAGTTAGAAGATTTTTCAAATTATTTTACAAACATTTTTACATAAATCCGTTCAAAAGATACTTTACCCCAATCCAAAAAAGTTCGAAAATTTTGATAATATGAACTATGGCTAAAGTATATATGAAATATGTTGAGAAGAGAGACGGATGAGATGTTTATTCCATAGAGCTAGGGTCTCATATATAGAGAGAGAAAACCCTAGAGAGTACAAGGGTTACAGAACCCGAAGGGTCACGGGAGGTTACGAAACTCGAAGGGTCGCAGAGGGTTACGGAACCTGAATGGTCACGGGAGGTTACGGAACCCGAAGGGTCACAAAGATAAATGTAAATCTAATAACTCTAACACTCCCCCTCAAGCTGGAGCTGATAAAGCTACAGCTTGTAACAAAAAGAAAAATTATACACCACATCTTAACACGATGCATCATAAGAACATATATCCACTGCTAGTAGAAGACCTCGCTCGAGGACGGGTCTGTGGCTTTCAGGTCACCGGAACGTATCTCTGCCATGCCTGTAGAGCTGTTGCAATATCAGGTCACCGGAACGTAACTCTGTCGTGCCTGCAGGTCACCGGAACATATCTTTGTCGTGCTTGGAGAAAATCGCTATAGAAGAAGTCCAGCGCGGAGTAGTAGTCAGGTCGTAAAAGAAGTATACGCACTCACGAAGAAGTCGATGCTCGGTGAAGACTGATGATCTGAGTAGTAGTCTGGAGTGTTGGTCTATCAGTCATGGTAGGGCAGTAGGCGTCCTGAAGAATCATCTTTGACTCCCCCTTTCTTCCATACTTGATAGAATAAAGAGTATGGAACATCAAGTTGGGAGAAGAAAAAAGTTGGGAGAAATAAGTTGTGGTGAAGCAGGAGCTATTGGAGGGGGGTCTCCAGGTGGTGCCGTTGACGCAGGAGGTGCGGCTGGAGCTGCTGGAGCCTCGGGCGGCTCTTTACGTGTCGCTGGAGGTAGCAGCTGGTGCTGCTGGGGACTTGGACTGCCTTGCGTGAGACCATCGATTCCATGAGCGACGTAGGAGGTCCAACCCTCTCTCCTTGTCGACGGAGAGAGGGTAGGTGGTGGCGGCGGATTTAGGGTATTAGGCTTCGGTGTAGGACCGTCGCTCTGATACCATGTTGAGAAGAGGAACTAATGATATATTTATTCCATAGAGCTAGGGTCTCTTATATAGAGAGAAAACCCTAGAGAGTACAAGGGTTACGGAACCCGAAGGGTCACGAGAGATTACGGAACTCGAAGGGTCACAGAGGGTTACGGAACCCGAATGGTCACGGGAGGTTACGAAACCCGAAGGGTTACAAACATAAATGTAAACCTAATAACTCTGACAAAATATATATGGCATAGCCTCTATACTTAGCTTGTGTTATGTCCTCATAGCCCTTAGTGATATGAAGCCATAGCTCATGCTAACATCAAGGGATATATTGGAACTGACTCGGTCTCCCCTATACTTCGGTTAAAATAACCTAAGTATAAGAAGTAGACCAAGAAGAGGGATCAAATGACTAACGAATAGAAAATGGATGGGGACTCGAGCTCCCCCTATACTTAGGCCGAGAAGAGCCTAAGTAGAGAGATATAAAATGAAGATGGAGGGACCCGAGGTGAACAATCAGAGAGACTCGGTTCCCCCTATACTTAGGCTGAAGAGAAGCCTAAGTATGATGAATATGGAACTAAGGATGGGGGACACCAAGTTAGGGTTAGATTGAAACTTAATGATGAAGTGAATCTATTGAGACGAAAAACGAAGTGTGGGGTTTATGGGAGTGGTTTTGAAGAAATCACAATTGAGGCTTAACCAATCAAGCATAACCCTTGAGTTCACCAACACACCCATATGAAGACCAACAAATGTCGGTCATTTATCTTTTCAGTTAAATTGGTGATCATCGAAGATATGAGTCCATTTACACAAGGTTTAATGATGGGTTTTGGGCACTATCTTAGGGATGCGTCCTCACCTCTCAACATGCATAAATCATCCTGCATACAATGTGGGTGTTGCTCACCCATAAAATATCATTTTTACTCCATTTTTTAATCATCTTACATTTTTCAGTCCCTATTTTAGCTTAGGTTGTCACTGAAATTAATGTGAACAAGCAATCAAGAAATCAACGTCTACCGTTTAGTTTTGATTCCATTTGATCTTGTAGAGATATTTATACATTCCTTTTTTTTGAAGCCAAACAAGGGGGAAACACTCATAGGTGTCCACCCCACAGATGTATTAATAAAAAGAAGAGCTAAAAATTATCAGTTACAAAGAGATGTTTTAGTCGGGCCACAAGTTTAACAATCCCGACACCTAGGTACATTCTCCCTATAAAACCTTTGCCTAGAGAACAAAAGAGCATTCCTAGCCAGCGAAACGGCCCAGACCACAGTAACAGGGCGAAGCAGCTCCCTCCTCGAACGATACATGGCCGCTACCAAGCTTTCACAGAAAGATACAAGGCTCTCTATGCTGACCCAGCCCAGCTCAGGATCATCCCAAATAGGCGCCGACCCCTGACATGAAAAGAAGAGATGCTCCACCGTCTCAATTCCCACCCCACACAGAAGGCATCTGTCAGAGACCATCCCAAGTAGCCTTGCACAACGGTCACGCGCCATCAGTCTCTTCCTCCTGAACAACCACAAGTAAAAGCCAATCCTCTCAGGAAGACCCAGTCCCCAGAAGAAACCGCAGTCTCTCGCCAGCTCGGCCGAAAGAGAGGGTGGGGGCCTACAAATCGCCATATATGCCTTTATTACGAAGAAAGTGCTCCCGCGCCACACCCAATGATCCCGCTCCACGGAAGGGCCTCTCACCACCCTAAGCAAGTCAAGCAATAGCATAAACTCCTCCATGCGTTGATCCGAAAAATTCAAACGGAACAGTGGCATCCAGTTCCCCTCTATCCAGCAGGAGGCAACACGTACCTCCGAGTCCACCGCCAAAGCAAACAAACGCGGGAAGCGTTCGTACAAAGCTCCCCCATCCGTTCAATCATCCTTCCAGAACACAAAGTTCGCCCCGTTTCCTAGTACCGGCCTGAACAAAGCCCGAAAGTTGGGGATGACTGCCAAAATACCCTTCCAAAAAGGCGAGGGCTTTAGCTCCTGGCCACTAACCATTGGCGCAACACCAAAAAACCGCGTAAATCCGACGAATAAGAGTGGTGCAAAGATCCTCACCATTCCCTCAGATCCTTCCCTCCCACTTCAGCAAGAGGGCTTCGTTCAGCGCGTCCAGCTGTCTGATCCAAAGTCCTCCCTCACACTTCTGAAGCGTGATAGCCTCCCAATTGACAAAGTGAATGCCACCGCATCCCTGACTGCTCTTGCCCCAAAGAAAATGCCACATCAGCCCTTCTAACCTCCTTCTAATACCAGTCAGCATGAGCCTTATGGAGGAGAAGTACACTGGTATAGCTGAGAGCACTGCCTTCAAGAGCACCAGGCGCCCTCTTTTAGAGAGGATCGCGGCCTTCCACCCTGCGATCCTCCTCTCCAGCTTTTCGACAAGCGGCAACCAATCTGCCAACTTTAACGTGCCAGTGGCCAGAGGTATTCCCAGGTAGTGAATGGGCAGACCGGCACATGCCGTTCCCAGCACTTGCCCACAAAGACATGCCTCCTCGTCAGTTAAAGAGAACGGAATAACCTTGGACTCACTGGTATTTTGTAACAATCCCGACATCTCACTAAAAAACTCGAGTGTAGCTGCCATGCCACTAGTCTCTCCAAGCGCCCCCCCCCCCAATGAAGAAAATAGTGTCACCAGCGTACTGAAGCAGAGGGATCCTCAACCCATCCCTCGAGTAGCCACTAGTAATCCCACTGTGTTGTACCCGGTCAACCACACAAGCAAGAACGTCCGCGGCGATGATAAAGAGCAAGGGTACAAGAGAGCATCCCTGCCTCACTCCTCTCTGCGGCTGGAAGAATCCTCCCTCCGGGCGCCCATTCACTAGGACGGTCATTGACGCAGTGCTCACGCATCGCTTCATCCATGATATCCAGATCTCCGGAATGCCTCTCCTATGCATTGCAGCCTATAGGAAATGCCAGTCCACTATGTCATAAGCCTTTGCGAAATCCACTTTCCAAAGCAACGCCTTCCTCCCGCTCCGCTTCTAATCAGCAATAATCTCAGACGCCATAACCAAGCATTCCGCGATTTTACTCCCGGTACGAAGGCCGACTGAAAGGGGGAAATAATGTGCTCCAGCACCTTACTTAATCTAGTTGCGAAGACTTTAGCTACAATCAAGTACAGTGCGTTGGAGATTGCAATAGGCTGAAACTCTTCAATTCTTTCAGCACCCTTCCTCTTAGGAAGGAGTACCACCAGAGCCTTATTTATTCGCTCAAAACCTGCATTGGAGCGACAGCATTCTACCACCACATCGAGCACATCCCTGCCGACCAAATCCCAGAACTCTCTGTAAAAAGAAACGGGGAACCATCCTGCCCTGGCGCGCCATCCCCGATGAGATTCCACACTACCATCTTCAACTCCTCCATGGTCACCACCTGAGTCAAGCTAGATGCATGAGCGTCCGACAATTGTGTGGTGCCCAAACCAGTCCACCTCCAACGCCTGCCTACACCTCTTGTGGAGACCTCCTGAAAATGGTCTGCAATCGCTCTCCTCATCTCCCTGTTGCCATCCACTCTTTCCCCACCAATGACCACTGACCTGATGGTGTTTCCCCGACGCCTCCCACTAGCAACTCTGTGAAAGAAGGCCGTGTTTGCATCACCCTCCCTGAGCCACCTGTGCATGGACCTCTGCTTCCCCTCAGTGACTCTCTTCTTGTTCTCGTCGAGTATCTTCCTCTGAGCCTCTGCTCTCTGCCTTAATTCATCCTCAGTCAGTGGTTTGTCATCCTCCAGGGCGTCCAGCAGGCTAACCTCGTTCTCCGCCGCCCCTCTGACTGCATGGCGGGCCTCCCTCGATTCTCTTTTAAGAACGCACGGCCGCGCCGGCAAGGACCCCAGCTTCTGAACAAATCTCGATGCCGCCGATCTAGTAACAGGTATCGAAGACCAATGCGAATCCACCAGGTCTCTAAAAGAATCCTCATGCAGCCAAGCCTTCTCGTATCGGAAGAAGCCATGCGTGGGTGAGAGATCATTGGAGTCCCACAGAACGAGTGAGTGATCCGACCTTGTCTGGGGCCTGCTAGTAACAAACGACAAAGGGAAAATCTCCAATAACTCTGGCGATGCTAGAAACCGATCTAGACGAGATCTGGAGCCAGCATTTCTCCATGTATACTTTGTGTCTGCTGCATCCAAAACCTCCAGCTCTAAGGAATCCACCACCTCCACGAAGTTCTCAGAGCCGGGATCTTGACCTCCCCTCAATCTCGGCCTATCTGTAGAGAGCAACCTAACGTTAAAGTCCCCTCCCACCAACCATGGGTTGCCTCGAAAAGCCTCCCTAGCGGCTCTCAGATCCGCCCACAGTTGATGACGCGTTGAAGCCTGACACGGTCCATAAACACAGGAGAGAGCAAACATCGTACCCGAGCGAAGGCATTTCAAAAGAACTGAGGACATGAGTGTTTCTCAGCTCCGCCCGTTGAGCGAAAGCCGAACCCTTCCAAGCTACAAGCACTCTGCCAGCAGAGTCAACCGCTCTGATTGAATTGAAATCTGCATCGATCCCGCACCAAAGGACTGCCGCGCCACATTTGTGATTGACTCCAACTTGATTTCTTGCAACAAGACAACATCGCAACCCCACTCCACGAACCTCGACCCCAGAACCCGCCTCTTCTCCGGGTTACCCAGACCCCTTACATTCCAGGAGAGAACCTTTATTTATACCCATGTTTGACCCCTCCCCCCAATCTCACCACTCCCGCCGCCTCCGCGACCTTTGCTTTCAGCTCGAAGATCGGTGCAGGCTCCGCCGCAACAGCCTTGGAATGTTGCTTTCTTCGGTATCTTTTCCCGGATCTTTTATCTGCCACCTCACCGACAGCCACCCCTTTACCATCTTGCCCAGTGGTCGATCTCCCTCTACCTATGACCGCAGCGGGCTCCTCCTTCGAGTTCGTGCACCTCGGGCTAGCCATAGTACTACTACCCGGGAGGGCGTAACCAGAACAGGCCCAGCGAAAGTCAACACTTGGTTTTCAGTACCACTTTCAAAAGGATCCTCAACGCTACCATGGCACGGTTTTCTTCCCCATTGGAAGAAGCCCGAGTACTAGGGCCCCGCAACCCCCCAAATTGGAGGCAAAATGAAGAAAGCCACTCTTCAAAAGCTGACCTGAAACGGGCTTGCTACCCGACCTAAAACCGCTCATACTCGGGCAAGGATTACCCGACACCGTGATCCGAGTGAACACAGGACCTCCACTCCCCCGCGAAGTGAGGAGGAGTTGCGGCTGCAGGATCCGGAACCAAGGCTCCAAAGGATCCCCCGCAGCACAAACAGGAACCATGACCGATGCAGATGAAGCGTGGGAACCCTGACAGAACAGTTCCCAAAACACCGATCCAGATACTCTGAAGAATCGAGCCCTGTCGCAACCACAAACGATCATTCCCCTCCCCGAGAAGTGGAACCGACGCCTTCGGTCCCTGCACAGCTTGACGGCAGTGGAGGAGCAAGGAGCCGGATCTACACCCTGAAGGAGAAACGGCCAACCTCCATGACCGCCTCCGATACGGGAGCCACACCGAAAGGGCACTCCATCAGGACCATCGTCACCTCCAGGTCGGTGCCCGGCGCAATACCGTCCTCCAAAACACTTAACATCGCACCCAAATGATTCAACACTGGACCCAACGCATGGATCGTCCACGACACGAAGGGTGCCCCGCGGATCTGCGCCACCCAAATGACAGGTCGTTCAACAACACCATCAGCGAACCTTGGCAGCCTCCAAACGATGGCTCCTTCCGCCTTGGAGGTCAGCAGAGCCTCCTTCTGTTGACCCATCAGACTGCGTGCACAGAACCGACCTGCTCCCAGCCATACTACATCGCCCGCAAACTCGCCATTGAAGCAGCGTAAGAGCTCCTCCTCCACCATCATCTTGGTCGGTGCTCTGCCCAAACCCTCCAACGAAAACCCCACCAAGAGACTGGCTACACCCTTCTTCGCGAAGGAAACGTCCCCCGCGCCGGGACCCCCACCCGCCCACTCAGAGCCCGGAGCAGTGTTGTGCCTCCTCGCTCCCTCAGGACCACGATCTCCCACGGTCGAGCCATCAGGGGTCACCCTGCCAACTGCCGCCACACATTGACTACGGCGATGACCCACGCAACCACACGAGAAGCATCGGGGAGGGAAAGCACATGATGAAGCAAGATACCCCCGCCCTCCGCATCTAAAACAACGACGCCCGGGCTTCCGATGAGACACCACCTTCCACCCTCCGACACTAACTCCATCTTCCCAAAGCTGCGCATGCGCCTCACGAAGCTGTGTCTCCTCCCGCTCGTACCTTCGAATTTCCCTCCTCACCACCGCTTGGAAGCTCTCTCGCCAACTCCGTGCTCCCAACCTCTCTTCCTTCCTCATTCGACTTGTCTATAGTTCTCTTACATTTCTATGTATCTTTTCTGTTATTTTATTTCTTTATGTCTATCTTATGTAATTTACCCATAGGTATCTCCTCTATATAAGAGAGCCTAGGGTTCCCAAGAATAAACATCTCTCTTGTTTTTCCCAATATGATATCAGAGCAGCGGTCCTAGGCTGGAGCTCTCGTACCCAAAACCCTAACCCTAGCCACACCTTCCGCACCCACCTCCGTGTGCGCTGTCTCCAACCTCTGCGTGTCGCCGTCACCTCACACCGTTGCCCCTTCCGCGTACTGCCCCTCTTGTGTGCCGCTGCCCCTCCCACGTACTGCCACCCTCGCCCGCCGCCCCTTCGTGCGTGGCTCCTTCGCATGTCGCGCCTCCACGTGTGGCAACTACACGTACCGCACCTTCACACGTCGCTCGCCCTCTAGCCGTCGCTGGCGTTCTCCCAAGGCTGCCTTTCTGCCGCCACTGCGTGGTACTGTCTCCGCAGCTGGCATCGATTCCTCTGTTTATTTGATGGATTTGGGTGTATAAGTCTACATATGTATTCAAATCCTCATATATTTGTGTAGACATTCACTCTTTGGCATATAAAACCCTAGTTTTCTACATCTGACAATATGTATGAGAACAAAGTCGATGTACCCACCACAGGGGCTTTCAGAGGTATAGCGCCTATTGTCAAAATGGACGAGACAAACTATGAGCTCTGGGCTATGCAGTTCATGAGCCTTTTGAAGTCGATTGGTAAGAAACACATTCTTACCGAGGAGGAGCCGCTGGAGAAAACTGGGGTAAATGCCTCGTGGGAGGCGGACGACGCATATGCCAAAGTTTAACTTTCCGGTACGTTGACGATTGAGATCGCCAATGATGTGTTACATCAGCCTACTACTAAGGCGATGTGAGATATTCTCGCATCAACATATTCTCAAGCGAGGAACGACACGAAGATACTCCAACTCCAGCGTGACATATTCACTATCAAGTAGAACGTACACCCCCTTCATTCATTGTATACATCCTTGCGTGGGATGTTTGAGAAGCTCCACAGCTTCGTGCCTCTAACGGCGACTCCAGAGCAACAGAAGACATATAGGAATGCTACCATGGTTAGTGTATTCCTAGTAGCCCTTGACCTTGAATATGATGCTGCTTGCTTCCAGATTCTAGCTTATCCCACCATTCCTCCCATGGAGGAAGCGTTCCGCAGGCTCAGAAAGATTACTATTCCGTCCACAACCACTAGCCAGACTTCTTCGTCTATGGCAGCCTCTCGAGGAAGAGGAGGCTTTTCTTCTTTCTGTGGACGCAGACCTATTGGTAGTGGAGGTCGCATTCGTCAGTCATGCACGTATTGTCACCATCCAGGACATACCGAGGATACATACTACTCCAAGCATGGTTTTCCGGCTTCAACCCATGTAGAAGAGCAGGTTGAGTCTCCTGTTGCTCCTACTTCTGATCAGAGGTTTGATGACTTCGTAGCTAGACTGCACAATATTATGCCTCCTGCTTCTTCACCATCTCCAGGAGGTCATTAAGATGTAGCAGCCTCTGCATCTACCAGTATGTTTGCTACGGCCAGTACCTTAGGTAGTACTTTTGCTTTTACATCAAGTCACATATCTGATATTACTGAATGGATTATGGATTCTGGGGCAACGCACCATCTATGCGGGGACAGCGATCAGCTTACAGCATATAGAGAGGTTCCACCAGGGAGAACTGTTATGATTGCAGATGGGACACATTCCCCGATCACTGGACAGGGGAAGATTTGTTTAACGCCTTCGATGCGCCTGCAGAATGTGTTACATGCTCCTGATTTCTCTATGAATTTGTTATTCATTGGTCAGATCACAAAGGATTTGCACTGTAGAGCTATTTTTGACCCATCGTCTCTTGTTTTCAGGACATTCTTATGGGCAAGTGATGGGGTGTGACTGTGAGCAGGGTGGTCTTTATCGCCTGGTCCGAATTCCCTATGCTGGTGTATCTTCTTATACAATAGGACCAATTTCTCCTTATACATGGCACCTACGGTTTGGTCACCTCCCTCTCCAGAAGATGTGTCATATGTTGCTGTAGATTTTACAAGTTCTTCCTTCTAGTGCGAGGTGTGTCAGTTGGGAAAGCATCATAGATCTGCTTTTCCTAGTCGTCAGAGTCAGAGCAGTAGCTCCCCTTTTGAGTTATTTCATGTGACATTTGGGGCCCGAGTCGTGTTCCTAATCACCAGGGACACTGGTTTTATCTTGTTGCTGTGGATAATTTCTCTCGTTTGTCATGGGTGTTTCTTTTGAAAAATAAATCTGAAGCAGGGGATGTGATGAAAACTTTTATCAAGTGCAGAATGTTTTCTCTACCTCTATGAAATTTGTGCGAACCGATAATGCTTTGAAATTCTGTACTCGTGATCTATCTCATTTTCTTTCATCCGTGGAATTATTTATCAAACATCTTGTGCTTATACTTCTCAGTAGAATGGTGTTGCAGAAAGAAAGCATCGTCATCTACTTGATGTCATTCGGACTCTTCTCATTCAAAGTCGTGCCCCATATTCATTTTAGGGAGATGCAATTCTTACAACATGCTACTTGGTGAATCGCATGCCATCGTCTGTCTTCGGTGAGAAAATTCCTTTCTCTACCGCTTTCCCTGAGAAGGAGTTGTTCTCACTTACTCCTCGTGGGTTTGGCTATGTTGCTTTTGTTCACCAGTTGATTCCAGGTCTTGACAAGCTATCTCCTAAAGTTGTAAAATGTGTGTTTGTTGGGTACTCCAGGACCCGGAAGGGATACCGATGTTATGATCCATTGCGCAGGAAATATTATATCAATGTTGATGTCACATTTTTTGAGTCTGTAATGTATTTCTCTTTTACAGGTGACAGGTTGGCTTCATCAGACTCAGATGATGAGGTGTACATGCCACCCCTTCTTACTAGTCAGTCACCTTCTCCTATGCTTGTGGTTCCACTACTGCTACCACCACCACCTCCACCACCACCACCTCCTCCACCCCCTCCTACTACCCCCAGTTGCATGTGCACATTGTTCAACCATTACCTAAATTCTATACCCATCAGACTACTTCTGCTTATGGTCATCTCCCTTCAACCAGTATGCCCAGGTTTGCTATGATAACATGGTTTCTAACTATTGGTCTAAAGATATATCCGTGCAGGAATCATTACAAGAGAATAGCCCACATATGGAGGAGGTTCCCAATGACCTGAGTTTACCAGTTGCAGTTCGGAAGCAGAAGCGGTCTTGTGCTTCCTACCCTCTTGCTTCTCAAGCCTTCTTCCATCGACTGACAGGGGAATTTCAGAGATTCATAGTAGCTCTATCTGTCATTCCACAGAGTTATCAGGTGTCCTTGAAGGATAGTCGTTGGTGCTTGGCTATGAAGGAAGAAATGGTTGTGTTGCAATCACATGGTACTTGGAGTTTGGTGTCTGCTCCTCCTGGGACGTCTGCGGTGAGTTGCAAATAGGTATTTACACCTTAAGTAAAGTCCAAGGGTGTGGTTTCAGAAGCTCTCAGATCTGATTGAAAGGCAATTGTTCAAGAGGTCAAATGCACATCATTCACTCTTTGTGCAGAGAACATCTAGAGGTACAATTGTCATTATGGTCTATATAGATGGTATACTTGTTACAGGAGATGATGTGGAGGGGGTCAAGATGGTAAAAGAATTTATGGGTCGTCAATTTATTACAAAAGATCTTGGTACCCTAAGGTATTTCTTAGGGTTGGAATTTGCTAGGAATGCGCATGGTCTTGTGATGACCCAAAGGAAGTATGTTACAGACATGCTTGTTGAGACAGGCATGACTGGGTGTCGACTATCTACTACTCCTATAAACCCTGGCATGAAGTTATATGATGATGATACCAATGAGGTTGACAGAGGAGATATAGAGAGATGGTGGGAAAGCTTCTCTACATCACTATTACTAGATCTGATATCTCCTTTGCAGTGAATCGGATGAGTCAATTCATGGAGCAGTCCCAACAGGTTCACATGGATGCTATATACATAATTTTGAGATATTTAAAATCTTCTCCAGATGCAGGCTTAGTGGCTTACTCTTCAAAAATGAACAACTCTTTCTGTGTCTGCATGTGCTGATGCGGACTATGCAAGATGTCCCAAGGATTTAGGAAATCTACTTCAGGCTTCGTTGTGTTTGTTAGAAGTTCTCTTGTTTCTTGGAAAACCAAGAAATAAACAGTGGTGGCTAGATCAAGTGCCGAATCTGAGTATAGGGCTATGGCCCAAGCAAGCACGGAAATGATGTGGTTCGAGCAGTGTTAGCAGATTTGCATATAAATGTACCTCAACCCATGCAGCTACAATGTGATAATCAGGTTGCTTTATTTACAATGAATAGTCCTGCATTCCATGAAAGAACTAAGCATATTGAGGAAGGCTATCATTATACTAGAGATATGATTCAGAAGAGTTTGATTTTTACCTCTCATGTCAGTTCAAGAGGACAAACAACAGATATCTTTACCAAAGCATTACTCAAGGGGTCATTTCAGAAGTGTTCGTCCAAGCAGAGCATGATTGATATCTATGCTGCATCATGAGGGGGGTGTAGAGATATTTATATGTCCATATGTACCTTTTCTGTTATTTTATTTTTTATATCTATCTTACGCAATTTACCCATAGGTCTCTCCTCTATATTAGAGAGCTTAGGGTTCCTAGGAATAAACATCTCTCTTGTTTTTCCCAACATATCTTAAGTTATAAACCAAGATAGGGAAATCGAGAAATGTCGGTGCTAGGAGAAAACATGATGCAAGCTCAAGATGCCTCCAGCATTCTCCATGCAAGTGCAAGACTGAAATTAAATGTATCCCTAAATGCATGCAAGTCGATAGAAACTGCAACCTAAACATGCTACTATTAGCGGAAAGAATTAGATTTGAGTTTGGCTAAATAGAGCAATGTTATGGTGCGTCTTAATGAATCTTATGAGATATAGTGCATCTCATAGATGCTTATTCGGTGTGTCCTACCTATGATAGCGCACCTAATGATATGAAATAAAATGAAGCTCGATGATCCGTGTGCCTAATCCTTAGGTTTGAACACTCAAGTGGATCTTCACCCAGGTTAGGTGTGAAACAGGCTCCACACACCACATAATGTCCAGGTCCATATATACAAGCGCGAGCCCTTTTAACGAGAACTGCTAGAAATGCAATTATTACCATTATATACGCCTATTGAATGAGACATGACATTAATTAAATTTCTTGAATCCTTCAAATTCACTTCTACGACTCCTCGTCTCTGCGTCTCCCGAGCATCCTCAGTCCTCGCGGGCCCTGCCACAAAAGTTATGCATTTGATATATAATCAAGAATATAATTAACATAAACAACAACACAAAACAATGCAGACAACATCACAAAATAAAATATTGACCTAAATGTCAAAAATCATCACTTAATTAAATATTAAAATCTAATAAATCAAAAAAATAAGAAGTGTCCCCGATAACGGCGCCATCTGATGATCCATTGAGTGGTTGTTTTAATGTCGTCTCATTGTAATACAACCACTCAGCGATCTGTAAGAAACCGACCCGGAATTCTCTCCACGAGGAGGGGCTTGGTTTAATTAATTTATATTTAATCTGGGACAAGTCCAGGGTCGAACACAGGGACATGAGCTACCTTAATGATTAATCTGACACTAATAACCAAGTTAAGTGATAATTCATCTATCTAGGTCAACAATACACAAATTACGATGCAAAGCATCACGCATGAACAGAATGCATTTTATTTCCATTTCATGCAAGTTAAATAATAGACAATATGCAACAGAATGCAATGTGATGCAAACAAATCTGCGTACAATAATGTGCCTCTAAATGATCAAGTATATGAGAAACAAGTTAAGATCCAATTTCATTAGCATTTGATGCATCAAAATTAAGCTATGTGTAAGCAATTAGCATTTAAATGATAAGTGAAATGACACATTCTCTCTCGAATAAAACAATCATGTTTAAAGTGTCAAATAAGCAAACAAATCATGCCTAGATATCAAATAAGCAAAATAATAAAATTGAAATCATCAAAAATGGAGTTTACATGTTCAAGATATAAGCATTTTAGTCCATAGACATCGATGAAGGAAAAAATACCAAAATATTTACAAAACATAACAAAAAGGTCATCCCAAGAGCATAAATGCAATATATGAGAACTGGCGAGCCTCCCTGAAATTTGTCCTTCGCGTAGGGACCTAATAACTATGAGAAGTCAGCAGGTCTCCCACGCAAAATACCCAAGCATACCATGTGAGTGAGGCACACGTGGGAGGACCTATTTGCAATTTTGGAGAAGTAAGCGTGCTTCGACTACAAAATACCAACACCCCTCACATGTATTGCACACGCTCTGAAGCTCAGGAGGCGGTCTGGCTTGACGCAGGTGGCCTGGGCCATGTGGGTGGCCCGAGTGGCTTTGACGCGGCTCAGCTCCTCTGAGCGTGATGGCTTGGGCTGAGGCTCGGTCAATGCCTAGGGGTCGTCCGATCAAGATGATCGAAAGGTACCTGTACTTCTCTCTCCCCCGTTGTTGCGCCTCTCTACAGCGGACTTGGTTTGCTCTCCGATGAGACCTCCATTCCTCCTCCGATCTCTAGTTGTTGCGTGGAAGGTCTTAACACCTTCACGATTTGCTGGCGAAGGTCTTTGATGGTCAGAGGATCGAAGAAGGTGCACAGAGTGGTGAGACAATGGAGCTCTGCTAAAGTTGCTGCTATAGAACGGAGATGGGTCGAAGCCTCCAGCCATTAACATAATTAGGACCTGCAAAACATTATGTTGCAATAGCCGAAGCAAGTGGTGCATGTGTGAGGTGAGTGGGGATCTGGAGGTGAAGAGATGGTGGAGGTCTGATGGGTTCTTCTCCGGTGATGGGGGAAGAAATGGGGCAGAGCAGTAGGAAGTATGGAAGGAGGGGGATGGGTGAAGCCTCCCGCGAGGATCCCTGATCCTTGGTGAAGGTTGGGAACCAGTAGGACATGGGAGAAGTGTTTTGTACATGGCAAAAAAATGCAAGAAAATCAAACAAATTATACAAAAGGGGTTACCTAGAGATCGAAGATTGACGTAGGCCGGAAAGAGAGGCTTGGGCTGAGGTCAAAATGACCTCTTGTCGTCGCTTGACAAGGCCAGCCATGCCTTGAAGCTCAAACAACCGAGCGAACAGTCGTGGCATGGCCACTCCGACCATGGGTCATCACCGGAGGCTCCACCGATCCTCGTACTTTGATTCAGCCCCCCCCCCCTATCATGGGGAGGAGAAGGCTAGGGCGGAGCCTCACGTAAAAGTGGACATCCACGATTGTGGTCGGAGAAGGTGGTTTTAAAGATGGAAGTGGTGGTTGCCAGGTCGTAGTCGTCATGTGTTCATCCGCTTTGTGGTTGCCCTAGGGAGTGGTTCGTGGAGGATGAAGGGCATTATGTGAGAGAGGATGATTTGGTCAAGGTCGTGGAGGTGGAAGTGAGGGCAGACGAAGTGGGGATCAGTGGAAAGAAATGGGAGAAGAGGGGCACTCGATGAGGGCACGATGTGGGAAGAGTTGTTGTTGGAGGTGGGAGATGAGTGCATGACCATTGGATCATGCGATCCAACAGCCGAGAAGGTGGGGTTAGAGAACTCTAATACGCTGATCAGAGAGATTAAAGGGGCAGGTGGTGATGCAGGTGTGGACGAAAAGGAACCATCAGATCCAAGGAGATCCAACGGCTGGGAGCGAAGGCGAGTATTGAAAAGGAGCGGGCCATGTGGCTAGTAGAGAGAGCACCACGTAGCCCAATAGGATAATTTGAAGAGAAATAAAATTAAAAAATCAAAAATAAATATGTACATATGTCAATTGAAAAAGTGTTGAGCATGAAAGTTGTAGATCTTTTTAAGATCTATAAGTTTCATGTAGGGAGCTGAGCCCGCAGCATCCATAGCCTACTTTTCACAAAGATACACCCATTTCCCTCCAATACTTGGTGGAGATAATGGTGGAAAGGAGAGTTCTTCCTATTTGTAATATCAGTTAGGCCCTTACTTGGAGGAGGATGGAGCGGAAGAGACGTGAGAGGTTGAAGTGGGTGATTCGGGCGGGGCGGAGGAGTGGTGGAGGACCTTCATCGCGCCGCGCTCTGGCTTCGAAGTCGGCGCGGGAGGGAGGAAAAAGTCTGAAGATGGGTGGGAAGTGGTTTCACACCGAAAGAAGGGGCGAAAGTGCTTCAGGTGTGGGCTTGTGGGACACTTGGCGGCGACGTGTGTGTCGCCTCCTTGGTGTTTCGTTTGCGGGAGAGAGGGACATCAGCGCTCCACCTGTCCTTCTTTTTGTTGTCGGTCGGTTGCGAGGTGTGGACAGATGCCACGTGGTTCGCAGCGGACGCTATAAGCTCGGTGGATTGCGTGGCGGAGGGCGGGGAATCACGTTCTCCCGTATTTCTGTCTCTGCATGGGATCCTCATCAGTTCATGGTTGGAAGGCTCCGTAACTGTGGAGGAGATTCGATCGGCCGTGTCGAAGGAGTTAGCAGGCGATTTCCTTGGGGATGTCGTGGCTATGGGCTATCGAAGATGTTGTGTGCGGGGGTTGTCGGAGCATCAGCGACTGCGACTGCTTGCATGGAAAGGTCCGGGTAGCCTAACCTGGAGGCATGCAAGATTTGCAGATGGAGTTGTGGATCGTGTTTCGCGAAGGGTGGCGGAGGTTCGGCGAGTTCCTTTTTTGTCACGCTCTGTGCATTGTTTGGGTCCACCTCTGAGGGGCCTTGGCTCGGTTTTACAGATTCTTGCAGATGGCACGCTCCCGGGCTCGGACCCAGAGGTTACCCTTGTGTTGTTAGATTGCCCTGACTCCGCCTGCCTTTCTTCGGTGGCGGAGTTGGCCGTGGGCCGCTTTCGTTTTCCGTTGCAGATTCGTCTTTTGGAGCAGGTGGAGCGGTCCTTGCCGTTGGGAGATTACGGTGGCGGCGGCCACCAGCTCGTTGTCGTCTCCGACGGGGAAGGTCCGGGCTCCGAGGAGGCCGGTCCGTCTTCCTCTCGTGGGGACGTTTCAGAGTCTGGCGATCTGAATCGTTGTATTGTCCCGGACGCCACGTGTGCAATCTCTCCTTTGAGGGTGTCGCCTCGTCACTCGATGCCTTTTCAGAAGATCGTCTTTGGGACATGCGCCAATTCGCCCCTCTATTTCGGGCCGACTGTTGGTCGCCTTCTCGTGCAGGGGGGATCCCCTGCGGGTTCGGATTCTCGGGTATCCCTTTCGCGGGCGTGTGTTGCCTTTGATGCGGGCGGGTCGCTGGATCCGATTGCAGTGTCCTCAGATAACCTGATTGGGGATCTTGATGGCCCCTCGGATTCTCGTGATGGCTCTTTTGCGTCTATTGCTTTCCATGGGCCTAAGTGGCCCGTTTGGAGCATCCTCTTCAATGGCGAGCCTCTCTATATCGTTGACCAGGAACGGCAATCAAGCGCGGCAGTGGATGCTCCACCTGCTTGGGAGACCTTCCTAGCCGAGGGTTCCGACTTGGGGTCGTCTTCGACACTGGCCCCTTCAGGGACTGATATCCGACAAATTGGAAAAAGATACAGAAGGCGCTCGCGTTCGCGGAGACCTGACGCCGCGCTTCCGCCAGTGTCAGCTCGTATGGCTCAAGTGGCAGCACTGGCTGGAGTGGTCCACTTCGGGGAAACTTCAGCGATTCTCAATGAAGATCCTCACATGGAACGTTAAGAGTCTGGGTGACCCGGAAAAGAGGAAGGTCTTGGGTTCTCGCTTCCTCGAATGGGGTTGCGACATCGTTATGCTTCAGGAAACCAAGTTACAATCTTGTTCAGGGGAGGTTTGGCGCTCATTTGACGCAGGCCCCCTCTCTGCTTACCGGGGTTGTTGACGCGATTGGGTCTGCGGGAGGAATGTTGATTGCCTGGAGGGACCATGGTTTTGTTCTTCGATCGGAGTTAAGGGGCACACATGTTCTGACTGTCCTGTTGGATTGCCTTTCCTCGGTGATGAGTTTTGTCGTCTCTTGCGTATATGGGCCTTGCCATACGGGGGACCGGCGCTAGTTATGGGAAGATCTTCGCTCGGCTAGAGCCTCCTTCCCGGGGGAAGCGTGGCTGATTCGAGGCAATTTCAATGTTACTTTGCTATCCTCCGACCGGCCAGGCTTGCGTGGTGGCCAACACCCGGGGTCGGCGGATTTTGTGGAGCTGATGGACAATCTGGAGCTTGAGGTGCTTGACGCCTCGGATACTAAGTACAAGTGGCGGAGTTCGGGATCTCGCTCCCGCATCGACCGGTTCTTGGCATCTTCGGAGTTATTAAATCTCTTTCCTTGTTCCTTTGCGTCGAAAAGGATCCGAACCCGCTCGGATCACTCTCCCCTGATTTGGGATTCGGGGGAGCAGTCATCGCACTGGAGTTTTTTCAGGTACGAGAAGGCGTGGCTTCTGGAAGACTCTTTTCGCGAGCCGGTTTCCTCGCATTGGACCCCTTCGGTCGTCTCTGGCTCGGTTGTCTCCAGATTTTTCCAGAAACTTGTCTCCTTGCGGGGGAAACTTTGCACTTTCAAGGAGTTGCGCGCAGCCCGCCGGGCGGCCAGGGCCTCTACGGAGGACGTTCTTTCCGGCCTTGATCAGCTCGAGTGCTCGAGCTCTCTCTCCTCCGCTGATCTCGCGAGGCAGGACTCTGCTCTCCGGCAGGTGGCGCTGGAGGATAAGAAGCGCATTGTGGAAAGGCGCCAGAGATCTAGACACAGATGGCTCGTGGAGGGGGATGCCAACACTGTGTTCTTTCACAAAATCGCCAGCGGAAGACGCCGCTCTAATGCGTTGCGCTCGGTTATTGTGGATGGCGTACGGGTTGCGGGTATGAGGGAGATGGGTCGTCTAATTGCCAACTGTTAGAAAATCGGAAGCGGAAGCGAATATGGAATAAAAATAATAAAAGAAAAGAACAGCGGGATTTTACGTGGAACCCTACTCCGTGAGGAGCGGGATGAAACCACGGGAGAAGCCCTCAAAGGGGCATGCTAAGCATTTCTTTTTCTCATCTGTTACAGGAGGCCTGGGGCTCCTTATATAGCCTCCACAGGGCCTCCAAGTCCCACTACTGGACGATGTGGGACTAAACCACTGGATGGGGTAAATGGATCCTTGAGGTATCCATTTACCCATCTACAACTCAATAGGCGCACTACCAAATACTCTAACACTCCCCCTCAAGGTGAAGCATGCAGTGCTCAGCTTGGACAAACAAACAGAAAGAAACTCAACTCACACTACAGGACACTACGGACAATATCAACCCAATGCGCACATTGCTGCAGTCGAGGACGTTGCTTTTCATGTCGTGCAGGTGAGGAGGACGAACGGGCTGGAGTGTGAGTCAACTGAAGACTCGGAATCTATCCATCGAGTCTGAAACTGCGCATGAAGTCTCCTCATCGGAGAAATGGGTCTCTCCCATCTAGCTCAGAGAATGGTGCACTGCTCTGGTGGTGTACCTATGATACCACATGAAAACCCTTGCCCTCAATAGCATAGGGAATAATCCTCTGCTCTGGAGTCCCTATGGCTCACATGAAAACTCTGGCCTGACAACTAGAAGAATGATGGGGACCACGAACAAATGATGGCAATATATGCTCATCTGAAAATGACCGCACACTCGTGCGTGTCTGAACTGGACTCGGAACCTTCTGACGTCGAGTCTGAAACCGAACTGTAGAGTCTGATGATCTGGCTGGTCTGGAGACTGATATCTGAATCTGGATTCTGGATCTAGACCTGTGACTCTACATATATACTCCCCCTTTCTCCCATACTTGTCGGAAAATGAACATCGACAAAGTTGGGAGAAGACCAGATATAAGGGGAAAACAAAATATACTTGTGGCTTTTCATTTTTTTAAGCCGTCATCATTTTTTTTGAAACCTCCTTTTTTTAAAAGTTGTTTCATTTTTTCTTTTCGGCTTTCAATCAATTTTTTTTCTTTTGAAATGCGTGCGCTCTTTTTTTTCTTTTTTTTATTGCATGCGCCTCTTTTTTTTCGAAAAATTGCAACCCCTCTTCTTTATATATATATATATATACGGTCGGATTGGGCCAAAATAAGGTCCCTCTCCTTTCTCTTTTTTTTCCTTTTTTTTCTTTTCTTTTCTCTTTTTTTTCTTTTTAGTTACAACTCTCGGCCTACTTGGGTCGTTACAAAGCAGCAAAGCACACATTTTTTTTAAAAAGGCGGGCCCAAAGGGAAGGGCAACCCTTAGGGTTCCCAGGAGCCTGCCTCTTAAGATGTCGCCGCCCCCATCGGAGGTTCTTCTTTGCGCGACGCCTAAGGGATTTGGACAGGGGCCGCCGCTGCTTGGTGAGCAGGCTCCCGCGAGAACCGCCTGAAGGAGATCGCGCCAGGGGATTGGGCACCAGGGGATGCCACCTGGGGTCGAAGGCTGAGATGTCGGGGTGCCGCCTGGGATTCGTGGATGCGCGCCTGGGGGTGCGCGCCCTAAAGCGGCGTCGCTTGGGGTTGGACCTGGAGATGGGAGATCACGACGCTTCTGCTGTGCCGAGCGAGGAGGCGCCTCCGCCTGGAGGCATGAAGGCGAGTGGAGTCGGGGCTTGGAGCCCTGCCAGCGGGTGGCTTCGCCGCCTGGAGCTTTTATTCAAAAAGGAGGATCTATAGAGGTGTTCTGGAGCATCATTCTAGGGCCATAGGACTGCTTCCTCATCCAAAGGATGCGCGCAGGGGCTTCCGCATCTGTACGTGTATGCGAGCGGAGAGGAGATGCTGCGCGTGTGACCTGGGCGTCTGTGCGAGTCTGATGGAGATTGGGTTCCCATGCGCCTGATGGAGATTGGGTTCCCATGCGCCTGTGCGAGGGCCTTTGTTGGATCTGCATCGGGAATCGCAGGCCTGGATGCATGTGTGGATTCCGAAGATGTGCTCCTCCACGTTGGAGGTTGCCTGGAGTTGTGGGCTGACGATGACCAGAGATTAGGGTTCCTGATTGGAACCCTAGCTAAAAACTCAAGAATAAAATATGCCGCTAGCCAACACTTGTAGGAATTTCTGACTGAAAATAGGGTTCATGAAATTGAACCCTAGAACCGAATCTTGACCAGAATAATGATCTTCAAATCAAACAAAAATGAAAAACCTCGAGAATCGAACCCGCTCTGATACCATGTTAGAAAATCGAAAGCGGAAGCGAACATGGAATAAAGATAATAAAAGAAAAGAACAGCGGGATTTTACGTGGAACCCTACTCCGTGAGGAGCGGGATGAAACCACGAGAGAAGCCCTCAAAGGGGCATGCTAAGCATTTCTTTTTCTCATCTGTTACAGGAGGCATGGGGCTCTTTATATAGCCTCCACAGGGCCTCCAAGTCCCACTACTGGACGATGTGGGACTAAACCACTGGATGGGATAAATGGATCCTGGAGGTATCCATTTACCCATCTACAACTCAATAGGCGCACTACCAAATACTCTAACACCAACCATTTCTGTGCTTTCTCGTCGCAGACCCTCTTGCGCAGGTGGAGGTGGATGGGGCGGGGGGCGGAGAGGCTCTCCCAGGAGCACGCCTCGAGCCTGGTTGTGTCGATAACTTTGGAGGAGGTGAAGGCCGTAATCTGGTCCCTTAATGCGGATGGGGCGCTCGGTCTGGATGGGTTCCCAGTATCCTTTTATAAGGACTTTGGGAGCTGCTCGTTGGGGATGTCCTCGAGGTGGTACAAGAGATGTGTCTATGCAACGCGGGTTTTGACAAAATTAATCGGGCGCTGGTCGTACTCCTTCTTAAGCATGGTGCGGCTGAGTGCATTGAGGTCTTCCGCCCGATTGCTCTCTCCAATAGACTATACCTTTGTGGCCAAGGTGTTTGCTATCCGTCTTAGTAGGGTTCTTGAGCACTTTATCTCTCCCTTCCAATCGGCTTTTGTCCCGGGCAGGCAAATCGGGGACTGCTTGGTTATGGCTTCCTAGATTGTTGGTGACTGGAAGCGGTTTGGCAAAAAGGCTATGCTCTGGAAGGTAGATTTTGCAAAAGCGTATGATACTCTCGATTGGCGCTTCCTATGGGAAGCTATGCATAGGCGGGGGTTCCCGGATGTCTGGATATCTTGGATGAAACGTTGTATGACCACGGCTTCTTTGGCGGTGCTTGTTAATGGCCGCCCGGAGGGCGGCTTCTACCAGCCTCAGCGGGGGATCAGGCAGGGGTGCCCCCTGGCCCCCCTTCTTTTTGTCATTGTGGTTGATGCTTTGGCGTGCTTGGTGACACAGGTGCAGCGTGGTGGCCTCTTCTCGGGCTTCTCGAAGGACGATCTCAATATTCCTCTTATCCAAAACGCGGATGACACTATCTTTTTTGTTGAGGGTGGCAGGGAGGAAATTGGGGCCGTCGCTACCATGTTGGAGCTGTTCGACAAGCTCTCGGGTCTCGTCCAAAATCGGGAGAAGTCCATCTTGGTGCCATTTGCGTTCTCTGAGGAGGAGGCGCGGGTTTGTTCTGATGATATAGGAGTAGGGTGCGGCAAGCTGCCAATTCGCTACCTTGGCATGCCTCTTACTATCGGGCGGACTAAGCTGGCGGACTGGCTTCCGGTAGTCGAAAAGCTGGAGGGTAGGTTGGCGGGCTAGCGGTTTTCCATCCTTTCCAGGGGGAGGTTGGTCCTCCTCAAAGCGGTTATGGCGGCAATTCCAATTTTCTTCATGTCTTCTTGTATTTTGCCAAAAGGGATTCGCTTACGTATTAAAGGGGTGATGAGGAGATTCTTATGGTGCGGGTGTGGGCAGACGGCCAGGGGCATGCACCTCGTTGATTGGGATACGGTTACCTTGTCGAAGGCGGATGGCAGGCTGGGGGTTCAGAGGTTGGATGCGATGAACGAGGCGTTCTGTGTCGCTTGTGCTCGCTACGGGTGTCCGGTCGTCCCCGTTCTGGAAAGGGATTCTATTGATGATCCCTCGCTTTCACGAGCTCTTCCAACCTATCTTGGGCAACGGCCTCGCGTTCGCTTTTTGGACCGACGACTGGACTGGCGATGGGGCACTCGCTAGCCGTTTCCCATGACTTTTTGCCTTGGCGGCGGACCATGAGGCGAAGATTGCTAATGTTTGGTGTGATGGGAACTGGATGCCTCGTTTTTATGCAAGCTTTTCGGATCAAAGACTCGAGGAGTTCCTTCAACTGTGTGATTCTTTAACTTGTTGCGAGGGCTCCAGGGGGGACCACTGGGTTTGGAGGGGAGCTTCTTTTTCGGTCAAGAAGGCATACATGGCGATTCGAAGGCCACCGCCCGCTCTCTCCGAGATCCTCACGAAGGATTGCTCCTTGATTTGGGGTCTTCGCCTCCCTGAGCGGATTGGCTTCTTTCTGTGGCTCTTCAGGCGTAAGCGTTTAATGACTCGGGACCGTTGCGCGCGATTTTTTGGCTCTACGTCTGAAGCCTGCTACCTGTGCGGGGTGGGTAACGAATTGGTGGACCATCTGTTCTTTAACTGTTCTTGCGTTGCCGGTTCCTGGGGTGACCTTGGCCTTGGCTGGGTCTGCTCGTCGTCCTTCGATGCTTTCTGGGATTTGCTTCGATCAGCTCGTCTTCGCCCGCGGATAGATTTTCTGGGCCCGCTGTCTTTGCTTTGGAGTATTTGGTTGTCCAGAAATGCTCTGGTTTTCTTGGGTTACAGGTTCTATAACGAGAATACTTTGTCTCAATCCAAGGCTTTTGTGGAAGCCTGGTCCTTGTTGTGATTTCTCTTTTCCCATGTACTTTCTTTTCCTTTCCTTTTATTTAACTAATATATTGGGAAGGGCACCTTAGCTTGCTACCCCCTCTTTTGGTCTTCAAAAAAATAAGTTTCATGTAGAACACAAAGTCAAAATAGGTCATTTATATATAGTTATATTTTTCTAAGTACTTTTAATGAATTAAAAATACTTGTTTTTTATTTCTTTTAATATTTTTTCTATTTTTAATTTGTATTTAATTTCAAAATAAATATGTACAATATTTATCTAATTTCAATGTGATTTTTAATATTAAAGAAACACAGATAATAAGGGCACATTAATACAATTATTTATATGGTTAGTTATTGACATGAAGTTAAATGTTAAAGTTAGTGAATTAGCTTTGATTATTATTGAGTTATCTAGGTTGGAAGGATAATAAATAAAGAACATGATAATAAATCATGGATTTATCAATGAAGCAACCTAGACAGGTACATATGGATGATGTACACATGATATTGAGATATTTGAAAACTTCAATAAGTGCAGGTTTCATGTTCAGTAGAGACATGTCCCTTACAGTTATAGCATGTGCTGATGCAGACTATGCAGGATGCCCCAAAGACAGGAAATTTACTTCAGGCTTTGTTATCTTTGTAGCGAGTTCACTTATTTCATGGAAGAGTAAGAAACGGATGGTTGTTGCTAGATCTAGTGTCGAATCAAATTATAGAGCCATGACACAAAGTAGCACAGAGATGATATGGGTTAAATCCATTCTTACTGACCTAACTATTGAGGTGCCACTTCTCATGCACCTTCAATGTAACAACCAGGATGCCCTTTTCATAACCGACAATCTAGCCTTCCATGAAACAACCAAGCACATCGAGGTAGACTGCCACTACGCTCGAAATATGATTCAGAAGGGATTTATCTCCACTTCTCATGTTACTTCAGGAAATCAGACTGCATATATGTCATTAAAGCACTTTCTAGAGGCCCATTTCATCGATGGTGTTCCAAGTTGAGCATGTAAACATATATGCTCCAGCTTGAGGAGGAGTGTTGAGATAGATCCCTTTATCTGTTCTTTATTTATATTTCTTATTCCTTCGTCTATTTTATGTAATTTTCCTGTAGAGTTTTTCTTCTATATAAAAGAGCCCTAGGATCACAATGAATGCAATCAATTCTTTTTCCATTTCCACTGCATTGATGTTATAATGAATGTTACTATCACTAATAAAAACCCTGAGAGATCTAGAGAGGATGGAAATCATTTGACCATGATTTGGCATCAAAGGCTTAGTCATTTATCTGTTGATAGGATCAATATATTGGTAAAAGATGGATCTTTAGATTTACTACAGGTCCAAAGTTTGCTTGCTTGTGAACATTGCATTCGAGATAAAATGACCATAGCACACTTTCGAAATAAGGGTACACAATGCAAAGGTATACTTGACCTAATACATACCGATGTATGTGGCCCCTTCAATACTGTGATTCAAAATGGATATCGATATTTGTTGGGAAAAGACATTAAGTTGTTTATTCCATGAACCCTAGGCTCTCTTATATAGGAGAGTAGCCTATGGGTAAATTACATGACATTCACAAAAAGAAGGAAGTTAGGAAACAGTACAAATAATGTAAGACAAAAATATATATCTCCACACTCCCCCTCAAGATGGAGTATAGATATTGATCATGCTCAGCTTGGACGAGCATTTCTGGAATGATCCTCTGAGTAAAGCCTTGGTGAAGATATCTGCAGTCTAGTCCCCTGAACTGACACGAGATGTGGAAATAAAACCCTTCTGAATCATGTCCCGTATATAGTGGCAATCAACCTCGATGTGCTTGGTTCGTTCATGAAATGTTGGATTATTTGCAATAAATATAGTAGCTTGATTGTCACATTCCAGTACCATAGGAAGGGGAACCTCTATATATAGATCTGTAAGAACAGCTTTAACCCACATCATTTCTGTAGTAATGATGCAGCGTGGACTCGACATGTAGGGCCGTCTAATTATTTAAATTGTGGCCGTTAATTTTATTTACGTTTTTTAAGTTGTCGCAATTTTAAATAAAGAGATCGCGTGTGATCTCAATTAGTCTTAATTTGAATTTCAAATTTGGTAGTTAGTCGGTTAATTAGTTAGAGTCAGTTTAGGATAATGGGTTGCCGGTTTAAATTATTTTCTATTCTTGTAATGTCATCCCTCCTATATAAAGGGATGAGGGTCCAATGTTTTAGTCAGTTCAAGATGTGATAAAATAGAGATTTATCTCTCTCCTCTCCCCTCTCTCTCCTTCTCCCCGCGTGATCTACACGTGTTCTTCTTCTCCCAAACCCCTCGTATTCCCGACGAGTCTCTTTCTCTCTTCCCCTCGCGGTCTACGCGTTTCTTCTTCTCTAACCCCGCGCATCCGGCGTGTCTTCTCTTCTCAACCCTTCCAGTTTCTTCTTCTCAACCCCTCTATTTTCTTCTACCATCGAAAAATCCACCGTCAAATCTATTTCCCGCGCCGCGCCGAATTCCATTTTGCATCAATTGGTATCAGAGCATGGCAACCGAATCGTCCCTACGATTCGACGATCCCGTCGTGCATTGGAAGATGCAATATGATTTGAGTTGCATATCTCATGATTCGCGTTCACGCGCACGTCGACACAAGTTCATGAAGCGCCTTATGTCAAGCCTCAAGGTTCAAGCAATTCGTCGGGAGACGAATTTTTTAAAAGCGGAGGAGAGTTGATGCAGCGTGGACTCGACATGTAGGGCCGTCTAATTATTTAAATTGTGGCCGTTAATTTTATTTATGTTTTTTAAGTTGTCGCAATTTTAAATAAAGAGATCGCGTGTGATCTCAATTAGTCTTATTTTGAATTTCAAATTTGGAAGTTAGTCGGTTAATTAGTTAGAGTCAGTTTAGGATAATTGGTTGTCGGTTTAAATTATTATCTATTCTTGTAATGTCATCCCTCCTATATAAAGGGATGAGGATCCAATGTTTTAGTCAGTTCAAGATGTGATAAAATAGAGATTTATCTCTCTCTCCTCTCCCCTCTCTCCCCTTCTCCCCGCGTGATCTACACGTGCTCTTCTTCTCCCAAACCCCTCGTATTCCCGACGAGTCTCTTCTCTCTTCCCCTCGCGGTCTACGCGTTTCTTCTTCTCTAACCCCGCGCATCCGGCGTGTCTTCTCTTCTCAACCCTTCCAGCTTCTTCTTCTCAACCCCTCTATTTTCTTCTACCATCGAAAATCCACCGTCAAATCTATTTCCTACGCCGCGCCGAATTCCATTTTGCATCAATTGGTATCAGAGCATGACAACCGAATCGTCCCTACGATTCGACGATCCCGTCGTGCATTGGAAGATGCAATATGATTTGAGTTGCATATCTCATGATTCGCGTTCACGCGCACGTCGACACAAGTTCATGAAGCGCCTTATGTCAAGCCTCAAGGTTCAAGCAATTCGTCGGGAGACGAATTTTTTAAAAGCGGAGGAGAGTTGATGCAGCGTGGACTTGACATGTAGGGCTGTCTAATTATTTAAATTGTGGCCGTTAATTTTATTTATGTTTTTTAAGTTGTCGCAATTTTAAATAAAGAGATCGCGTGTGATCTCAATTAGTCTTAATTTGAATTTCAAATTTGGTAGTTAGTCGGTTAATTAGTTAGAGTCGGTTTAGGATAATTGGTTGTCGGTTTAAATTATTTTCTATTCTTGTAATGTCATCCCTCCTATATAAAGGGATGAGGGTCCAATGTTTTAGTCAGTTCAAGATGTGATAAAATAGAGATTTATCTCTCTCCTCTCCCCTCTCTCTCCTTCTCCCCGCGTGATCTACATGTGTTCTTCTCCCAAACCCCTCGTATTCCCGACGAGTCTCTTCTCTCTTCCCCTCGCGGTCTACGCGTTTCTTCTTCTCTAACCCCGCGCATCCGGCGTGTCTTCTCTTCTCAACCCTTCCAGTTTCTTCTTCTCAACCCCTCTATTTTCTTCTACCATCGAAAAATCCACCGTCAAATCTATTTCCCGCGCCGCGCCGAATTCCATTTTGCATCAATTGGTATCAGAGCATGGCAACCGAATCGTCCCTACGATTCGACGATCCCGTCGTGCATTGGAAGATGCAATATGATTTGAGTTGCATATCTCATGATTCGCGTTCACGCGCACGTCGACACAAGTTCATGAAGCGCCTTATGTCAAGCCTCAAGGTTCAAGCAATTCGTCGGGAGACGAATTTTTTAAAAGCGGAGGAGAGTTGATGCAGCGTGGACTCGACATGTAGGGCCGTCTAATTATTTAAATTGTAGCCGTTAATTTTATGTATGTTTTTTAAGTTGTCGCAATTTTAAATAAAGAGATCGCGTGTGATCTCAATTAGTCTTAATTTGAATTTCAAATTTGGAAGTTAGTCGGTTAATTAGTTAGAATCAGTTTAGGATAATTGGTTGTCGGTTTAAATTATTATCTATTCTTGTAATGTCATCCCTCCTATATAAAGGGATGAGGGTCCAATGTTTTAGTCAGTTCAAGATGTGATAAAATAGAGATTTATCTCTCTCTCCTCTCCCCTCTCTCCCCTTCTCCCCGCGTGATCTACACGTGCTCTTCTTCTCCCAAACCCCTCGTATTCCCGACGAGTCTCTTCTCTCTTCCCCTCGCGGTCTACGCGTTTCTTCTTCTCTAACCCCGCGCATCTGGCGTGTCTTCTCCTCTCAACCCTTCCAGTTTCTTCTTCTCAACCCCTCTATTTTCTTCTACCATCGAAAATCCACTGTCAAATCTATTTCCTACGCCGCGTCGAATTCCATTTTGCATCAATTGGTATCAGAGCATGGCAACCGAATCGTCCCTACGATTCGACGATCCCGTCGTGCATTGGAAGATGCAATATGATTTGAGTTGCATATCTCATGATTCGCGTTCACGCGCACGTCGACACAAGTTCATGAAGCGCCTTATGTCAAGCCTCAAGGTTCAAGCAATTCGTCGGGAGACGAATTTTTTAAAAGCGGAGGAGAGTTGATGCAGCGTGGACTCGACATGTAGGGCCGTCTAATTATTTAAATTGTGGCCGTTAATTTTATTTACGTTTTTTAAGTTGTCGCAATTTTAAATAAAGAGATCGCGTGTGATCTCAATTAGTCTTAATTTGAATTTCAAATTTGGTAGTTAGTCGGTTAATTAGTTAGAGTCAGTTTAGGATAATTGGTTGTCGGTTTAAATTATTTTCTATTCTTGTAATGTCATCCCTCCTATATAAAGGGATGAGGGTCCAATGTTTTAGTCAGTTCAAGATGTGATAAAATAGAGATTTATCTCTCTCTCCTCTCCCCTCTCTCTCCTTCTCCCCGCGTGATCTACACGTGTTCTTCTTCTCCCAAACCCCTCGTATTCCCGACGAGTCTCTTCTCTCTTCCCCTCGCGGTCTACGCGTTTCTTCTTCTCTAACCCCGCGCATCCGGCGTGTCTTCTCTTCTCAACCCTTCCAGTTTCTTCTTCTCAACCCCTCTATTTTCTTCTACCATCGAAAAATCCACCGTCAAATCTATTTCCCGCGCCGCGCCGAATTCCATTTTGCATCAATTGGTATCAGAGCATGGCAACCGAATCGTCCCTACGATTCGACGATCCCGTCGTGCATTGGAAAATGCAATATGATTTGACTTGCATATCTCATGATTCGCGTTCACGCGCACGTCGACACAAGTTCATGAAGCGCCTTATGTCAAGCCTCAAGGTTCAAGCAATTCGTCGGGAGACGAATTTTTTAAAAGCGGAGGAGAGTTGATGCAGCGTGGACTCGACATGTAGGGCCGTCTAATTATTTAAATTGTGGCCGTTAATTTTATTTATGTTTTTTAAGTTGTCGCAATTTTAAATAAAGAGATCGCGTGTGATCTCAATTAGTCTTAATTTGAATTTCAAATTTGGAAGTTAGTCGGTTAATTAGTTAGAGTCAGTTTAGGATAATTGGTTGTCGGTTTAAATTATTATCTATTCTTGTAATGTCATCCCTCCTATATAAAGGGATGAGGGTCCAATGTTTTAGTCAGTTCAAGATGTGATAAAATAGAGATTTATCTCTCTCTCCTCTCCCCTCTCTCCCCTTCTCCCCGCGTGATCTACACGTGCTTTTCTTCTCCCAAACCCCTCGTATTCCCGACGAGTCTCTTCTCTCTTCCCCTCGCGGTCTACGCGTTTCTTCTTCTCTAACCCCGCGCATCCGGCGTGTCTTCTCTTCTCAACCCTTCCAGTTTCTTCTTCTCAACCCCTCTATTTTCTTATACCATCGAAAATCCACCGTCAAATCTATTTCCTACGCCGCGCCGAATTCCATTTTGCATCAATTGGTATCAGAGCATGGCAACCGAATCGTCCCTACGATTCGACGATCCCGTCGTGCATTGGAAGATGCAATATGATTTGAGTTGCATATCTCATGATTCGCGTTCACGCGCACATCGACACAAGTTCATGAAGCGCCTTATGTCAAGCCTCAAGGTTCAAGCAATTCGTCGGGAGACGAATCTTTTAAAAGCGGAGGAGAGTTGATGCAGCGTGGACTCGACATGTAGGGCTGTCTAATTATTTAAATTGTGGCCGTTAATTTTATTTACGTTTTTTAAGTTGTCGCAATTTTAAATAAAGAGATCGCGTGTGATCTCAATTAGTCTTAATTTGAATTTCAAATTTGGTAGTTAGTCGGTTAATTAGTTAGAGTCAGTTTAGGATAATTGGTTGTCGGTTTAAATTATTTTCTATTCTTGTATTGTCATCCCTCCTATATAAAGGGATGAGGGTCCAATGTTTTAGTCAGTTCAAGATGTGATAAAATAGAGATTTATCTCTCTCTCCTCTCCCCTCTCTCTCCTTCTCCCCGCGTGATCTACACGTGTTCTTCTTCTCCCAAACCCCTCGTATTCCCGACGAGTCTCTTCTCTCTTCCCCTCGCGGTCTACGCGTTTCTTCTTCTCTAACCCCGCGCATCCGGCGTGTCTTCTCTTCTCAACCCTTCCAGTTTCTTCTTCTCAACCCCTCTATTTTCTTCTACCATCGAAAAATCCACCGTCAAATCTATTTCCCGCGCCGCGCCGAATTCCATATTGCATCAACTAACATGGGCCATAGCCCTATATTCAAACTCAACAATAGATCTGGTTACAACAGTTTGCTTCTTGCTCCTCCATGAGACAAGAGAGTCTCCAACATATACAGCAAATCCAGTGGTGGGCTTCCTATCCTTTGGACACCCTGCATAATCTGCATCTACGCATGCTGAGATAGTAACCTCCTTGCCCTTCCTAAATAATAGACCTGCACCTGGAGATGGTTTAAGATACCTGAGTATCATCTGTATAGCATCTATATGGACCTGACGCGGTTGCTCCATGAACTGGCTCACCCGACTGACAGCAACAGATATATCGAGTCTGGTAATGGTAACATAAAAGAGTTTTCCTACCAGTTCTCTGTATCTCCTCTTATCAACCTCATCAGTATCTTCATCATATAGTTTCATGCTTGGATCCATAGGTGTGCTGGCAGGTCGACATCCAAGCAATACTGTGTCACTTAGCAAATCAGTGACATATTTCATCTGGGTCATCACAAAACTCCAGTCCCACAAATTATCTAAGGACTCCAAGGTCCTTGGTGACAAATTCACGACCCAGAAGATCTTTTGCCCCCTTGATTCGTTGTATGTCATCTCCTGTAATAAGGATATCATCAACATACACTATAATTGCAATCATACCGCTGGATGTTTTCTGTATAAAGAGAGAATGATCTGCATTTGAATGTTTGTACCCCTGTTTTTCAAACAAGTCTGAAAGATTCTGGAACCAAGCTCTAGGGCTCTGCTTAAGTCCATAGATTGCCGTATGAAGTCTACACACCTGTGAATACTCCCCCTCAACAGCAAAACTAGGTGGTTGTTGCAGGTAGACTTCCTCCTGAAGATCAACATATAGAAATGCATTCTTGACGTCTAACTGAAATAACGACCAATCTCGAATCATTGCAACGGAGAGAAGGATCCGTAAGGTGGAATGACGAGCAACTGGGGAAAATATGTCAAGATAATCCACCTCGTATGTCTGTGTAAATCCTCGTGCAACTAGGCGTGCCTTGTATCTGTCGATACTACCATCTGCATTCTGTTTAAATGTAAATGCCCATTTAGAGCTAACTGTAGACATGCCAGTAGGAGCTGGGACGAGGCTCCAGGTGCCTCTCAACTGAAGAGCGACCATCTCTTCTTCCATAGCCAAATACCATCAACTGTCCTTCAAAACATCTTGATAATTCCGTGGAATATCCCACGGCAGATAGTGCAACAGCAAAATTCCTGAATTCACCAGTTAAGCGATCAAAAGAAACCATGGATGCTATAGGATATGATGCACAGCTACGCTTCTGCTTCCGAAACGCAATAGGCAGGTCCAAATCAGCAGCCTCCACATCTATCCCCTGTAAAGAATCCTGCTCAGATAAATCATTAGACCCATCATTGGAAATTGTATTCTCAGGACATACCTCACACGTGCTAGATGATGAGCAGTGACCATGAGCATATGCAGGTCGACGGGTATAGTGGTGTGGCAATGGTGGAACTGGGACTGTAATAGGAAGTGGAGGTGGCGTAGGTAGTGGTGGTGGAGGAGGAGGAGATGGTTGTGGAGGAGGTGGTGGAAGTGATGGTGGTAGTGGCATGTATATGGTTTCATCAATGTCTGAAGACATCAACCGATCACCTGTAGGGGAGAAGTACATGGCAAACTCAAAAAAGGTGCATCGGTACTAACGTAATACTTCTTGCGCATCGGGTTATAACACATGCACCCTTTTTGTGTCCCGGAGTACCCGATAAAGACACACTTGACAGCTCTAGGAGAGAGCTTGTCAATACCTGGAGACAACTGGTGGACGAAGGCAACAGAGCCAAACACACGAGGAGTAAGTGAAAACAATTCCTTTTCAGGGAAGGCTAGAGAGAAAGGAATATACTCCTCCAAGAATGACTACAGCATGCAATTAATGAGATTACATGCCGTTAGAATAGAATCACCCCAAAAAGAATGAGGAGCATGACTCTGAATGAGAAGCATCCTAGTGACATCAAGCAAATGATGATCTTTCCTTTCTGCAACTCCATTTTGTTGGGAAATATAGGCACATGATGTTTGATGAATAATTCCTTGGGTGGAAAAATAATTGGAGAGAGTATTAGTACAGAATTCCATGGCATTATCAGTTCTCACATTTTTCACAGAAGCAGAAAAAACACTACGTACTTCAGTTAAGAAATTTTTGATAACATTCCCAGCTTCAGATTCATTCTTTAACAAGAAGACGCAAGACAGATGAGAAAAATCATCAACAGCGACGAGATAAAACCTATGCCCCTGATGATCAGGGACACGACTGGGACCCCAAATATCGACATGAAACAACTCAAAAATGGAGTTCCTGCTCCAACTCTGACAAGTGGGAAAGGTAGATCGATGACGCTTTCCCAACTGACAAGCCTCACATTGAAAGGATGTGTGAGGTAAGATCTGGGGTAGAACACGACATAGTTTCTGAAGCGGTAGATGACCAAAGCGTAGGTGCCACGTAAATGGTGAGACAGGTCCAACAGGTAGAGAGGAGATTCCGACATATGGAGTTCGAACTAGGCGATAGAGGCTGCCCTGCTCATGGCCACACCCAATCACGTTGCCCGTAAAAATATCCTGAAAAACAAGAGAAGATGGGTCAAAATGGATCCACAATGTAAATCCTTCGTAATCTAGCTGATTGACAACAAATTCATAGAGTAAGCAGGCGCATGCAACACATTCTTTAGATGCATAGAGGGTGTCAAGCTAATCTCCCCCTGACCAGTGATCGGAGAGTGAGTCCCATCTGCAATAACCGCAGTACGTCCTGGAGGAACCTGTCTGTAGGCTGTAAGTTGACCCATGTCTTCACACAGATGATGTGTGGCACTAGAGTCCATAATCCATTCTATAGCATCAGATCCATTACTGCTAGTGAGTGCATAAGTACTACCTGAGGTACTAGAGGAGGTTAAAGCAGCTACATCTAAATGACTCCCGGTGGCCGTCGAAGGGGGCACAGGACTGGAGGGAGGTATAATGCCCCTCAATCGTGCAACAAGCTCATTAAAATGTTGACCCAAAGTAGAAGCAGCTGGAGGATCAATATGCTCAGCAACTCAAGCAGAAGCAGGGAATCCATGCTTGGAGTAGTGTGTATCCTCTGTATGTCCAGGACGATGGCAGAAATTACATGACTGACGAACACGACCTCCCCTGCCTTGAGGTTCACGACCATGAAACTGAGAAAATCCTTCGCGACCTCGGGATGAGGATATCTGGCTGGCAGTAGAAGATGGAACAGTAATACGGTTGAGTCTGCGGAAAGCTTCCTCCATAGGAGGAATAGTAGAATCTGCCAAAATCTGGGAACATGCCGCCTCATACTCAGGATCAAGGGCTGCCAGGAAAACACCAACGATGGTGGCATTCCTATAAGTCTTCTGTTGCTCAGGGTAGACGTGAGAGGCATGAAAAACACCTTGGGATTGCTAAATCACGTATAGATAAATATATAAAGCAACAGAACCATCATAGTATTTTTTAACTCCTAAAAAAGGAATACGAAAGGAAGGGTGGTAAATAGATTATTCAACAATCTGAATCGAATGGCTATATAACTTCTCGAACATCCCACGAAGGGACGTATATAGTGAGTGGAGAGGCTGTCCATTCTGTTGGATAGTAAAGATGTCATGTTGAAGTTGCAGAATCTTCATCTCGTTCTTTACCTGTGAATAAGTAGCAGCAAGAATATCCCACATTGCCTTGGCAGTGGGCTGATGGAGTATGTCATTGGCGATCTCTATTGCCAACGTACCTGAAAGCCAAACTTTGGCATATGCATCATCCGCCTCCCATGAGGTGTTAACCCCAGTCTTCTCAGTCAATTCTTCGTCGGTAAGAATGTGTTTCTTTTTTTGAAGCCAAGAAAGGGGGATACACTCAAAGGTGTTCGTCCCAAAGATTTATTGAAAGGGGAAAGAGAGAAAAAAAGGGGGAGATACAGGGGTGCACCCAGAGTGCTATGCACACCAAGAGCTTAAAAGGCTCGAAACCTGTGAAGTTACATTTTCCAAATAGAACCTTTGTCCCAAAAAAAGAAGCTCATTCCTGACAAGCCAAATAGCCCAAAGCGTAGCCAGCGGCCACAGCAAAGCACGTCTATCACAATTGGAGGCTACCACCAAGCTGCCGCAAAAAGCACCCACGTCAGAGAGGGCGAGCCACCGCAGAGACCGGTTATCCCAAAAGGGGGCCACCCGAGAACAAGAGAAGAAAAGGTGCTCAACAGTTTCAATCTCTGTTCCACAAAGCAGGCACAGGTCATAGATCGCACCAAGCAGCCTGTGACATTTGTCCCGAGTCATCAACCTCTTCCGTCTGAACAGCCACAAAAAGAAGCCAATCTTCTCAGGGAGGTGAAGTCCCCAGAGGAAGGTGCAGTCCCGAATCAGCTTGGGCGAGAGGGAGGGAGGGGGCCTGGAGATCGCCAAGTAAGCTCGTCGGACGGTGAAGTCTTTGACACGCCAAACCCAATGATCGTGCCCAGAAGAGGGGTTTGGGCATGAGGCACCCCTCAGGACGTCTAGGAGGCCCATGAAATCCTCCAGGCGTTGGTCAGAAAAATTCGAGCGGAACTGAGGCATCCAGTTGTCGCACTCCCACACGGCAGCGACATGCTCATCCGGGTTCGAAGCAAAAGCAAACAGACGAGGAAAACGAGAAGCAAGGTCTCCCCGAGTCATCCAATTATCCCGCCAAAAGAGGAATCCCTCACCATTCCCCAGCACCAGTCGGAAGAAATCACCAAATTCAGAAGTTACCTTTAGAATGCCTCTTCAGAAAAGAGAGGGACTCGCCGTCGCAGCAAGCAAAGCGGGCGAAGGGGCCGAGCAGGAGACTGAATAGATCTGGCGGAGGAGGCGGGTGCAGAGGTCGTCACAGTTACCCCAAATTCTAGCCACCCACTTTAACAAAAGTGCCTCATTGAAGTTAGCCAGGCGGCGAACACCGAGACCGCCTTCACTTTTCTGCAGAGTGATGTCATCCCAGCCGACCAGGTGTAGTCCCGACCGACCCTGATCAGCCTTGCACCAGAGGAATCTTCACATAAGCACTTCAAGCCTTTTCCTAATGCTCGTGGGGAGCAGCCTCGTGGAAGAGTAGAACACTGGGATCGCAGAGAGGACAGACTTCAAGAGCACCAGTCTACCACCTTTAGAAAGGAGCGTCGTCCTCCAACCCGAAAACTTCCCTCTCGATCAATGGGAGTCAATCGGACAGCTTCGATCTCCCCGTGGAAAGTGGAAGCCCAAGGTAGGGGATCAGGAGAACGGAAAGCCCCGTGCCCAAAACCAAGCTGCAGGCCTCCGACTCGCCATCCGCGGCACCAGCTTCGACTTCGCCAAATTCAGCCGAAGCCCGGACATATCACTGAAGATCTCGAGCACCGCCGCCATACCCCTAGCCTCCTCAAGCCCACCCTCAATGAAAAAGATGGTATCATCCGCGTACTGCAGCAGCGGGACCTAGATATCCCCCTTAGAGAACCCACGCGAGATCCCGGCCCGGAGCGCCCCGTCAACCATGCAGGCCAGAACATCTGCAGCAATAATGAAGAGCAGGGGGGCAAGAGGACACCTCTGTCTAACCCCCCTCTGCGGTTGGAAGAACCCACCCTCCGGACGACCGTTAACTAGCACCGTCATTGAAGAAGTCGACAAGCAGCGCCTCATCCAAGTGATCCATGTGGAAGGGAAGCCCTTCCTGTGGAGAGTCGTCCAGAGGAAGCGCCAGTCTAGAGTATCGAATGCCTTCGAGAAATCCAACTTCCAAAGCAACGATTTCGTCCTGCAGCGTTTCCACTCCGACACAATCTCGATCGCGGTGACCATAGAATCAGCAATTTGTCTCCCGGGGACAAAGGCCGTCTGGAGAGGGGAAATAGAGTGTTCAAGAACCTTGCTCGGTCGGCACGCCAAGACCTTGGCGATGATCAGGTAAAGGGCGTTAGAGATAGCGATGGGTCGGAAATCCTCGATTCTGGACGCTCCCACACACTTGGGGAGGAGAACCACCAGAGCACGATTAACAAGCTCAAAACCAGCATTAGAGTGGCAAAACTCACAGACGACCTCGAGGACCTCCCCGCCAACCAGATCCCAGAAGTCACGGAAGAAAGAGACGGGGAAGCCATCGGGACCCGGCAACCCATCACAGTTGAGGTTCCAAACCGTCGCCTTCAGCTCCTCAGGAGTAACCAACAGAGTTAGACTAGAAGCATGCACTTCAAACAAGCGGACTGCCCCCTCTCCAGACCATCGCCAACGACGCTCCCCTCCCCGCCTGGAGAACTGCTTGAAGTGGTTCGTAATTGCATTACCCAGCTCCCGATCCCCCTCCACCCTCTCATTATCGATAATTAAACTCCTGAGGAGATTAACACGGCGCCTCCCGCTAGCAATCCAGTGGAAAACGGCGGTGTTCGCATCCCCCTCCTTGAGTCATCTGTCTCTTACCAGTAGACTTCATCATACTCATGAACTGCATCGTCCATAGTTCATAGTTTGACCCATCCGTCTTGACTATAGGCGCAGGACCTCCGAAGGCACCTATGGAGGGGATATCAACCTTGTTCTCTATCATGACAGCTCGAGAAGGCTAGGGCTGAAGACCAAACAAGATTGTGTATACACCGACATATAGATAGTTGATTGCATGTGTAGACTCATGCAACCAAGGTTGCAAAAGTCGGTAGTTGGTACTCGGTCGGTCGGGTCACTGACTAAGGATTAATCGGTAGTCGGGTGATTAATCGGATTTAGTCGGTCTTTAATCGGCTTTGAATTTTTAAACATATAAATCATTTTTATACATATATTCTTATATATTTACATAGATTTGTATATTTTCTAAACTATCATAATGAATTAAAAGAAGTAATTGAATTTAAATAAAACATGAAGTGTGTTAGAATAAGTTTGCTTTTAAAAAAGTAAAAAATATGGTATTTTTGAGCAAAAAGTAGTCGACTAATGGGTTTAGTCGGAATTAGTCAGTACTCGGTCGGTCACCCCACTGACTATATTAGTCGGACCTACTAGTCGGGCCAGTCGGACGACTTTTACAACATTCATGCAACCAATCTCATCACGGAAGAAGACTGGACGACGGTGCGCCTAAAAGAGGGTGAAGACGCCCCTTTTGAAGTTACAGAAGATCCATAGGCGCACACCTATCGCTCGTCGCGCAAGGAAGGACTGCGCGTGGAGCGACGCACAGAAAGGAGAAGAGGTCGCGGAAGAAGCCGCGGGGCGGGATCGCAGAATCGAGGCCGAGGTACAACGCGGGCAGGGTTGGGCTATAACGCCACGCGGGGAGAGGCCGTACGACTACACGGACTGGGCTACGACACCATGCGGGGCGCAGCCCGTGCGGCTACACGGGTGGGACCGGGCTATGACACAGGCGGGGGCACGCGAAAGGCGGAGGCACGCGGAAGTGGGAGAGTCGCACGGGAGAGGACCGGCGGCGGGAGAGAGAGGGGTTGGGTGGGGCTAGGGTTTCAGAGCTCCGGTCTAGGGCAGCCGCTCTGATACCATGTTGGGAAAAGACATTAAGTTGTTTATCCATGAACCCTATGATGTCATATAAGTAGGGCTAAGATGGAATATATGGAGTGCATCTTTGATGGAAGCAATGGTGAACGAATCGAGGTGAAGATTGGTGACGATAACTGTTGGGAAAAGAGAACGAGATGTTTATTCCATAAGCCCTAGGCTCTCTTATATAGGAGAGTAGCCTATGGGTAAATTACATAAAGCATACAACTGAAAAATAAAAATAACAGAGAGATACAGAAACTACTATATGCGTTAATACTCCCCCTCAAGATGGAGCATATATGTCAATCATGCTCAGCTTGGACGCACACTTCTGGAATGGGCCTCGTAGTAATGCCTTGGTGAATATGTCAGCAGTTTGATTCTCTGAGGTAACATGAGATGTGGCAATGAACCCCTTCTGAATCATGTCACGTATGTAGTGACAGTCAACCTCAATATGCTTGGTCCTCTCATGGAATGCTGGGTTGTTTGCAATGAACAAGGCTTCCTGATTATCACATTCCAAGTTCATAGGAAGTGGTATATCAATACATAGATCTGTAAGAACAGCCTTCACCCACATCATTTCTGTGCTAGCCTGGGGCATAGCCCTATATTCGGATTCAGCACTGGATCTAGCTACCAGTGTCTGTTTCTTGCTCCTCCATGAGACTAGAGCATCTCCAACATAGACTGCAAATCCTGAGGTGGACTTCCTGTCCTTGGGACATCCTGCATAGTCTGCATCCGCACATGCTGAGATAGAAAACCTTTTCCCTTCTTGAATAACAAACCTGCACATGGAGATGATTTGAGATATCTAAGAATCATATGTATTGCATCCATATGAACCTGACGTGGTTGCTCCATGAACTGGCTCACACGACTCACTGCAAATGATATATCGGGTCTAGTGATCGTGACATACAACAGTTTGCCTACCAGTTCTCTGTATCTTCTCCTGTCCACCTCCTCTGTGCCATCATCATAAAGCTTCATGCTGGGATCCATTGGTGTCGTAGCAGGTCGACACCCAAGCATACTTGTTTCACTCAACAGATCTGTAACATATTTCCTCTGCGACATTACTAATCCATACGGATTCCTAGCAAATTCCAGCCCCAGAAAATATCTAAGGACTCCAAGATCCTTAGTGACAAATTTGCTTCCCAGCTTTTCTTTCGCCTGCTTTATGCCTTGCTCATCATCTCCTGTAATCAAGATGTCATCTACATAAACCATAATTGCAATAATACCTCTAGAAGTCTTCTGTACAAACAAGGAATGATCAACATTGGAGCGTTTGTATCCTTGTTTTTCAAAGAGATCGGAAAGCTTCTGAAACCATGCTCCGGGGCTCTGCTTAAGGCCATAGATAGCCTTATGAAGTTTGCACACCTTGGAACACTCCCCTCAACAGCAAAACTGGGTGGTTGTTGCATATAGACCTCCTCCTGCAAATCTCCATACAGGAACGCGTTCTTCACATCTAGCTGATACAGTGGCCACTCTAGATTAACTGCAACTGACAACAAGATCCGGAGAGTGGAATGACGGGCAACTGGCGAGAATGTATCAAGGTAGTCCACCCCATATGTCTGTGTAAAACCACGTGCAACAAGGCGTGCCTTGTATCTGTCAATAGATCCATCTGCATTGTGCTTCACCGTAAACACCCACTTGCAGCTCACCGGGGTCACATCTGGAGGTATAGCAACTAGACTCCAAGTTCCTCTAGATTGAAGTGCCGCCATTTCTTCTTCCATTGCTAGCCGCCATCTACTGTCCTGCAGAGCATCTTGATAATTCCGTGGAATGTCTACAGCTGAGAGGGCCACCACGAAGTTCCTGAAATCCCCAGAGCCGCTCAAATGACACAGAAGCTGACAAGGGATATGTAACGCAACTCCTCTTCGATTTGCGTATAGCAATAGGAACATCTAAATCAGTTGTGTCCTCATCTGGCCCCTGCAACATATCCTGCTCATGAATATCATTAGATCCATCAATAGAAGCATTTTCATTACATACCATAGGCGAGCTAGGAGACGAGCCATGACCATGAGCGGGAGGATGCCTGCGGGTATAATGGAAAGGTAGTGGTGATACGGGGATTGGTGGTGGTGGTGGTGGTGACGGTGGTGGTGGTATTGCAGTAGGTGGTGGTGTCATGTAGATGGCATCGGTAGGCAGTGGAGGTAGCTGCTGATCACCTGAGGCAGAGGCAGCAGCATCAGATTGACTCTCAGTAGTTGGTGCTGGACCGGATGGGGGAATAATGCCCCTCAGACGGGCAACTAGATCGTCGAACCGCTGATCCAAAGTAGCAGCAGATGGAGGCTCTATCTTCTCAGCGACTCGTGCAGATGCAGGAAATCCATGCTTCGAGTAGCATGTGTCTTCATTGTGTCCAATGCGATGACAGTAGGTACATGTTGGCCTAGTGCGGCCACCTCTTCCACGGGGTCCACGTGCACAGCCCTGATGATGAAATCCGCGACCCCTGTTAGCTGCCATGGCCGAAGTATTCTGACTCGTGGCCGTGGAAGGAACTGTGATACGACTCAGTCTATGGAAAGCTTCCTCCATGGGAGGAATAGTAGAGTCGGCCAAGATCTGGGATCGTGCCGCCTCATACTCTGGATCAAGTGCAGCAAGGAACACACCCACCATAGTCGCATTCCTATATGTCTTCTGTTGTTTTGGCATGGCTGTCAGGGGCATGAAGCTGTAGAGCTTCTCGAACATCCCTCTCAGTGATGTGTAGAGAGAATGTAGAGGGCGACCATTCTGCTTGATAGTGAATATATCATGCTGGAGTTGCAGAATCTTTGTCTCATTCTTCGCCTGCGAATATGTAGCCGCCAGAATGTCCCACATATCCTTGGTCGTGGGTTGATGTAGAATGTCATTGGCAATCTCAATTGCCAATGTACCAGATAGCCAGACTTTGGTGTATGCGTCATCAGCCTCCCAAGAGGCATTGGTTCCAGTCTTCTCAGCAGGCTCTGGTTCGGTAAGAATGTGCTTCTTACCCGTTGACTTCATCATGCTCATGAACTGCATTGCCCACAGTTCATAGTTGGTACCGTCCATCTTTACAATAGGCGCTGGACCACGAAAGGCACCAATGGATGGGATATCTGCCCTGCTTTCTGACATACTGGAGACTGAAGATTGGAACGATTGACAGAGGATGAAATATGTCTACAATGACATAGACGAGTTTAGTTGCACGTGTAGACCTCACGCAACTAAACCCATGTAGATGACGGTGCGTGCTTTAGGACTGATCACACGTACACGCGCGCAGGGAGCACGCGCACACGAAACCGGGTGCACGCGCAATCACAGGAGCAGTCGCCTGCTGGATCGCGTGCGAAGAGCACAGCGCGCGGAAGGGTTATAGCGTAGGCGAGGATGCACGCAGGCGAGGATGCGCTCAGGCGAGGATGCACGCTCGCGCCTAGGGCTACAGGCACAGGGGGCTACAGCGCACAGAGGATGCGCACTCGCGCAGTAGGCGGAAGAGGCACAACGCGCAGTACGCAGAGGAGACTTGCGCACTTGCACAGTTGCACTAGCGCACACGCACAGGGGGCGCAGGAGCAGTAGCCACAGCACACGAGGGTACTGGTGCGACTGCGGTGAGCCCCGGCGGCGACGCTGATGAGAGGGAGAGAGAAAGAGAGGCCGGCGGGTGGGGTCGGGTAGGGTTAGGGTTTCGAGAACTCCGGTCTAGGACCGTCGCTCTGATACCATGTTGGGAAAAGAGAACGAGATGTTTATTCCATAAGCCCTAGGCTCTCTTATATAGGAGAGTAGCCTATGGGTAAATTACATAAAGCATACAACTGAAAAATAAAAATAACAGAGAGATACAGAAACTACTATATGCGTTAACAATAACATCTGGAAGAGAGATTCTTTTAGATATCTGGGATCTATTTTGCAACATGATGGGGACATTGATGGAGATGTTACTAATAGAATAAATGCATACTGGCTAAAGTGGAGAGGAGCCCCTGCTATTCTCTGTGATAAGAAAATTCCTTTGAAATTCAAAGGAAAGTTTTACAAAGCAGCAGTGAGACATGTTATGCTCTGTGGATTTAAATAATGGTCTGTGAACCATAGACATGTGCAGAGAATGGTTGTAGCAGAAATGAAAATGCTAAGGTGGATGTGTGGACACATACGTAAATATCGGATTCGGAATGATGCAATCAGAAAGAAAGTTGGTGTAGCTCCGATCGAGGATAAGATGCAACAAATCCGCTTAAGATGGTTTGGTCATTTGCAAAGAAGGTCAGTCGATGCACTAGTTAGGAGATGCGAATGTTGGGATGTTGAGCCGGCTAAGAGAGGGCGAGGACGGCCCAAGAAGTGTTGGAAAGAGACCATATGAAGGGATCTTAATTTTTTGGATATGAGCCCGAGACTGACCCAAGATAAATCTAAATGTAGGCGAAGAATCTATGTAGTCAACCCTACTTACTTGTGGGAAAAGGCTTTGTTGTTGTTTTAGGTTTTTATTTTATGTTAATTTATTTATATACAATATTATACTATTTTTTATTTGAGTTTTAATAATAAAGAAATACATAAAATAATAGGACAATAATAGGGTTATATAATATATAGTAATTAGTGTCAATTATTTTTAACACACAAGTTATTAATTAATGTTAATTATCAATTAATCTTGTTGATTTACTTAAGCAAGGGAGATAATATTTGTGAATAATGATGACAAATATGGGATCTATCACAATGTCAGACTGGAAGTCTGAATCTGTGTATCCTAAAACTTGGAGATCACCATCTCTATTAACTAAGATGTAATCTTGTATCTGTCCTAGATATATAAGGGCGTTCTTCGCTGCATTCCAGTGTTACTCTCCATAGCAGGATTGATAACGACTTACTACTCCCACTGCATGGCAGATGTCTGGCCTTGTGCACATCATGATGTACATTAGGCTTCCCACAAATGATGTGTAGGGGCATCTGGCCATGTCTTTCTTATCTTCAACACTTTGAGGAGCCATCCCTTTAGATAGGTGGATACCATGTCTTAAGAGAAGGAAGTCTTTCTTGGAATTCTCCATATGGAAACGTTCCAAGATATTCTTAATGTACCATGTTGTGACAACCCCAAAACCCTCTTTTCTCTGTTTCTAAACAGCATCAGACCCAAGATACAAGAGGCTTCTCCAAGATCTTTCATCTTGAAGGTATGAGACAACCAAATCTTAACACCAACCATTATTCCTATATCATTCCTAATGACAAGGATGCCATCTACGTAAAGCCTGATGAACACAATAATGCTCCTACTAAGCTTCTTGTACACACAGTTCATCAGGATTTTGAACAAAATCATAACTCTTTATGGTTTCGTCAAATCTGATGTTCTAGCTATGAGAAGCTTGCTTAAGCCCATAGAGAATTTCTACAGCTTGCATACTTTGCATTCCTCGATTATGAAGCCATGAGATCGCTCCATATAGATATCCTCCTTGAGGTACCTATTGAAGAAAGTTGTCTTGATGTCCATCTATCATATGTCAAAGTCAAAATATGCAACTATAGCTAGCAATGCCCTGATGGACTTAAGCACGGCTACAGGAGAGAATGTCACATCGTAGTCGATGCCTTCTCTTTGTGAATAGCCCTTGGCTATGAGTCGTACTTTGAAGGGCTCTAACTTCCCATCAGGTCCTCTTTTTCTCTTGAAGATCCATTTACATTCAATGGGTTTTACCCCTCTAGGTGGATCCTTTAGGGTCCATAAACTATTCTTATGCATGGAGTCTATTTCAAACTTCATTGCTAGCATCCATCTATTTATGTCAAGATCTGCGAGTGCTTCATCAAATGAAGCTAGATCATTGTCGGTCTCACCTGACACATGGAATCTGTATCTTTCTGGTGGTGCAATGACCCTTGAACTCCTTCGAAGAGGTACAGGTGTTACATCTTCATTTACTTCTTCAGTTTTTAGTTCAAGAAGATCAGTATATCTTCAGGGGATTCAATGAGTTCCATTAGTTCATTTCTGTCTTGACTCTTAAGGAAGTCATCCTCCAAAAAGTTAATCTCTAGAGACGAATACCTTCCGGGTCTCAGGGTCATAAAGTTGGTATCCAATACCATCCTTTACATACCCAATGAAGTAGCACTCTCGAGTGTGAGATTCTTGCTTACTTGCGTCTGTATTCTTCGCATGGACCAAGCAACCATAAATCCTCAAGTGTCTAACACTGGATTTGGTACCCTACCAAAGCTCATGAGGAGTTTTAGGTATAGATTTGGTAAGAATCTTATTTAGGATATATATTATTGTCTCTACTACATATCCATAGAAACTAAGAGGCAAATGTGCTTTACTCATCATTGAACGGACCATATCTATGATGATCCTATTGTATCTTTCAGCAACACCATTAAGTTGGGGAATTCCAGGAGGAGTGAGATTGGAGACAATTCTCTCTTTTTGAGGTATTCCTTAAATTCATATGAGAGGTATTCACCACCTCGATCAGATCGAATCCGTTTAATCTTCCTATCGGTTTGGTTCTCAACCACAACCATGAACTTTTTGAACTTTTCAAAGATTTCATATTTATGACGTAATAGGAAGATAAACTCGTATCACGAATGGTCATCAATAAACGTCAAATAATATCGATATCCATTTCGAGTCGCGATACTGAAGGGATCGCATACATTGGTATGTATTAGGTCAAGAATACTCTCGCATCATGTAATCTTGTTATTATTGGTGGAAAAGAGTAATTTGTTTATTCCATAGAACCCTAGGCTCTCTTATATAGAGAGCACCCATGGGTAAATTACATAAGAGGTTATCATAGAAGTAAAAATAGAATAAACGATACACCGACTACATAATTATCTCGACACTCCCCCTCAAGATGAAGCATAGATATCAATCATGCTCAACTTGGAAGAACATCTCTGGAACGGTCCTCTGAGCAATGGCTTGGTGAAGATGTCGGCAATCTACTCCCTTGAACTAACATGTGAAGTAGAAATCAGGCCCTGCTGGACCATATCTCTAGTGTAGTGGCAGTCTACCTCAATATGTTTTGTTCTTTCATGAAAGGTTGGATTATTGGCAATGAACAAAGCAGATTGGTTGTCACACTGTAGCTGCATGGGTAGAGGTACATCTATATGCAAGTCTTCTAGTACAGCTCAAACCCACACCATCTTCATGTTTGCTTGTGCCATGACCCTATATTCAGATTCAGCACTAGATCTAGCCACAACAGTTTGTTTCTTGCTTTTCCAAGAAACCAAAGAGCTGCCCACAAAAACTGCAAAGCCTGAAGTAGACTTTCGATCCTTAGGGCATCGTGCGTAATATGCATCCGCACATGCCGAAATAGATAAATCTGTGTCCTTTCTAAACAGCAATCCTGATCCTGGAGAAGACTTTCGATACCTTAGTATCACATATATAGCATCCATATGTATTTGTCTTGGCTATTCCATGAACTGGCTCACTCGGCTTACTGCAAAGGCAATATCAGGTCAAGTTATAGTGATGTAAAGAAGCTTAGCCACCATTTCTCTATATCTTCTTCTGTCAACCTCCTCAGTATCGTTGCCATATAATTTCATACTTGGATCCATAGGAGTACTTGAGGGTCGGCATCCAACCATGTCTGTTTCAATCAGCAAATCTGTAATATATCTCCTCTGAGTCATCATAAGACCCTGTGCATTCCTGACAAACTCCAGCCCCAGAAAGTATCGTAGGGTACCAAGATCCTTCGTCACAAACTGACGGCCCCAAAATGCTTTTGTCGTCTCTATCCCCTGAGCATTATCTCCTGTAACCAGAATATCATCAACATATACCATGATGACAACCGTGCCTCTAGAAGTCTTCTGAATGAACAACGAGTGATCCGCATTTGATCTTTCGAATCCCTGTCGTTCAATTAGATGGGAAAGCTTCTGAAACCATACCCTTGGGCTCTGTTTAAGGTCATATATCGCCTTGTGAAGTCTACACACCATATGATTCTCCCCATTAGCAGCAAACCCGGTGGCTGCTGCATGTAGACTTTTTCCTGCAGATCGCCATAAAAGAATGCATTCTTGACATCAAGTTGAAATATGGACCAGTTACGTACCACAGCAACAAACAGAAGAATGCGAAGAGTACAATGACGAGCCACTGGAGAGAATGTATCCATATAATCCACACTATATGTTTGCGTGAAGCCTCTTGCCACAAGCCTTGCCTTGTACCTGTCAAGGCTCCCATCTGCGTGGTACTATACTGTGAATACCCATTTGCAGCTAACGATAGATGCGCCTGAGGGAGCGGGAACCAAGCTCCATGTACCCCGTGACCGTAAAGCAGCCATTTCTTCTTCCATAGCCAACTGCCAGCAATCAATCTTCATAGCATCCTGATAAGTCTATGGTATCTCCACGGAAGACAAGGCCACAGCAAATCTCTGGAAGTCCCCTGTGAGACGGTGAAAGGAAACATGGGAAGCAAGGGATATGACGTGCAAGTACGTTTTTGCTTCCGAATAGCAACAGGGATATCACTCATCCAATGTACTTGTCGGTTCACATTCCTCCTGCATACAAGAATCCTGCACATGCACTCTATCTGACCCATCGTTAGTAATAGCATCTGAACATACCTGAGGCGTGTTGGATGATTGATGTGCAGCCTGAGCAAGAACTGACCGACGTGTACAATATTTAGGTAGTTGTAGGATAGGTGGTTGTGGTGGTGGTGGAGGTGGTGATGGGGATGACATTTGCGTGACAATCGGGACAGGAATGGACGGAGGTGGACTCAGACTAAGAGGAGGAGGAACATAGACGTCGTCATTAGATATGGAGGAGGCCAACCTGTCACCTGCAGGTGAGATGTACATAACTGACTCAAAAAATGTAACATCAACACTGACGAAATATTTCTTGTTTACAGGATCATAACAACGGTAAACCTTCTGAGTCCGAGAGTAAGCTACAAAGACACACTTGACAGCTCTATGTGAGAGTTTGTCAAGTCCAAGAGACAACTGGTGAATAAAAGCAACAGCACCAAAGACACGAGGGGTAAGAAAAAATAATTCCTTGTCTGAAAAAATAACAGAGAGAGGAATTTTCTCACCAAGGAACGAGGACGGCATACGATTCACAAGGTAACAAGTTGTAAGAACAGCATCCCCCCAAAAAGAGATAGGCGCACAACTCTGGATAAGTAGGGTTCGAGTAATATCAAGAAGATGACGGTGTTTCCTCTCGACAACTCCATTCTGTTGAGATGTGTAAGCACATGTGGTTTGATGAATAATACCTCTTGAAGAAAAGAAATGCGAGAGAGAACGAGTGCAAAATTCCAACGCATTGTCCGTTGAACATATTTGACATGAGAGGAAAAAACATCTGCACTTCAATTTTAAGATTTTTAATAACATCCCCAGCTTCAGATTTGTTCTTTAATAGAAAAACCTACAACACACGAGAGAAGTCATCAACTACTACAAGATAAAAACATGTGTCCTTGGTGATCAGGAACACGACTCGAACCCCAAATGTCAATATGAAATAATTCAAACGGAGAGCTACTGCTCCGACACTGACGACTAGGGAAGCTAGCTCGATGGTGCTTTCCCAACTGACAGGCTTCACACCGAAAAGGAGAACTTGGAGAAATCTGAGGCAAGAGATGATGCATCTTCTGAAGTGGGAGGTGACCAAAGCGTAGATGCCAGGTGTACGGAGAGACTGATCGGGCTGAGTAAGAGACGCCAGCATAGGAATTCCGGACCACACGATAGAGACCATCCTTCTCAGAGCCACAGCCAATCACCCTGCCCGTTAGTATGTCCTGAAATATAAGAGAAGATGGGTCAAATATAGCGCGATAATGCAAATCCTTCGTAATCTGACTAATAGACAGTAGATTCATGGAAAAATCAAGCGCATGTACAACATTCTGTAAATGCATGGAAGGTGACAAGCAAGGTTGCAGAAATCGGTAGTCGGTACTCGGTCGATGGGGTCACTGACTAAGGATTAATCGGCAGTCGGGCAACTAATCGGATTTAGTCGGTCATTAGTCGGTTTTGAATATTTTATTTATTTTTAATATATAAATCATTATTTATACATATATTTTTATATATTTGCAATATAAATCCTTTTTGTATACATATATCCTTATATATTTGCATAGATTTTAACATTTTTTATACTATTATAAGGAAACAAAAGGAGTAGTTGACTTTAAATATAACATTAAGCATATTAGAATAGATTTGTTTTTAAAAAAAGCAAAAAATAAAAAATATAAAAAACATCTATGTAAAAGTCGGCCGAGTAATCGGCCAACTAGTCGGCCCTATTAGTCGGGTTAACCGACTAATGGTCGATCAGGCCTAGTCGAGTCGGCTACCCCTCCGCCCCCCCCCTCATGATTTATACATATATTCTTATATATTTGCAATCTAAATCCTTTTTGTATACATATATCCTTATATATTTGCATAGATTTTAACATTTTTTATACTATTATAAGGAAACAAAAGTAGTTGACTTTAAATATAACATTAAGCATGTTGAAATCAGAGAAGCGGAAGCAGAATCGATAAATAAAGAACATAAACATAAAGAACAGAAAGATTTACGTGGAACCCTACTCCCTAAGGAGCGGGATGAAACCACGGAAGAAGCCTCAATGGGGCGGATAATCTATTAGAATTCTCAATGAGTACAGGGGATGTGGGGCTCCTTATATAGGTGCTCAAGTCAGAATATTCTATAGGATATTCTCTATAGAATATTCTCTTAACAAATAGCCACACAGAATATTCTCTAACACTCCCCCTCAAGCTAGAGCTGAGAAAGCTGCAGCTTGCAACAAAAAAGAAAGTACACAACACATCTTCACACGATACATCACAAGAAGAATACAAGTCCGTTGCTGGTAGAAGACCTCGCATGAGGACGGGTCTGCAGCTTTCAGGTCATCGGAACGTATCTCTGTCATGCCTGTAGAACCGCTGCGATATCAGGTCACTGGAACATATCTCTGTCGTGCGTGGAGAAGAATCGCTGCATAAGAAGTTCAGTGCGGGAACTGATCGGGTCGTAAAAGAAGAAGTATACGCCTCGACGAAGAAGTTGATGCTCGGTGAAGATGGATGATCTTGTATTAATCTGGAGTGTCGATCTGTTGTGCAGATGTCATGAAGAATATGTCATTTCTGACTCCCCCTTTCTCTTACACTTGATAGAATAAAAATCATGAAACATCAAGTTGCGAGAAATCAAAAGAATAACATGATATTTTTTTGTAATCATTCATTTTCATCATTTTTTTTTGCACTTCATCTTTTTTTTGTTTTTTTTACGTACGGTCTTTTTTTACGTAGCCTCTCTTTTTCTTTTTCTTTTTTAATCTCCCCCTCTTTTTTTCTCAACAGGCCCTTCTTCTTCATTTTTTTTTGCAATAACCTCGGCCCACCGCGCCCAAAAGAGTGCAACAGAATATTTTTTTTGATTTAATACGCGACTGCCGTTTAGGGTTCCACTTGCAAACCCTATTCTAAATGTCGCTCCCCCGATGGGGTCACTTCCTGTTGGGAGCGCCGCCGCCCAGGACCTTGGATGGAAGGGCTCGGCGTCAAGGGGGGGCTGCTGGAGGCCGCCTGCACGCCTGCACGATGAAGGAGAGGAACCTGCGCCACCTGGAGAGAGTCTCCGTCTGGAGGAGGGAGCGCCGACGGTTGCCACGCTGCGGGAGCACGCGACCTTGATTGACGAGGAGCACGAAAGGCTCCGCCTGCACGAAGACGCGCAACTGGCTCTGGGTGAGACATCGCGCGGAGAGGAGATTCCGCCTGGGGCAGAATCGGTGCGATGGAGTTGCGCATCGCCTGTGGAGGTGCTCTGCGCGTGGCAGGAGTTGCATCGTGCGAGGAGGATGCTATGCTGGAGCGCCGCCAGCGAGAGGAGGAGGCGATTGCCGCCTGGGGTTTGCGTCTGCCGCCCCGAGGGTCGCACGTGATTGGAAAGAACCGAGGGGCTGCGAGCTGCTTGCTGCCTGGGCTCGCATGGTGATTGCGTCACCGCTGCCCAGGGGAAGATGCGGAGGAGGCGGTGCCTCCGCCTGGAAGATTCGGCGCGCCTGGGAGGAGGAGCACACGGCCTGGAGGCTCTGGAGATCGAAGATGGTCCTTGACCGATGGGAGCGCCTTGGCCGATGGCGCCACTTGGGGCTGTGCGGCTTTTGAAGATGCGGATGCTTGGAATCGGTTGGAGCTTCCTCCTGGAAGAAGATTGCGAGAGGTTGCGCCTGGAGCACGATATGGTGGGTCCGTCTTTGGGTTCTCCTCATGATCATAAGAAATGAATCTTCATGAATAAAATATTCAATCCCGACATCAAACATGACATTCCCGAGAATCGACTCGCTCTGATACCATGTTGAAATCAGAGAAGCGGAAGCAGAATCGATAAATAAAGAACATAAACATAAAGAACAGAAAGATTTACGTGGAACCCTACTCCCTAAGGAGCGGGATGAAACCATGGGAGAAGCCTCAATGGGGCGGATAATCTATTAGAATTCTCAATGAGTACAGGGGATGTGGGGCTCCTTATATAGGTGCTCAAGTCAGAATATTCTATAGGATATTCTCTATAGAATATTCTCTTAACAAATAGCCACACAGAATATTCTCTAACAAAGCATATTAGAATAGATTTGTTTTTAAAAAAAGAAAAAAATAAAAATATAAAAAACATCTATGTAAAAGTCGGCCGAGTAATCGGCCAACTAGTCGGCCCTATTAGGCGGGTTGACCGACTAATGGCCGATCAGGCCTAGTCGACTCGGCTACCCATCCGCGCCCTCCCCCCTCCCCCGACTCGACTAGTCTACCGATTTTTACAACAGTGGTGACAAGGTAATCTCCCCCTGTCCAATGATGGGGGAATGAGTCTCATCAGCTATGATCGCTGACCATCCTGGTGGAATGTCTCTGTATGACTCAAGTCTATCTCTGTCGCGGCAAAGATGATGTGTTCCGCTGGAGTCCATAATCCATTCTGAGATATTATGACAGGATGTAAAAGCAGAAGCACTACCTGAGGTGCTAGCAGAGGCAGAAGTACTGGAAGATGCTGAAGCAGCAATATCTGAAGAACCTCCTGGAGAATTTGTAGATGTTGGAGGCATAATATCGCACAATTGCACCACGAGCTCCTCAAACCTGTGATCAAAAGTGGATGTCGACGGAGATGCAACAGGCTCGGCTACGCGCGCTGATGCTGGAAACCCATTCTTAGAATAGCATGTATCCTCAGAATGACCTGTGCGATGGCAAAAAGTGCATGGTTGGTGAAAACAACAACCTCGACCACGAGGTCCACGTCCACGGAATGAAGACTGACCACCTCTCCTGCGTGACACAACCATCGTCGAAGGTGGTGGAGTAGAAGTACTGAAGGAGACAGAGGCGGCTAAGCCTCCGGTAAACTTCCTTCATAGGAGGAATGGTAGCATCGGCAAGTATCTGTGATCGGGCAGCCTCATATTCAGGATCAAGAGCTGCAAGCAGTACCCCCACCATGGTAACATTCCGGAAAGTCTTCTGCTGCTCAGGGTGGCCGTAAGAGGTATAGTAATGTAGAGTTCCTCAAACATCCCCCGTAGGGATGTATACAAGGAATGTAGTGGTCGAGCATTCTGTTTCATGGTGAATATGTCATGCTGGAGCTGTAACATCTTCGTCTAATTTCGCAACTGTGAATAAGTGGCCGCCAGGATGTCCCACATCGCCTTAGCAGTGGGTTGATGGAGAACATCATTTGTAATCTCCATCGACAATGTGCCTGAGAGTCAGACCTTGGCATATGAATCATCAGCCTCCCAGGAGGCATAGATCCTAGTCTTCGCTGCCGAATCTTCTCGGTAAGGATGTGCTTCTTACCATTCGACTTCATGAGGCTCATGAACTGCATCGCTTAGAGCTCATAATTCGTCCAATCCATCTTGACTATTGGCGCAGGACCTTTGAACGTGCCTATGGAGGGCATATCGACTTTGTTTTCTGACATGTCGGCGGAGACGAAGAACTAGGATCCGTAGACCAACAGAAAATTATCTACATAAACTGTATAGGATTTGAGTGCATATGTAGATGTTACACACTCAAATCCATGGAGAGAGAGAGGCCGGCGGAAGGGTAGGCGCTGACGTTGGAGAGGGGAGCCCGGCGATAGAGGGCCCCGACGGTGTGGAGGGAGGTCCCAGCGGCGGAGGGAGGGCTTAGCGGCGGAGGGAGGACCCGGCAGTGGAGGGGGATCCCGGCGGCGGGAAAAAGAGGGGAGAAAGGCAGCGGCGGTGCCGAGAAGGGGAGAGAGGGTGGGGGCGGCGGTGAGAAGGGTTAGGATTTTAGGGTTATGGTTTTGGCTCTAATACCATGTTGGTGGAAAAGAGTAATATGTTTATTCCATGAAACCCTAGGCTCTCTTATATAGAGAGGACCCATGGATAAATTATATTAGAGTTTATCAGAAAAGTAAAAATAGAATAAACGATACACCGATTACATAATTATCTCGACAGTTACGAAAAGGCATCCTAGTCATTTTTTTTTGAAAGCCTGAAACGAGGGGGATACACTCGTTGGTGCTCGCCCCAAGGTTTTATTCAAAAAAACGAAGATAGAAGCAAGGAGGAAAATACAAATGCACGCCCACACTAGAGAGCAATTACAGAACCCATTCTTCCACCAAACGCTTGGCATGAATTCCCATGTTCTCCTTATAGAACCGCTGGCCCGAGAACAGCAAATCTTTCCTGCCTCGCCAAACCGCCCACAATATGGCCAAAGGATACAGTAACTCCCTCCTCGACCTATCTTTATTTGCCAGAAGCGTGTTACAGAACGATTGGAGATCCTCAGTGCAGCACCAGGCCAAACCGGCCCCCTGCCAAATTTGAATCACCATGGGGCACTTGAAGAAGAGGTATTCCACGGATTCAATCGCCTCGCTGCATATAAGGCACCTGTCAGAGACGATTCCCAAAAGCCTGGCACATCGGTCCCTCGTCATCAGCCTCTGTCTCCTGAACAGCCAAAGGAAGAAACCAATTCTCTCCGGAAGCTTGAGAGCCCACAAGAACGCACAATCACGGATCAGAATCTCCGATTGGGACGGCGGCGGCCTGCTGATAGCCCCAAACGCTTTCTTGACCGTGAACAGGCCCTCACACCAACTCCAGTGGTCCCGCCCCACCGATGGGCGCCCTACCTCCCTCACAGCATCCAGCACGGTCAAGAAATCTCCCAGTCTTTGGTCGGAGAAGTTGGCGGAGAAAGTCGGGCACCAATTACCATCTGACCAGCAATCTGCCACCGAAATGAATTTGTCTTCAGCAAGAGCAAACAAGCGGGGGAAACGCGAATGAAGCTCTCCACCCCCCGTCCAATCGTCCGACCAAAAGGAGAAGGATTCGCCCCTCCCTAGGATCGGCTTAAAAAGTGCAATATTTTTCAAGAAAACCTCTACGACCCCCCTCCAAAAGGGGTTGGGAGAGCCCAAGCGGTCGACCTGCGCCGCCCCCCCCCACATCATAGATCCTACGCACCACATCACAGCAAAGATCCTCCCCCGGGCCCCAAATTCTAATAGCCCACTTAAGCAACAAGGCGTCGTTCATTTGCTCGAGCGACTTTACCCCCAACCCACTCTGATCCTTCTTGTTCGTAATATCCTCCCACCCAACAAGGTGAACCCCCCTCAACCCACCCTTCTGCTTTCCCCATAAGAAGGCGCGCATTCACTTTTCCATACGAACTCTAATTCCTTTTGGAATATGCCGATTCGATAGGAAGTAAATCGGAATGGACGACAGTACTGCCTTTAGAAGGACCAGACGCCCCCCCTCGACAGGACAGCGGACTTCCATCCCGCCAACTTCGCCTCCACCTTCTCCACAACTCTGAGCCAGTCTCTCGTCCTCGTTCTGCCCGTAGTCAAGGGCATTCCCAAATAGTCCATCGGCAAGGAAGAACAACCCGAGCCCAACGCCTGTGCACATGCGTTGGCCTCCTAAAAAGAGAGACCGAAAGGGATGATCATCGACTTGTTATCATTCCTAAGCAACCCGGACAGCTCACTATAGATCTCCAGAGCCATGGCCATGCCACTGGCCTCCTCCAGGCCCCCTTCAATGAAGAAGAGGGTATCGTCGGCATACTGCAGAAGCGGGACCAGCACGCCTCCCCGCGAATACCCATTTGAGAGCCCGCGGTTGACCACACGAAACACAATATTACTCAGGACGTCCGCTGCTAGGATAAACAACATAGGCGCAAGAGGGCAACCCTGGCACACCCCCCTTCGGGGTTGAACCAAACCCCCCTCCGGCCGGCCATTCACCATGATCGAAAACGAGGACGCAGTAATACACCGCCTCATCCAAGTGATCCACTTCTACGGGAACCCCCTTCTCCGAAGCACCGACCAGAGGAACCTCTAATCCAGGCTATCGTAAGCCTTCGCAAAGTCCACCTTCCAAAGAACACCGCGCTTGCCCCTCCTCTGTCAATCCGCAATGATCTCAGATGCAAGAGTGAGGCAGTCCGAGATCTGCCTCCCTGGAATGAAGACCGATTGCATCGGTGAGACAATACTGTCAAGAACGCAGCTCAGCCTGCTAGCGAGTACCTTTGCAGTAATTAGATATAGGGCGTTAGAGACCGCGATGGGGCGAAAATCGTCAATGGAATCCGGTGTCGATGATTTGGGCAGCAAGATGATAAGCGCACGGTTAACCCTATCGAATCCCGCATTGCCCAGACAGAACTCAGAGACCACGTCCAACACCTCATTGCCGACGAGATCCCAAAAGTCCTTATAGAAAGACACCGGAAAGCCATCAGGGCCAGGGGCAGCGTCAGCATTCAGGTCCCACACCGCATCTTTAAGCTCTTCCAGGGTCACGTCCCGAGTGAGCATGTCGCAGAAGGGGTCCGCCACAGGCGTCGTATGGAGGCCCAACCATCTCCACGTCCTCGGAATAGTTCTTGAAGAGACGCCCTTAAAGTGATTAGCAATAGCTCTCCTCATCTCTTTGTTCCTCTCCACGCGGACACCACCAATCGATATGGAGCGCAGCGCATTGGACCTGCGCCTTCCACAAGCAACACGATGGAAGAAAGTCGTATTTGCGTCCCCCTCCCTCAGCCACACATTTCTCGACCTCTTTCTCCATTCTGTGACTCTCATCCTATCCTCCAAAGAAACTTTCTTCTTAGCAGCTACGCGACAAGCCAATTCGTTTACCGAGAGTTCCCTAAGATCCTCCAACGCATCGAAGCTCTGAATGATCTCCTCCGCCTCCTTCCTCAAAGCGCACCTGGCCGCCCTAGACTCTCTCTTGAAAGCAGCTAGCCGTACCCGTAAAGAAGATAACTTCTGAACAAAACAAGATGCGGCGGACCCATAGACAACCACGCCTGTCCAGTGCGATGCCACCAACTCCCTAAAGTTATCCTCCAACATCTAGCATTTTTCATACCTAAAAAACCCCTATGCGCAGGGGCAACACCAGAGGACCAAACAATTGGAGTGTGATCTGATAAAGTCCGCGCTTTGGCCTCTACGCAAGATAGCGCAAAAGCTTCCAGGATCTCGTTCGAAGCCAAGAAGCGGTCAATACGCGACCGAGAGTTGGTACTTCTCCAAGTATAAGCGACGTCTTGCGCATCCATAACCTCAAGACCCAGAGAATCAACAGTATCCGCAAAATCGAGCGAGCCCGGGTCCTGCCCCCGGGCCTATTCGACGTCAGTAAAGTAATAACGTTGAAATCCCCCCCAATGAGCCAAGGGACTTCCTCGATTGACATGCCCGCCGCAAGAAGATCCTCCCAGATTTCCCCCTGAAGCATATTACAACAAGGACCATATACACATGATACAGCCACCGGCAAAGAGGAAGCCGTACATACCAGAATCACCGCCAGCACGTGCCTCCCACGAATCACAGAGTCGAAAGCCATGGTCGAAGCATGCCACGCCACCAGCAATCCACCCGACGATCCCACGGCATCTACCGTTCTGTACTGATCAATGCACCCCACGCCAAAAGATCTCCACATGTCATCAGTAAGTGACTGAAGCTTCGTCTCCTGTAACATAACGACGCCGCATCCCCATTCAGTGAATCTGGACCCCACAAGCCTCCGTTTTTCCGGGTCACCGAGCCCGCGAACATTGCAGGAAAGAATTTTCATTTGGGACCGTCGAGTCTCCCATGGAGTTGGGCCATACCCGCGGCCTTTGCAATGAGAATCTTTAACGGAGGGCAAGGTTGCGCCTCCGCACGCGATGACTTGGACATGTTCCTTCTTCTGTATCTGTGAACCCCTCAGGATCCGGATACCCGTTTACGCGCATTTCGCAATATTTCATTCACATTGATCGCAGAAGTCGTAGAAAATCAGGGGGAGACGTTTCGGGAGCTCGTCTGGAGCAGCACCTAGACCGCGACGATCTTTTGGACCGATACGTCGACCGTTTCAGCAGCAGAGGTCAGACAGACGGTTTCGACCTACAGGTTCGACATTCTCTGGCAGTGCTCGCTCTTCTCCATCGACTACTCTAGGAGGAGCACTCGCCGGACGTGGTACAGAGTCCGCTCGACCATCTGGGTCGCAGCGAGTAGACCGACCACCAGCCGGACCAGCTCGGAGCACAGGCACAGCTACTCCACCTACCAGGCCAGTCAGATGCTATCGATGTCATGAGTGGGGACACTATCGCTCACAGTGCCCACAGGTAGCTGGTGAGCCTCAACCACAGCCTTCACAGTCACAGCCTCAGACACAACGTTCAGGGAGTTTCCGTGGCAGGAACTCCAACTTTAGGCGGCAGCAACAGAGACAGACGCAGAGTGTGGCAGGTTCTAGTGCTGCATCAGCCAGGCAGGGACAGTTACATGCCGTTACTGAGGAGCAGGCACGTTCAGCGGCTACAGTGGTGAAAGGTATGGTCTCAGTCTTGGGCCGACCTTTCCATGTTTTATTCGATTCCGGTGCGACACACTCTTTCCTTGCTTCGAGGCTACTTGCTTCTTTAGGTAGAGTCGCAGAGACTCTCTCTTCTCCGTATCACATCCGAGGGCCTGGTGGACAGTTATTCATTATTTCACTGATAGTCAGGCACTTGCCCATACTGATTGGAGGTCATGAGATGATCGCAGATTGCCTACTTCTGCAGCTTGATGAGTTCGACTTGATATTGGGCATGGATTGGTTATCCACTCATCATGCACTTGTTGATTGCTTTAGGAAGACCGTTGTCTTCAGAATTCCTGATCTACCCGAGTTCACTTTTGAGGATACTTTGCATGACTCCACCATGGAGTATATTTCAGTGTTGCGGGCCCAGCGACTTGTTGATCAGGGTTGTGATTCATACCTTGCATTTGTGCGGGAGGTATCTGATCATGAGCCGATGACACAGGACATCCGAGTAGTATCAGAATATCCAGATGTCTTTCCTGATGAGCTACCAGGGCTACCTCCTGAGAGAGAGATCGAGTTCGAGATCACATTGCTGCCAGATACACAGCCGATCTCTATGGCACCTTATCGCATGGCACCAGCCGAGTTGAGGGAGCTGAAGGTGCAGTTGCAGGAGTTGCTAGATTTGGGATTCGTGAGACCGAGCACTTCACCTTGGGGTGCTCCGGCTCTATTTGTCAAGAAGAAGGATGGATCCATGAGGTTATGCATCGATTACCGGCAGCTGAACAAGAGAACGGTGAAGAACCGTTATCCTTTGCCGCGCATTGATGATTTATTTGATCAGCTTCAGGGATCTTCGGCTTTCTCGAAGATCGATCTTCGCTCAGGCTACCATCAGCTGAGGATTCGCGAGTAGACATTCCAAAGACAGCCTTCAGGACTCGCTATGGACACTATGAGTTTGTGGTGATGCCGTTTGGGCTCACCAATGCACCTGCGGCTTTCATGGACATGATGAACCGTATCTTCCGTCCATACTTGGACAAGTTTGTAGTGGTGTTCATCGATGATGTGCTTATCTATTCACGAAATGAATGGGATCATGCGAATAATCTACGGATTGTTTTGGACACATTGCGACAGCACAAGCTATATGCCAAGTTGAGCAAGTGTGAGTTCTGGTTATCCCAGGTCTCATTTCTCGGGCATATCATTTCTGGAGCAGGCATTGCAGTTGATCCTGCGAAGATAGATGCAGTTATGTCTTGGGAGCAGCCCAAGACAGTCACTCAGATTCGGAGCTTCCTCGGATTAGCAGGTTATTACAGACGCTTCGTCAGCGGTTTTTCACGCATCGTTCGCCCTCTGACACGACTGACTCAGAAAGGAGTTCCATTCATTTGGGACGATTCATGTGAGCATGCCTTCCAGACACTGAAGGAGAGGTTGACTACAGCGCCTATTCTTGCTCTTCCTTCAGGAACTCAGGACTATGCAGTATACACAGATGCATCTGGAGAAGGCCTAGGAGCAGTGTTGATGCAGAGAGGACAGATGATTGCTTACGCATCACGGCAGTTGAGACCGCACGAGCGGAACTACCCCACACATGACTTAGAGTTGGCGGCAGTTGTCTTCGCCTTGAAGATCTGGCGCCACTATCTATATGGGGTGAACTTCGAGATTTTCACAGACCACAAGAGCCTAAAGTACATCTTTGATCAGAAGGAGTTGAACATGAGACAGCGCAGATGGCTCGAGCTGCTGAAGGATTATGATTGCACGATCTCTTACCATCCCGGTAAGGGAAACGTGGTGGCTGATGCACTTAGCAGGAGAGCGCATGCTGATGGTACGGCGAACTGGCTATACACGTGGGATACGCTTGCAGCTTTGACCGATTGGCATCCTCAGGAGAGCGCATCCATTTCTACCGCCGTGCCTCCACGATACAGCAGCCTTTGGGATCGTATTGTAGAGGGCCAGAAGACCGATCCTTGGATTCATGATAGATACATGCGCGCCGTCAAGGACGAATTTGATGACTTTGTTGTGATGGAGTCTATTTTATGGAAGGCAGGACGGGTCGTTGTACCCAATGACGAGCAGCTTCGCAGAGACATTCTCGATGAGGCACACAGTTCACGGTTATCTATCCATCCAGGCAGTACGAAGATGTACCGTGATCTGCGTCGACATTTCTGGTGGGATGGAATGAAGCGCGATGTGGCACTACATGTTAGCAGATGCATGACCTGTCAGATGGTCAAGGCTGAGCACAGGAGACCGCCAGGATTACTGCAGTCTCTCCCCATTCCCGAGTGGAAATGGGAGAGCATTTCTATGGATTTCGTCACAGGTCTGCCAAAGACACTAGGTGGCCATGATTCTATATGGGTCATTTTCAATTTATAATAAAACTAATATTTAATCTGTACAAATAGCACTTTTGTTTTTTCAAAAGATTTTAAAATTTATATATATATATATATATTTTTATAAATTATCTGTACATTTAATCTTCTTTCCCTTTCAACAAAAGAATTAGAAAGAAAAATATTGCTAGAGAGAATCAACTCGACTGCTCACTATTTATCTCAGAATGGACTTCTTGTATTCTTACAAATTTTCATAGCATTGATTAATATTGTAATGATGGTCGGTACTCTAGAAGCAGTACAAGACTCTTGTATAATACATCAATCTTCCATCTCTTTCTAATTTTGCATGATAGGATAAGATGGTTTCATGCCAACAGTAAATTTCCAGTAAAAAGTTTAGCAATTATAATCTTATTTAGCACCAATACATAATATTCAAAAACCTTCACCAAAAATCAGAATGATATTTACTGAGATTTAAGTGTTAGTTTTGTATGAATTCAAATCACATTTTTTTTTCAAGGAGTTTAAGGTGTAAAATACTTGCATGGCAGCAAGAGGAAGGGTTAAGGAGTGTACCTAATTAGATTGTTTTCAATTTGGAAGAACAATGTTTGCATGCAACAACTTCAATTGGGCCAATTTCTGAAGCAATTGGAGGAGGTTCCAGCAGTTAGGCTGCAGATGAAGGCCTGGACAGCAGCAAAGAAGGAGAAGGGGGCTCTCTTCTTGTAAGAATTTGAGGAGGATTAGAGATCCAATAAATGGAAGTAGGGAATTGGAGGAAATTTGGGAGAGAATATGGAAAAATAAGGAGGAAATAGATGGATTGTACCTTGATCTTTACATGCAAAAAGGGAAGAAGTTGAGTTCCAGCAACTGGAGGGGAAAGCTACAGCAGAAATCCAGAGAAGGGGAATTGGGGAGGGCCCCTCTTACGGCTGGAAATAGATGGAGAGAGAGAAAACAGAGGTTATGCACCTTCTCGTTGGGAAAGATAGGGAAAAAAAAGAGAGGCTTGGGGTATTTAATGAGGCTTAGGTTGATAGGATTGAGGGAGTGTGGTCTTTAAAAAATTGACACATGTGTACCTTAACCATGCCAAGTGGGGAGAGACTCTAAAGAATAAAACCCAACGATACTGCAGTCTGCATAGCAGACATAGCAGACAGAAAATAAAAATTTATTTTATTTTTTTTATATCTTATTTATGTATTTTTCTCTCTTATTTTAAAGTCGCTCGTAATCGCACCTCGAGTGTCGGATTCCGACACGAAATGTCTCGATTTGATCGTCTTTCAACGACGATCAAAATGAGTATAATGTTGACATACTTTCGGTCGAGTTTCGAATACCCGAAATTTTTGGATACGGCTTTTGTCTAAGACTAAATTTTGTGATTTAAAAATATCATATGACCTCCGATTGACGAACGGTCGATTCCGTTGGTCTTGTATCGTCGAATCGGACCTTATGATGGTCTCGGTTCATTTCGCGGTTTCCGAATTTGCGACGCGGCTTTTCACGGCGCGCATTACGAAATGACCGATTTTCGGTTGATTTCGCCCGAACGACTTTTGATTCATGATCAATTGGTCATTTTAGGTTGTTTAGTATTGACCGACAACGTTTTTGGGTTCATTAGACCCAAAATCGGACGACTTCAGGTTTGATTGGAAACCGGATGCTACAGTATCTCTTCCCCGCCCTCCTGTCACTTACCTCCACGCCCGAGATGAGGTCAGTCACCATGATAGAAGAAGCAACTACAGCATCCCTACGAAGGCCAGCACAGTTGGAGCTCGAGGGAGAGGGTGCTGAAACAAAGGATGGAGGTTCCTGCGCCCGAGACAACCCCTCCGCTGTGAGAGGAGTGATGAGCGGAATTGAAGACGGCTGAGGAGAGCCACTTAGCGCATCACCAGACCCCCACCAAGAAAAAGGCCACGTCGGTGAGGCCGAGAAAGCCACAAAAGGCAAGAACATAGCGGGGTCCGAGGAGGAAGAAAAAAACCGACTGAAACCCGCATCTGATAAGCCCTTCACACCCGCTACAGCACTTGGCGTCAAACCTGGATCCGCGAGAGGGTCCGCGTGCGCATTCCGGGCTCTTGGACCCGCATCCACATCAGACGAGTAAGTTGTTGGCGACCTGGTTGGTACCCCTCTGCCCACGTCATCAGGCAAAGGGAATTTGTTTGACGGCAAGTACAGATTCCGGGACGAGTCCCCGAAGCGCCGCGTGCAATGAACCGTGCGCGTCGTTCCACCCAATGCTCCCCTCGGAAAACCAACTGCCAACACGGAACTCGAAGCATCGTCGGTTTCTCCATCGGTCATCTCTCTCGAAATCTCCAACGGAGGCGGAGGCTCGTTGATTTGAAGCTCGATTCTGAATGTGTAGCAACCGACCTCCATTTCCGCGAAAGTGCTTCGAGCTCTTACCTTGTCCAGGAAGCTCGTGTTGCATTCTAATAAGACCCTCGTGTCCTCCACTGGTGCACCAGGCTTTAGCCCATTATCCAGCACCGCTCGAACCGTGCCCCACCAGCGCAGGGCCTTCTTCAAGCATCCTATCGATCGAGATAGGAAGGGGAGACCCTTGATCCTAGCAACACAAACCTCCATCTCCGTACAGGACCCATCTGCAAATCGCAAGCTCCTCCAGCAAACATTACCGACATCGCCATTCATAAGAGGCGATCCCTCTGAGATGACGATAAACCACGTACACAGCATCTTCGATCATCCAGCTTCACCACATCGCCAGAGAACCGCGGCCCAAGGAATCCATGCAGGTTGGAGTACACAACGTCCATCACGATAACACCCCTCGTCGCAAACCCGATCAGCGCATGCAAACCTGCACCGCGAACGTTCTCCCTCCCCTCAACAGAGGTCGACGAACCACCACCCCCTACCACAGGAATGGGAATACTTACAGGTTGCGTTGTAGTTGCACTCCGAATCTCCGATGTACGTTCTCCACCACCTCCGCGTAGGTTGGCCCCCCCGACTAATAGATGAAGCATGTAGGTTGTCGGGCCCCGCGAGATTGTTGGTGCAATGCCCACATAAAAAAGTCGGACCCCACGCCGGTACCGATGCCTCGGCAGACCCAAAAACCGCAATGCACTTCACTTGCCAGTGACCAGTCTTCCCGCAAGAATAGCATCTTAGCGGGGAAGGACAGAACGAAGCGACGTGCCCCCTAGCTCCACACCGGAAGTACCTCTGCTCAGGCTTCCTATGGGTCACTCGCGTCCACTCCCCCCTTCCCTCTTCGACAGGCTCCTCTTCATGGCCGAAAGCTCGCTTCTCTTGCTCCACCTAGCGGAGAGCCGCATTCCCTTTCTCCGGACCACCGAACGCTCTCGCTATCGCACTCATTCTCGCACTCCTTTGCGTGTCGCATCCTAGTCATTTTACCTTGAATACAATGTCCATATGTAGGCAAAGTTTGGGCATGTAGAAAATCTAAAAGTCCATCCTTTATCAATCTATTGATCCTATTAATAGATAAATAACCAAGCCTTTGATGTCAAATCATGTTAGAATGATTTCCATCATCTCTGGTTTTTTTAGGTTTTTTTTACTAATGGTAGTAACATTCATGACAAATTCAATGCACAATTCATATAGTCCACTAGAAGTTAGAACACCATCCGCAATATATTTATCATAACGATTCATGACAAGTTTGCTACAAAATAGAAACGAATATCCATTTCTAACTAACTTAGATATAGATATAAGGTTCCTTCTAACAGCTGGAACATAAAGACACTCTTTAAGTAGCAGGACTCTTGTACTAGATAATGATAGTCTGCAAGTCTTGACGGTGACTGTTGCAACAGTTGCATCAAATCCCATATGGATGCCTATCTCCTCTTCATCAAGATTCCTAATTTCCTGAAATAGATGCAACAAATTGCATATATGAACAGAAGCATCAGAATCGATGATCCAACTACCTTCTCGTCCTACGAGAAAATTGGTTTCAATAATGAAAGTGGATTTTATACCTGCTGGGACTTTACCTTTCTCAACAGATTTAAGGTACTCTAGGAAATTAGGCTTCCAGTGCACCAGCTTCTTGCAGTGATGACAGACATCGGTCTTCTTCGATGTCATCAGTGTGGAAGCATTAGAAGAGGAGCCAACAGCTTGACTCTTCTTCTTCTGGACCAGACCCTTCCAAGATCCCTGCTTCCGACTGTGCATCCCCTTGACCTGTGCAACCATTGCACTGTCAGTGGGATTCTCTTTCTTCATTACATCTTCTGCAGACTTTAATGAAGCCATAAACTCAGGATTAGTCAAGTTCAACTTATTCATGTGATACATTACCACATAGTTATTGAAAGACTTGGACAGAGACAGTAGAATGAAGTCGGGCTGCATTTCTGCATCCATCTCGGCCCCGAGAATTTCCAGTTCTGACAAATAACAAAACATTTTGATTTAGTGTTCTCGAATGGAAGTCCCTTCCTGCATTTTCCAGCGAATAAGCTCTTTCATAACGTTGTAATGCTGAGTGCGGTTGGCATCACTAAACATCTCTTTGAGATTCAGCATTATATCCTAGCAAGTATCCATATACACATGTTGCTTCTGGAGCACATTAAATAAAGATCTCAAAATATAACACTGAGCCAATGTATGATCTTCATCATATTTTTCATTGAATTTGATTTCTTCCGGTGTTTGAGGGTTTGTGTACTTGTTCTTGGATAGCACATAAGAGATGTGATGCGCAGAGAGAACAAGATCCAAATTATGAATGATTGACCTCCAAGATTCTGCTGAGTGGGTTTATGGATTTCATTGTCTGATATTAAAAATGCACTATATTAGAACATATAAATAATTATATATTCAAGTTTAAATATTTGATTAAGGATTTTTAATCAAATTAATCTTGCATTTTCAACTCTAAAAGTCCAATCCCGAATTAACTTTCAAAGCAAGAGATATACTTACTGCTATATCTCTAGTAAGAACTGGAATCTCCTTTTTACCTTTATTACATCCAATAATATGAGAAACTGTAGCTCGAATAAAAAGAAACGGGAACACAATCCTCCTTGCAAGTCCAACTTGCATTTCCCAATTCGACTTTTAACACCGGGGCCCACCACCCCTAAGGCGATGTTGACCCTTCATTAATTGAACTAACCGTCAACAAGATTAGAACTCGCTATCCGCAATCCAATATCGCCTCAATAATATGAAGAACCGATATTGAGGTCACTACGCATACGGCCTTATTCTTCCGAGAAGCAAAGAGCCCGATCCATGTGCATTTGTATGCAAGAGCTATCACTTCAGACAGGCGTCTCCTACATACAATCCATGGCAACCGAATCCTTTGCCTTGACGGGAGACCATGGATGTTATTTATATGATCCTTCATATCACAATCAAATTTTAATTAATTATTATGAATCATATTCACATAATTAATTCTTCCAAAGGAATTATAACTCTATTCATAATAGAGTATTTATTTTAATTAGATCTAATTAATTTAATCATATTAAATTAATCATCAATCCAATTCAATCAACCAACAAAGACTTAGGGTTTATTTGATATTACTATATAGTATACACCTTTACAAGTACGTATTATTTTGTATTTTAATAATTAGAGTACAACTTGACTTACTCGTTTTATTCTTTCCTCAAAAACGAATCCAGACAATACACTTGAGTTATGTTGGGAGGGAGCATTTCCTTGACATGAAAGGTGCTAATTAGTAAACCGAGCCATCATACCCGGACTAGACACCTCACCATTCCGATTGAAAACAATACAAAATAATGTCAATGTACTTGCGGTTCTACCGACCAACTTTGATGACTGACATTATACTATATAATAATTACTGAGAAATATTCAGCATTTTAAAACATTTTTGATATCCTAAATTTTTTAAGCATATCAAGTAACCATGTTTTGCATGTAAAACTTGTCCTACAACTATTGTAGGATAAACTAGAGTTTTCATGAAACATACATTCAATGGCCAATGATGTTCAATCAATTATTTTCATAAATATTAAGCATCAAATTTAATCAAGGTAAATTCATATTATCATGATTTACATTGAATGATGTTGGAGCATAAGTTGTAAGCGCCCATTGTGTTGTAGCAGGGTAAATGGATCCTGGAGGAGATCCATTTACCCCATTCTGTGTTTAGTCCCACATCGTCCAGTGGTGGGACTTGGAGGCTCTGGAGAGGCTATATAAGGAGCCCCAGACCTCCTGTATCCATTGAGAAAGTCAATAAACAAACACGCCCCGTAGAGGGCTTCTCCCGTGGTTTCATCCCGCTCCTCACGGAGTAGGGTTCCACGTAAAATCCCGCATTCTTATCCTTGTTTATCTTTTTCCATGTTTACGCTTCCGCTTCCGATTTTCTAGCATGGTATCAGAGCGGGTTCGATTCTCGAGGAATCATTTTATGGTCTTTCATTTAGTCCAGTTTTGATTATTGTTCGTTCTGCAATATTTCCTATTCGTGGATTTATTCTTGAAGATCGTCAAGAGGAGTCTGTTCTTTAGTTTGATCGTGAAGATTATTCTTACGCTCATTCAAAGAATTTTTAGGGTTCCACTCAGGAACCCTAGATCTGGTTTCCACGATGAAAGATGTTCTGGTGGCTCCTCCTCAATCGCACGCATCTCAGTCCAGCAGACGCAAGTTCATCTGGGTGGTTTAGCACCCAGGTCATTCTCCATCGGCAGCCCTCGCGCCCAGCATCTGAAGCACGAGTCACAGACCCCTCCGCGCGTACCTCCAGGCTACAGCGACAGCAAGTTCTCGTTGGCGGGCCCTCGCGCACAGACAACGCGCGCGCAGGCGATCCTCTCCGCCAGGATCTCGCGCACCTTCCAGCATGTGCCATCACGATCCCTCCTGGCGCCATGTCCCAAGAAGCCAACCCTGGCGGCGCGTGCCACAGGAGCAACGCCACCAGTCGTCCTACAACTCATGAAGCAAGCAACGACGCACCTTCTTGCGCAACCACCCCGCTGTACTTGCGCGGGTGACGCGCCTCCTTCAGATCGACGAAACATCTCCAGGCGGCGCATCGTCAAGCTACGCATCTCCAAGCCCGCGACAGCACCAGGAGGCGCTCCCAGCGCCATTTTCCCCTTTCTCCCAACGCTACACGAGGCGTGCGATCCTGCGCATGCACGCAATCCGGCGCCATCTTCCCCCAATGCGCTCGCAGCACCCTCTGCACGCACCATTCGATCCGCAGGCGGCTCCTCCAGCCTCCGCCTTGGCTACAGGCGCATCATCGGTGCCGGAAACTCCTCCCCAGCAGTTCTCCCGCGATGTCGGCAACCAAGTGGCGTCTCCCCAGGCAGCCCTCTTCGATGACCTCCATACGGCGATTGTGCCCTAGCCCTTCGCGCGACGAGATCCTCCTCCTTTGTAGCAGTGGGCTTCGGCGGCGCGCATAATACGAATTCCCAATGGGGGGCGGCAGGTCCATAAAGGAGGGTTCCAACTGGGAACCCTAAATAAGCCCATGTGGTGTTATATATTTTTTTTGCCCTTTACTGTTAGGGCTAAGGTGGTCCGAAGGAAAAGGAGAGAAAAGATTAAAAAAATGAAAAAAAAAAAGAAAAGAAAAGAAGGGGGCATGCGGTTATAAAAAAAAATATTTTGGGGGGAGGTCAGAGAGTTTTGGGCTATTTTGACCGTAAGTTTTGGAAAAATTGAGGGGAGGCTGAGATGTTGGGCCCTTTTTGAGCCGAGTTAATTTGTTTGCAAAAAAAAAGGAAGAAAAAAAAAGGCGCGTATATATAGCTGTTAGAATACTCAGATGATTTATTCCATAGAGCCCTCGGGTCTCTTATATAGGGAGAGAGCCATTGGGTAAATTACATGAGAGGTACATAAAGAAACTGAAATATAATAAAAAACACAAAGACGAACAACTATCTCTACACTCCCCCTCAAGATGGAGCATAGATATCTATCATGCTCAGCTTGGAAGAACATCTCTGGAAAGGTCCTCTGAGCAATGGCTTAGTGAATATGTCCGCTGTCTGGTCCTCTGAACTGACGTGAGACGTGGAGATGAAGCCCTTCTGAATCATGTCCCTAGTGTAATGACAATCCACCTCTATGTGTTTTGTTCTCTCATGGAAGGCTGGATTGTTGGCGATGAATAATGCTGCCTGATTGTCACATTGCAGGTTCATAGGCAAGGGAACATCAACATTCAGATCTTCTAAGACTGCTTTAACCCACATCATTTCTGTGCTTGCCTGTGTCATGGCTCTGTACTCGGATTCGGCACTGGATCTCGCCACAACGGTCTGCTTCTTGCTTTTCCAAGAGACTAAAGAGCTTCCTATGAAGATAGCAAATCCAGAAGTAGACTTACGATCTCGTGGACATCCTGCATAATCTGCATCTGCACAGGCGGAAATAGACAGATTTGTACCTTTCTTGAATAGCAACCCTGTGCCTGGGGAAGACTTCAGATATCTCAGTATCATGTACAAGGCATCCATGTGTACTTGCCTCGGCTGCTCCATGAATTGACTCACCCGGTTTACTGCAAGGGAAATATCCGGTCGAGTTATAGTGATGTATAAGAGCTTACCCACCATTTCTCTGTACCTTCTCTTGTCCACCTCCTCGGTATCATCATCGTACAGCTTCATACTCGGGTCCATAGGTGTACTTGAAGGTCTGCATCCAGTCATTCCTGTTTCAACTAGCAAGTCTGTGACATATTTTCTTTGAGTCATCACCATTCCTTGTGCATTTCTTGCAAATTCTATCCCCAGAAAATACCGTATTGTGCCTAGATCCTTTGTAATGAACTGGCTGCCCAACATGGACTTGGTTATCTCAACCCCCTGTGCATCATCTCCAGTAACCAATATGTCATCAACATATACCATAACAACGATGGTACCTCTAGGGGTCTTCCGGACGAACAATGAGTGGTCCGCATTTGATCTTCTGAACCCCTGTCGTTCAATAAGCTGGGAGAGCTTTTGGAACCATGCTCGAGGACTCTGTTTAAGGCCATAGATAGCCTTATGAAGTCTGCACACCTTCTGAGTCTCCCCCTCAGCAGCAAACCCGGGTGGCTGCTGCATGTAGACTTCCTCCTGTAGATCACCATACAAGAAAGCATTCTTAACATCAAGCTGGAATATGGTCCAGTCACGTACCACTGCAACCGATAGAAGGATGCGAAGTGTAGAGTGCCTCGCCACAGGTGAAAAAGTGTCCAAATAATCTACCCCATATGTCTGTGTAAATCCTCTTGCTACGAGCCTGGCCTTGTATCTGTCAAGACGACCATCTGCATGATATTTGACCGTAAATACCCACTTGCAACTCACCACAGATGCACCTGGAGGAATAGGGACAAGAGACCAAGTCCCTCTCGATTGCAAGGCACGCATCTCCTCTTCCATTGCTAGACGCCAGCATTCAGTCTTCATGGCATCCTGATAAGTCCGTGGAATCTCCACTGACGATACAGCAGCGGCAAACTTCTGGAAATCCCCAGTGAGACGATGAAAGGAGATATGAGAGGCCAGGGGATATGAGGCACACTGTCTTCGCTGCTTCCTATGAGCAATAGGCCGGTCCAAGTCATCCAAAACAGTGCTGACTGGTTGATCCTCCTCCTGTGGTAAAAGCTCCTGCACAGGTGCATTATTTAACCCATCATCAGTGTTAACATCAGTACATACCTGAGGCGTGTTGGATGGTTGACACGTAGCTTGAGCAGGGCCTGTCCGTCTCGTGTAGACCTTAGGGAAAGGGACAAGTGGGGTTGGTGGCGGAGGAGGTGGTGGTGGTGGTGATATTGGTGTCGGTGGAGTAGAGGATGGACCCAGGCTTGGAGGTGGTGGAACATAGACATTGGAATCTGATGATGTGGAGGAGACCAATCTGTCACCTGCAGGGGAGAAGTACATGACAGGTTCGAAAAATGTGACATCTGCACTCACATAGTACTTGCCATGGACAGGGTCATAGCAACGGTATCCTTTCTGAGTCCTGGAGTAACCCACAAAAACAAACTTGATAGCCCTAGGGGATAGCTTATCAAGTCCCGGAGATAAGCGGTGAACAAACGCAACAGTGCCAAAAACCCGAGGTGTTAGTGTAAACAAGTCTCTGTCAGGAAAGAGAACAGAGATTGGAGACTTTTCCCCAAGAACAGTTGTAGGCATTCGATTGACAAGATAGCACGCAGTAAGTATAGCATCCCCCCAAAAAGTTAATGGAGCACAACTCTGGATAAGTAATGTGCGAGCAATATCAAGAAAGTGTCGATGTTTTCGTTCTGCAACCCCATTTTGTTGAGAGGTGTAGGCGCATGTGGTTTGGTGAACAATGCCTTTAGATGAAAGGAAGCTAGCAAGAGAGCGAGTGCAGAACTCCAATGCATTGTCAGTACGCACATACTTAACAGTAGATGAGAAAACATTCTGGACTTCATTAATTAGATTTTGAAGAACATTTCCTGCTTCAGATTTATTTTTAAGAAGAAAAGTCCACGACACTCTAGAGAAATCATCAACCACAACTAAATAGAACCTGTGCCCCTGATGATCCGGGACACGACTTGGACCCCAAATATCTATATGAAATAATTCAAACGGGGAGCTACTGCTCCGACTCTGACGACCGGGGAAGCTAGACCTATGGTGCTTCCCTAACTGACATGCTTCACATCGAAAAGAGGAACTCGGAGATATCTGAGGCAGGAGGTGACGCATCTTTTGCAGCGGCAGATGACCGAACCGAAGATGCCAGGTGTACGGAGAAACGGAGGCCTGGGAATGCAAGGAGACGCCAGCGTAGGAGTTACGAACGAGACGATAAAGGCCATTGTGCTCAGAACCACAGCCAATCACCCTGCCCGTCAGTATGTCCTGAAAAATAACAGACGATGGATCAAAAATAGCACGACAGTGCAAATCACGTGTAATCTGGCTAATAGATAAGAGGTTCATAGAGAATTCTGGAGCATGTAGCACATTCTGTAAGTGCATGGAGGGTAGCAAAGCTGTCTCCCCCTGACCGATGATAGGAGACTGAGTGCCATCAGCAATGAGTACAGAGCGACCTGGTTGAACAGCTCTGTAGGACTGCAGAATATCTTTCTCACGGCATAGATGATGGGTAGCTCCAGAGTCGACAATCCATCCTGTGAGGTCATGACTATGAAATGAGGCTGAAGGACTACCTGAGGCACTGGCTGAGGCCGATGTACTAGCTGAAGCCGAAGCCGCAACATCAGAAACGTCTGCACCCTCTGATGATGATGATTGTGGCATAATATCCCGAAGTCGTGCCACCAACTCTTCGAACCTGTGATCTGGAGTAGTTGCTGTTGGACCCTGAACATGATCAGCAACTCGTGCAGAAGGAGGAAAACCATGCTTGGAATAGCATGTATCCTCCGAATGACCAGTGCGGCGACAAAATGAGCACGTAGAACGTATGCGGCCTCCGCGGCCACGTCCACCACTTCCCCTGCCACGAAACGAGGACGAACGACCACGTCCCCTGGAAACTGCCATTGCTGACGGAGTCGCAGTCGCTGTATTGGACGGAACGGGTACACGACTGAGCCTCCTGTATACCTCTTCCATCGGTGGGATGGTGGCATCTGCTAGGATCTGAGCGCGTGCTGCCTCGTACTCCGGATCTAGGGCAGCGAGTAATACGCCAACCATAGTGGCGTTGCGGAACGTCTTCTGCTGTTCCGGCGTGGCTGTAAGCGGAATGGTGCTATAGAGCTTCTCGAACATGCCACGAAGCGACGTGTACAGGGAATGAAGAGGCTTCCCATTCTGCTTCGTGGTAAATATATCATGCTGCAACTGGAGCATCTTCGTCTCATTGCGGACCTGAGAGTACGTCATAGCCAAAATATCCCACATCGCCTTAGCGGTGGGCTGGTGAAGGACATCATTCGCTATCTCCGTCGTGAGCGTACCTGAGAGCCACACCTTGGCGTACGCATCATCAGCCTCCCATGAGGCATAGATCCCTGTCTTCTCCGACGGTTCATCCTCGGTAAGAATATGCTTCTTACCACACGACTTCATGAGACTGAGGAACTGCATCGCCCACAGTTCGTAGTTCGTCCCGTCCATCTTGACGATTGGTGCCGAACCTTTGAAGGCACCTATGGCGGGCATATCGAGCTTCTGATCTGACATACTGCCGGAGAAGAACAACTACTGATAGACCAAGAAAATACTGTCTACCAAGACCTTGTAGGATTCAAGTGCATAGGTAGATGATTATGCACTTGAATCGAACATGACGCCGAGTCCTAGGGAGAAGGCGGCACCCCGGCTACGAGTAGAGGCTTTGGAAGCCTCTACTTGAGAAGAACGGCGGTTGGGCGGTGCTAGGGGAGGAGGGGTCGGCGCTGGGGAGCGGCGGCGGGGGGGATCCGGCGGCGGGGGTGAGTCCCGGCGGCAGGGGCTGGCGGTTGGTGGGGCCTGGCAGCGAAGGAGATGGGGCCCGGCGGTGAAGGAGAGGGGGCCCGGTGAAGGAGAGGAGGCGGCGGCGGGGGGGGCTTCGAGCCCGGGGGGGTTGGGCGGCGAAACCCTAAAGGAGGGGAGGGGGGGGCGGCGGTGGAGATGGAGAACCCTAGGTTAGGGTCATGGCTCTGATACCATGTTAGAATACTCAGATGATTTATTCCATAGAGCCCTCGGGTCTCTTATATAGGGAGAGAGCCCTTGGGTAAATTACATGAGAGGTACATAAAGAAACTGAAATATAATAAAAGACACAAAGACGAACAACTATCTCTACAATAGCAAAAAGCCGTACGCAAAGAAAAAAAATGGAGGCTTAAAAAATGCAAAAGCCAGAAAAAAAAAGAGAAGAAGAAAAAATGTGTTTTTAAGAAAAAATATTGATGAAAAGCTGAAAAAAAAACAATGGCTTAAAAAAAATGTTTCAAAAAAAATTTTAAATGTTTTGAAAAGCCGACAAAGTTGTGTTCGGCTAAGTGTTTTAATTTTTTTCCCCCTATTTATCATGTCTTCTCCCAACTTGGTCGATTTCTCTGTTTTCCGACAAGTACGGGAGAAAGTGGGAGTATATATGTAAAGTCACAGGTCTTGTATTACAGATGCAGATTCAGATTTCCAGACCGATCAGATTCCAGACTCTACGGTTCAGATCCAGGTTCAGACTCGACGATTGTCTTCCGAGTCTCCAGTTTCAGACACGCACAAGTGTGCGGTCATTTTCAGATGAGCATAAGTTGCCATCATCAGTTCGAGGTCCCCATCATTCTTGTTGTTTTGTCAGGCCAGAGTTTTCATGTGGTATCATAGGTACACCAGAGCAGTGCACCATTCTCTGAGCCAGATGGGAGAGACACAGTTCTCCGACGAGGAGACTTCAGGCGCAAGTTCAGACTCGATGGTCAGGTTACGAGTCTTCAGTTGACTCACACTCCAGCCCGTTCGTCCTCCTCACCTGCACGGCATGAGAAGCAACGTCCTCGACTGCAGCATGTGCGCGTTGGGTTGATATTGTCCATAGTGTCTTGTAGCATTGAGTTGAGTTTCTGTCTGTTTGTCCAAGCTGAGCATTGCATGCTCCAGCTTGAGGGGGAGTGTTGGAGCATAAGTTGTAAGCGCCCATTGTGTTGTAGCAAGGTAAATGGATCCTGGAGGAGATCCATTTACCCCATTCTGTGTCTAGTCCCACATCGTCCAGTGGTGGGACTTGGAGGCTCTGGAGAGGCTATATAAGGAGCCCCAGACCTCCTGTATCCATTGAGAAAGTCAATAGACAAACACGCCCCGTAGAGGGCTTCTCCCGTGGTTTCATCCCGCTCCTCACGGAGTAGGGTTCCACGTAAAATCCCGCATTCTTATCCTTGTTTATCTTTTTCCATGTTTACGCTTCCGCTTCTGATTTTCTAACAAATGATAAACACATTAAGTAAGAAGATTTGATGATCCAATCGTCATCTGACCCATCTCCACTAAATATGGAATATCAAGGGCAAACGGAGTCGGAATCGCGCGAAATAAATTCGAGAGAATTGTCGGTTTAATTCTCTACTTAATTTAAGTGTTTATTTCATGTTTCATGACGGAAAACCAGTAAGCAAAAAATATTTTCTTATAGATCCATGAATACATGCAAACACAATATCGCGGTGGGAACTCTTTGAATTTTATTCAAGCACTTTTGGTACAAATTATAGGCTACTATTTTTTCTGAGACATATTTAGACTTTCTGAATTATTTCAATAACCAAAAAATACGCCCAAAAAGTAAAAAATAATAGATTTTTATTTTAATGAAAAACCAATTCAAAACTTGCATACTATCAAAACAACGAGTCCACGTGCATTTAATATACAAAACCTTGTTCACCTAGGATTTTGGATCATATCAAAGACATCAACCTAGCTTTGATACCACTTGAAGATTATGGAAAAAATTTTAAGCGCGTTACGGAAGCGTGAAGATTGCATCAAATATGATCGGGAGCGACTAGTCATACTAGTGGCTCGGAGCAGTGGAATTTACATTTTTTTAAAGCAATGAAACGACATGATCCAAGAACACTTTTCGAATCGTTTCATCTAGACCACAAAGAACATAGAGGAATACCTCTTGAAGCGTGTTTGCAATCGAAGTCTCTAAAGAAAGACACTGCATGTCTCAAGTCCGACCGGCGGAGTAGACGCTTGCGGGCACGTTGATGAGACTCGTCTTTCTCGTAATCCAAGATGTAGATCGAAGAATTGGATCTCCTCATTTTTGTCATACGAAATCCGAGGTCTTCTTCATGTGCAAGAAACACCGAGGAAGACAAAGATCCACGAACGGTCAAAGCAGCAACACGATGACGTAGCGACGATGGTGATTCCCTCTAGGTCAAGAAGTGGATGGCCGCTCTTGAGGGAGAGAGGGGATGTGTGATAAGAATATGAGAGAGAAAAAGAGAGAGAACTTGTGAATATGTTGTGTAAAAGAAGAGCAAGGGTTGCCTCTTCTTTTATAATATTTTGGGAGTCTATGGATCATAATCCATGTAAAGCACAAATCAGTGGTTGAGATTAATTTGTGTTTTCTTCAATGGTCATCATTTTTGTTGTAAAAATTTACAACAATTAATTTTATTAAATTAAATATATATTGAATAATCATCAACATAAATTAATTCAATCAAATCAATAAACCAAGAAGGATAATGAAGGAGGCAAAGCTCCTTCCAATTAGGGGGAGCGGCCACCTTGAGTCCTAATTCAAGGGTGGCTGTCCACTCTCCCTATATGGAAGGTGCTCTCCTTCTTCCTATTATATGAGATTACATATCTCATATAATCCTTCATTATTTGCAACAACTTTTATTTTAAATTGTTTTACAAAAATAATTCCAATTATTTTATGACATTTTCAATCATGCCATTGGAAATTGTGAATCATATTCACACACCTAAAATAAAATGTAAATTGTATTTTCCAATTAATTATCCAATATGAATCCAACTCACATCAACATTTAATTTATAAATACTATTTACAGATATCTCTATCTAATATAATATAAATCACATTTATAAAATAAATGATTAATATTGATATTACTATCCACATATTCATATCCATGATAATAATCGCATTTAATTATCTTGGTTCATCATTCTCATGCATCTAAATAATATGAATCACATTCACATTATTCAAGATAATTGATCACATTTAGTTATCAATTTCTCAGTGCTCAGATATACAATTTAACAATGGAATTATTCTTGAACTCTTTCAAGAATAATGCGTTTTCTCCATGGATACTTGGAGATAAGGACACGACGATTGTACGTTCCGCATACAGTGACTTGGATGTTGAGATCAAATCTCAAATCTAGATGTCGATGACCTCTCAAAGATACTAATCTTCTCATTGCATCTGAATCATATTTAAATCAATGTCCAATACTTAAACTAAGATCAGATTACTTCTCTACTGAGAGGAATCACTAAAATCCAGACATGTTTCATCACTCCCTCGGAATGGAAGCATCATGGTTATATAATCGTTTATGATCACATCACCCTTAAGTATTCCTAATACATGTACATCTTGCATACCGAAAGACCTATAATAAACCCCAAGATTTAGATCAATTTTAGATTGTCTTCTTTAGGGTTTTCTCATTAAGTTTCTCATTCGACCATTAGGAGTTTGTGTCGATCATATGCTTTCGAAAAGCATATATCATACCTATAAATTCTTGCCATGCTTCCAAAGTAAGACGACCATGCATCATGGAATTTGATTGATCCCAATACCTCATGAGTGAGCTTATGTTTTCCGGTTCAGTAGTGAAACTGTATGATACCTTTGAGAGATCGTATTACTCATATGCCCATGTATACACACCAGCTCGTCAGTGTATAGACTTTGATAGGTCATTAACCTATCGGTCTGCCAAATGTACATACTCGAACATATAACAATATATTTGTCTCCGATCAGAGGACGCATGCCTATATCGTGACAGTATACGACATAGGTCTTGGTTATCTCGATCTCGTTAAGTCAACTCTTTGACCTAATTTTTCTGACATCTCCACCCTCTATTCCAATGAAGAGGATATGCATCAAGAGATCGGTCAAATATCAGCCTTTAGAGAAGGATTTTCATCTCCTTCTCTTAATGGAGATCATCTATTAATAATCATTTGATGATGCTTGATGAGTCCTCAATCTAACTCCTTATATATCATCCAAGCACCAGCCTCTATGATTCAGCCATGGAATCAACAGATGTATGATCATTAAGATGGTCATGGTACATAACCCTAATTGTACTAAGGGACCTTGTAGTACATTCATTCATTTAATCTCAGGCAGAGAGTGAACTAATCAATAACTTTTATTGATATATCAAATATTACAATAACATTTATTGTATAAATGATTCGCCTCGGGCTTACATGGCTTACAAATAATAGTGTGGTTGCAAAATTAGCTTATGGTTTCATGGTGTATCTCATCCTCTAGACTGCGATTAGATCTTTGTTGGTTATGTATGTTGTCTGCATCTCCCACACCAAGTTGCCCATGTAGTGTTTATCGGGTTGCATGAGCAGGAGGGTAACCTCAGGCACTTGTACATCACACATGAATGGGTCGTAGATCACACGCACCAACATCAAACAAAAACACATGTACATGCATAGAAGAATTTACACCTATATCAAACAACTTAAAAAATCGGTAAATCATCCTTTACCTTTCATTAGATCCTATCATTAATTGTCTCTACACCACACGTCAATCATTGCCGCCATCGCCCCCTCTCTTATGTTCCTTCATAGAGATCTCTCTCTCTCTCTCTTGTTTTAGGCCTATATAGCTTATCGCATTTATTCTCTTCTTTTGTAGGTATAACAGGTTCATAGTCACGTCAGAGCATAAAAGCCCTAGAGTATCTCTCTCTCTCTAAATCACATTGATGAAACATGAATTCATTGATTATATCGAAGAAGCCCCATACACATATTCCAAGACTCATGGAAGAAAGTACAAAGGTGCCCATAAAGAAACAGAAAAAACGTACAGAGAACAAACGTCCATTTTTTCTACTCTTGCATCAATGAAAATATTCAGTGAAATTGACTCTAATTTAGAATAATTAAACTGATTTTTTTAGCCAAAGAATTGAACTAACTATTAAAAGGCAATTTAATTGAAATCTTGTAGTAAATTTGTTGCATCAAGAATGCTAACCAGCAGGCCATTTGGGGCCAACGTGTGAACCTTTCAGTTTTAGATATTTCCGAAGAATCTCATGGGTCGTGACAAACTCATATTACTCGTATATTCAACAAGTGACTTGTGTTACTTTTTTCCACTTACACACACAACAAATAACACTCAGCATCTGATTTGACAGAAAAAATTATAGATGAAAATTTTCAAATAACAGGATTGATGTACCTTGAACCGAAATCACTTCTTCACCAAGCCATTTTTCACTCTGCATATTACATGATGTCTTCAGCTTAACAAAATATAAACATATGTAATGTATACATCTTTACAAATACCAAATACGAAACCAACGATTGAGATGAGTGGCTTATGGAAACAAAAAAACACTTCCTTGGAAAGTTCACTTGTGTGCACGGGCGCACATGTGCATCTGTTGTTAGCGATTACATGCATATATGCATTGTTTTTGTAATGACAAAATGTAGGTCTTTGTATTATCTTGTGTTTCAGCTAGCAAAAAAATGATGACAAAAGCTTTATTGTATCAACTTGTATTTAGATGTGAAACTAGCAAAGGAATTGATGATTGTAATGATGAGTCTTGTAATTTATTGAGAGAATTGTATTTGAACATCATGCATATGCATTGTGTTGGAGTATATGTTGTGTGTCACTTATGTGGGAGATGGGTAAATGAATCTCTACAGGATCCATTTACCCCATCCAGTTGTTTAGTCCCACATCTACCAGTTGTGGGATGTGGAGAATCAATGATGGCTATATAAGAAGCCCCTCACCATCTATATTCAATGAAAAAGTGAATGAACAAACCAGCCCTTTGAGATGTTCTCCCATGGTTTCATCCCGCTCTTAGGGAGTAAAGGTTCCACGTTAAAATCTCGTGTTTTATATTTCTTTATCTTTATTTCTGATACGTTTCTGTATTCCTATTTTCTAACATGGTATCAGAACAGGACGTTCTTGGTCGATTTTAAAGTTTGTTGTTGAATATTATTTTGATGATGGATCATCGTCAAGTTCTGAAGATTCATGTTTCTAAGGAATTATGAAGTTCTACATTTACTCATTGTTGGTGGAAATTGTTGTCTTGTTATTCCAAAGAACCCTAGGCTCTCTTATATAGAGGAAAGCCTATGGGTAAATTACATAAGTAGTAACTACGGAAATAAAAAATGATAAACAGTTCACCGACTACATAAATCTCTCAACACTCCCCCTCAAGGTGGAGCATAGATATCAATCATGCTCAGCTTGGAAGAACACTTCTGGAATGGTCCTCTGAGCAATGGCTTGGTGAAAATGTCGATTGTCTGCTCCCCTGAACTCACATGTGAAATAGAAATCAGGCCTTTCTAGATCATATCTATGGTGTAGTGGCAGTCCACCTCAATATGTTTTGTTCTTTCGTGGAAGGCAGGATTATTGGCAATGAACAATGTGGCTTGGTTATCCCACTGTAGCTGCATGGGTAGAGGTACCTCTATATGCAAATCGTCTAGTATAGCTCGAACCCACGTCATCTCTGCACTTTCTTGTGCCATGGCCCTGTATTCAGACTCAGCACTAGATCTAGCCACAACAGTTTGTTTCTTGCTTTTCCAAGAAACCAGCGAGCTGCCTACAAAAACTGCAAAGCCCGAAGTAGACTTCCAATCCTTAGGGTATCCTGTATAATCCGCATCCGTACATGCTAAAATAGATAAATGTGTTTCCCTTTTAAATAGCAATCCTATGCCTGGCGACGACTTTAGATACCTCAGTATCATATATATAGCATCCATATGCACCTGTCTCGATTGTTCCATGAACAGGCTAACTCGATTAACTGCAAAGGCAATATCGGGTCGAGTTATAGTAATGTAGAGGAGCTTTTTTTATTGAAAATTGGGTGCACCCCCATCGCGGGGGCCACCACATGTATCATTTATATAAATATATAAAAAAGATTTACAGGAATCAAGAAGCCCAGAGGGTAGATAAAGCGTTAAAGTGCGCTACAATATTTCATCGTAGAACCTCTGATTATTGAAAATCACTTCGTTCTGCCCCAACCAGATTGCCCACAAGGTCGCGAAAGGCTTCCAGAAGTCTGTCGTGGCATTCCTGCGGGCACGCCTAATAGATGCCCAAAACTCCGGAAGGCCCCCAGTGTGGAGCTAAGGCAAATGCAGGGTCTGCCACACCCGGGCCGAAGCCGGGCACGTCAAGAAAAGATGGGCCGAGTCCTCTGTCGCCTCCTCGTAACGGTCACAGCCCTTATCGTCCAAGCCCAGCAGTTGGCCACGACGTTCCTTATCCAGCAACCGACCTCTTCAAAGACACCAGAGGAATACCTTGATTATGCTCGGGATCTTTGTCTGTTCAACACGTTATATGCTCTTCTCACCGAGAAAGTCCCATCCGACCACCTGAAATGGTCTCTGCCCCCAGCCAGGACGCTCGTCTAGGGAAGATTCTCCAGCATCTGCAAATAGTCTGCCAACCGCCGGTCTGAGAGCTCCGAAAGGAACGTGGGGGCCCAGCTACCCGTAGCCCCTGTCTGCGCAAGAGAGATGTCCTTCGAGTCGGCCAACACGAAGAGCCTAGGGAATCGGTCCGCGAGAACCCCCGCAGACGACCATCCATCCTTCCAAAAACGTAGAAGAGTGCCATCCCCAATGGATGAGCGCAACCGATCCAGGAAGAGTGGAAGAACGGCGCGGATGCCCGACCAAAGAGGTGATTCGTGACGGACCCTGCACGCCTCCAACCGACCTGAGATCCCATAGATAGACCGAATCAGCCTCACGACGAGAGCGGAGGAGCCCCAAATAGTAACGATTCACTTTACAATCAACGCATTGTTCATATTTTGCACATCTCTGATCCCCAGACCTCCCCTCCTCACGGTTCTTAGTCATCTCCTCCCAGCTGATCAGATGGATGCCTTTCGTCTGCTGCCTCCCATCAGACCAGAAGAAATTCTTCATGATGGACTCAATCTTCCTTCTGACTCCCACCGACAGCAACCTCGTGGAATAGAAGAAAACAGGAATCGTCGCGAGCACATGTCTAAGCAGCACGAGTTTACCTCCTTTGGACAAGGTGACTGCCTTCCAACCCCCCAACTTTCGCTCCAACCTTCTGATGACATCCTCCCAGTCAACCACCTTCAGCCTACCAGACACCAAAGGAAGTCCAAGGTAATGTGTAGGCAGGGACCCCAAGGGGCAATCGGCCAGCCCCGCCACGGCTAGCCGCTCATCTTCCGACATCCCAAAAGTAACCACAACATATTTGCGCCTGTTGATCTCCAACTCCACCATATCCCCAAAAATCTCGACCAGCTGAACCGCATTAGCGGATTGCTCCACGGTGCCCCCAAGAAAGAGGACCGTGTCATCCGCGTACTGGAGAATGGGGATGGAAATATCCTCCCTACGGTATCCCGCACACCACCCCGAGTCGATCGCCTCCCTGAATAATACACCCAGAGTATCTGATATCAACACGAACAGCATCGGGGCCAAAGGGCAGCCCTGCCTGACTCCCCTCTGAGGTTGGAAGAACCCACCCTCCGGTTTACCATTGACCAACACCGAGAAAGATGAGGTGGTGACACACCACCTGATCTACTCGATCCATAACTCCGGGAAACCCATCCGGCGGAACGAGACCCAGAGGAACTTCCAATCGACAGTATCATAAGACTTCATGTAATCTATCTTCCAAAGAGCGCCCTTTGCTTTGGACCTTATCCAATCCATACAGATCTCTGAAGCCATGACGAGCCCGTCTGCCATCTGCCTATCAGGAATGAAGGACGTTTGCCCATCCAACATAACGGACTCCAAGACGGACCTAAGGCGGTTGGCAAGCGTCTTCGCGATGATGAGGTATATGGCGTTAGAGAGACCGATGGACCTAAAATCTTCAATACAGGTGGGCATGTCTTTCTTCGGCAGCATGAAGAGCATAGCACGGTTGACCTTCTCAAAGCCTATGTTGCCCTTTCTGAATTCATCAATCACCTCCATGATATCCATTTTCAGCATGTCCAGAATTCACGGTAGAAGATAACTGAGAAGCCATTGATGAATCTCGTATTCATCATGCTAAAATTGGTCATTTAGGCTCTGTTCCCCATCATCCACTTGTAATTAATCATTAATAGAGCATTATTAACATTCATACATATGTGAATAATATGTGCATTTCATCATGCATAATTGCATTTAAAATCCCCAGTGTAAATTAGCCCAAAAAGCCGCTAACTTCTCCTATTTTTAATTAATTCATCCTAACTCCGATTGACCCAAAACGACCTCCATTGTGTAGATATTACTAACCTTATTAAATAAAAAATACAAAAAAATTACTAACCCCAATAAGTGTCAAATAATCCCAAAGTCAAATTTCACATCTGACGGACTAAAATGAGCATATCTCCCACATACAGTGTCCGATTTTGGTCTACTCACTTTTAAAGTACTCCATTTTCAAATACCTTCAAAACAAGACCAAATTCGTAAAATTCGGAGCTCATTTGTGAAAGTTGGGTTTTGGGCCTCTTTTGCGCATTTTGACTTCTTCCTATTTTTGACCTGAGTTTTTATGTATATAGTTAACTCTTTTAATTTTATTTCTTTTTCATTTGTGTTCTTTGATGAAAGTTTTATTAAGGACACAAAAATCCAAATCCAGATCAAAACTGAAATCAAAGAAACTGACCAAGTCCAAGCGTCCGTTGCAAGTCTGTATAAAATTTGTGTGTTTCATGCTTTTATTTTATTTTCTCATTTTCTTATTTATTAAAAATCCAAAAAAATTAGATTAGTGTGTAATTAATTTTATTGTATTTTATCATATTTTTTCTATAATTTTTATCCCCTTTAAAATCATCAAAAAAATTACAAAACTCCAAAATTCGGTTTTTCGTACACATGGAAAGCCACCAAAAATACCACTTCTCACAGGTGACCTCTTTTGCTCCCGGGTCCTTCATGAAAGTTGTAGATCTCGACGAGACGAACAACTTTCGTGAAGAAAAATTTTCAATCCGAGGTCTCCTTTTATTTCTTTTCCCTTGAGTTTTGAAATTTTTTTAGGGGTGCCACGTGGCCGCTCCAGGGCGTGCCACGTGGCACCCCCACTTCCTCTCTCCCAAACCGCCGGGTCACGTGCCCAGCACGTGACCCCATCTCCTCCTACCTCCAACCGATTCCTCCCCAACCCCAAAACGGCTGCCTCCCCATCTCCCTACCACCTGCAACGGCCATCACCCCGCGTAACGCCTCCACCTTGCACGGCTGCTCGAAACCGTCGCTCCGCCTCCTCGTCTTTACGTTATCAAACACCCTATAAAGCCTGAAGGACCGCCTCCATCTTCCCTATCCGCCATTCTGCGAAGAAGGAGGGCCACCAGCCTCGAAGCCCTCTAGGTGACAGCTCGAGGGAGATTATCGAGTGCGACGACGGCCTAATCCATCACAGGCGAGATCCGGCGGCTGTGCAGCCACCGTAGCAGCCGCTCCCCGCTGCTGCTGAGCCTCCGGTCTAGCCATCCGTCGAGGTGAAGATCAGGCCCAGGTCTCTAGACCTCCAGCCAACTGCGGCTATCGCTCCAGGTAAACATTTTTTTCTCATTTTTTAGTCTCCTTCCCTGTCCATTTCATCTTCATTCTTCCCCAAGTTTCTCTGCTATATTCTTGTCTGTAACCAAACCTCCTTCCTCGGTGCTTGATTCGAAACCCAACCCCGCCAACGATTTCGCCCTCCTCTCCACATCTTTTCGTGTTCTTGCTACCTATACCAGACCTCCCCTCATCTCCGGCTGATCCCGCAGTCAGAGTTCTAGCTCCTGATTCCCCCGCATTAGGAGCTCCACTCGTAATCTCTGATTCCGACGACACCACGCACAGCTCCCTACATCTGCGTAGGAACTGTTCTTCCATCTATTACCGACCCTCATCTGCACAACGATGAGCAGCAGATGTCTCCACCTTTTGTACAGGTGAGCTGCTCGTTGTCACATGTAGCACCCACACAACGTTCACAGAAAAAAAATTCCCATCTCCATGTCCGTCACTGTTCTACTTACTACAAATTTCCCCTTAATCTAATTTACATTTTTATCTTGTGCAACCATTCTAATCTGAGTAATTCTTCTCTCCATTCAGCAAGAGCATACTGCGTACAGCATTTGAAAAACAAATTGATGTAATGTTTTATTGTCACCACCAGATCTGATGTATTTGACTGCTACTCAAAATAGGATAAGATTCATCCAGTATCTTTGTATGAATGTGTGTTGAAACCTTGATTAGATCCACTACAGCATTGAAATAGACGTGGTCAATGGAGTTTACTCTTTTCTTTCCTTGAATTTAACATTGATGATGTACTATGATCCATTCTGATTGCAAGGTCGGTAGGGATTTTTATTACCACCTGAGTGACATTAAACATCTTGTGTTGGAAGTTCATCTGATTCATGACTCTAGATTTTTTTTTTAAAGATGCTTCATATATTTGAATGACATGACGTTTTTGGCCTAATTGTGCTGATTGGAATTTGATCCACTCATGCTTTTGTTTTAAGTAACGTGTAGAAGAAAAAGGAGGGGCATAATTAGAGCATTGTGTGTTTTTTGGAAATCTAATCACAACCCGATTCTTTGTGGATCGAGGTCAATCAACTACCTGCAGATGCTTACTCACTGAGAAAATTCCAAGGAGCACCTTCGTCTTAGCGGATCTGAGGAGATACGAGGAACTCAACAACGCAACCATCTGAAGGGATTTCAGAATACTCAAAACCCCTTTTCCGAGTTACACCATCAACATCAATATGCTACAAAGCTAACACGAACCAGCCAACGCACACCACAAATCGCTTCAGGTACCGGACCCGCCACCGAACCTTGACCTGGTCACGTGCAAGAGGCACTTGGTCTGGGAATGTTGCAGAAAGCCCCAGTCGCCTTCCAAAAGTGCACTGAAGTCTAGCACGTGAAAAATTCACGTGATCTAAAGTAATTTGCGCACGGGTCCCTCCAGCTCTCCATTATTGCAAATATACGCTCATTGGTTAAACTACCAGGAACCTCCTCCAGCTTGTGCGATTTACAGATAAGCCCCTTTAGAGACCTCATTGAGAAGAAACTCTTTATTTTTATTACATTTTAGTCCCTGGATATTCAATTGAGCATATCTTTCTTATACGAACTCTGATTTTTACGCTCAATATGTTGTTTTGAAACTTATTCTTTGCTCTTTCATATTATATGTCTTGTTACAAATCTAGGGTTGGTCATTGATAAGTAATTTGAAACTCTTGATACATGCAGGCTTATTTATGACATTTTGTGCATTACTTGATTGAGAATATTACTGATCGATTTTGCAGGGAAGTGATAAAGGATATTGAAAATTTGTTTAATCTTCTTGCGATGATTGGAATGTATTAGATTAAGGAAGTATTCAAGCAAGGGCTCCTTTAAGGAAGAAGAATTATTGATCATATTTTAGGAGTAAATTTTTGCAGGAGTACAGCTTGATCTATTAATCTGCTTGCCTGCATTTGGATTTCAATTGACTTGATTTGTGATTTAATTTCACTTTGAGGATACTGATCAAAAGTATATTAAATTAAAAATTCATAATTCACAGATCGTGAGCTTAATTCTCTCTCTATCTTTTTTTTCTTCTTTGTATCAATTTGCTTCTCATTGTTTTGTATTATAGTTTCCCACACAAAAATTAGTTGAGCAATTATTTAATTATTTAATTTGATTTAAAATTGCGCAACTAAGAATCACCGTTCCCTGAATTCGACCTTGGTACACTTGCCAAGTAAAAACATTCCACAACATTCAAAGATTGTGGTATTTTGATCGACCGATTTCTGCCTCCTATACTACAATTATCGATTATTAAAGAGGCGAATTTCGTGTTCATCAGCCATCCGCCCAAGGGCCCCATCCGCATTTAAACTCCAAACCGCCTCCTTAACCTCATCTACCGAGAAAGAAGAAATCAACGAATCCACCTGCTCCATCGGAAGGGTCGTCACCCCTCTCCCTAGCCACCCCCAGCCACTATCACTCTTCCGTCGAGAGACCGCGGCAAAGTGATCCCTCAGCGCCTTTCCAAGCTCTGCCTCCACCGCAACCCGCACCCCATCCACCTCTAAATCCTACAAGAAATTCTTTCGCCTTCTCCCCGAGGCCACGGTATGGAAAAAACACATGTTAGCGTCACCCTCCCTAAGCCAATGCTGTCGCGACCGTTGGCTCCACTCCACCTCCTCCTTTTTATCTTCCAGGAGCAATGCCGCCAGACAGAAGTCTCTTTCCGCACTCTCCTCCGAAGAGAGACCCCTATCATCATCAACTGAATCCAAGCGGGAAACGACTGCCTGAGCCTCCGCTCTAGAAGCCCTTCTCCTTGCCCTGACCTCCCTCTCGAAGGCCATGAGAACAGAACGCAGATGAGCCAGTTTAGCCGCGAACCTAGCAATAGCGGAGCCATCCGCCTGCATCGCACTCCAGGACTCGGCAACCAAATCCCTGAATCCTCTTTCGAGGAGCCAGCATTTCTCGAATCTGAAGTAGAATCTTCCCCTCCCGCCCTCCTCCAAAGACCAAAGGATTGGAGTGTGATCCGAACGCGCCCGCGGAAGGGCCGAAGCCCGAGAAAGGGGAAAACTATCCACAAGTTGTTGCGATAAGAGGAAATGATCCAGTCTCGACTTAGCGCGCACGTTGCGCCAAGTATACTTGCAGCCCGCGATGTCAAAGATGGAAAGGCCCAGGTTGTGCATCACCCGCCGAAACTCCTCAGACCCTTGCTCACGGCCACCCATACCATGCGGACGATCGTCCGCCAGCAGTGTCAAGTTCAGATCGCCCCAAGAAGCCACGCCTCTCCACCGAAATCACGCCCCAGCAGTTCAAGATCTTTGACCAAAGACCGACTATCACCTCCAGTAGGACCATAAACATTAGATACCCGGATAAAGTCCCCTTCGTCCCGTCGACAAAGAGACACAGAGAGGCAGTACTGAGACCGGGACTCAGCCAATAGATCAAATAGCTCAGTCCTCCAGCCTGTAAGCAGGCCCCCAGCCGTACCCCTGGGCCCTAGCGCCCAGTCTCGCGACGCCAAAACGACCGCCCCTACAAAGAGTCGACACATCTGCAGCCCGACCATCATCCAATTTGATCTCTTGCAAGAGGAAGATATCAGCCCCAGCCTCAGAAATGAGGTTGTTGACACACATCTGCTTATCTGGGCGTCCCAGACCTCTGACGTTCCAGGATAGAAGCTTTCGACATGGGTCACATGCTGACTTCTTAGGGAGGACCAGGCCAAGGCGGACAGCGATGGACCTATCCAGCGCCCGAAACCTGTTGGATGTGGCCAGTAGCACCTTCTGCAACGGGGACGAGTCGTCTCCCTCCACGGACCGCAGGAGTTCCAGTCTTCTAGCTCGTATGGTTGATGTGTGTCTTTCATACTGCGCTCCAAATCTCGTAACCCATCCCTCTTGTTGCTCGCTTTCCACCTGTGCCCACATAGGATCCGGCAGCGCAATAGCCCCATCAGCAACAGCTGTCGACGACGAATCCCCCGTCTCAGGCTGCTCCGCCTTATCGAGCGTCACCGGAGGGGAGTCCCGTACCTCCTCATCGAGCTTCTCCGGTGGGGAAACCCACTGTGCCTGGGCCGCACCGGTCATCATGAGCAAGGTTGAGATCGCCGCAGTGGTCTCAGCCTATGTTTCCGTCGTAGCCCTCTGGCTTGCCAGCGGACGGACGAAGATATCGGGCCCCAACTCACATGGGCCCTCACTTCCTTGCCAAAGAGGAATCCCCGCTTTGTCCCTGAGCATCCGTTTCGAGCACTTCCGAACCAGCTCAGTACCCACAACGGAAGTATCCAAGCCCTCACCGCTCACGGACCGACTCGAACCGAATCTCTGGCCCGACCCGAAGATCCGCGAAGGCTGAAGATCCCCTTGCTAAAAGAATCACTAACCTTCGAGTCTCGAACCGCACGTTCGGGATTTGCCTTTGGACCGAGAGGACGGTTCCGTGCTCCTCAACGCTTCAACTCCTGTCGGTTTCGCTTCCCTGGAGAACATTGGGCAACTGTTCGGCTCCCGATCAACGTCTGGCTCTTCTGTTTACCCCGGTAGCACCGCAGCCGCCTCCACCCTTAGTCGATCTAACCCCGCCGGGGCCTGGGGATTCTGAACTGGGGCCGCCCCCCCAGCCACCTCAGGAACCAAAGGAGCCTCGCGCTGCCCGGCCCAGCCGCCGAGCCCTGCAGAAGCGTCAGCAAGATGAACAAGGATGGGCAGCCCTTGACCGAGAGATATCTCCATCCAAGAACCACCTCTGAGATTTCCTTAACTTTGACAACCGGGTCTAGCGGCTTACCGGGTCTACTTCCCGAGTTGACCACTTCTAGCACCTCCGCGACTCCACGAAGCAGCACGCGAAGGTCCTCCGGGCCACGAAAGCCAACCGAGGCCCCCGAGATGGATATGAGAGACACAGCCTTCAGGCGAGCCACACCATCCGAGAACCTCGGCATACGCCATTTCAGAAGGGAGCTCCCTTCCTTCGAACGCCGCAGGAGCTCACATTTCTCTATATCTTCTCTTGTCAAACCCTAATGTAGAGGAGCTTACCCACCATTTCTCTATATCTTCTCTTGTCAACTTCCTCGGTATCATTATCATATAATTTCATGCTTGGATCCATAGGAGTACTCGCGGGTCTACACCCAACCATACCGGTCTCAACAAGTGAATCTGTAATATATTTCCTTTGGGTCATCACAAGACCCTGTGTATTCCTGGCAAACTCCAACCCCAGAAAATATCGTAGAGTGCCCAGATCCTTCGTAACAAACTGACGGCCCAAAATTGCTTTTGCCATCTTTATCCCCTGAGCATCATCTCCTATAACTAAAATGTCATCAATATACACCATGATGACAACCGTACCTCTAGGAGTCTTCTGGATGAACGACGAGTGATCCGCATTTGATCTCTTGAATCTGTGTTGTTCAATCAGATGGGAAAGCTTATGAAACCATGCCCTTGGGCCCTGTTTAAGACCATATAGTGCTTTATGAAGTCTACACACCATATGATTCCCCCCCTCAGCAGCGAACCCCGGGGGCTGCTGCATGTAGACTTCTTCCTGCAGATCACCATAAAAGAAGGCATTCTTAACATCAAGTTGAAACAAGGGCCAGTCACGTGCCACAGCAACAGACAGTAGGATACGAAGGGTGGAATGATGAGCAACAGGTGAAAAAGTATCCATATAATCCACACCATATGTCTAAGTGAAGCCTCGCACCACTAGCCTTGCCTTGTAACGGTCAAGACTACCATTTGCATGATACTTAACTGTAAACACCCATTTGCAGCTAACAACAGACGCTCCTAAGGGAGAAGGAATCAAGCTCCATGTATCCCATGATTGTTGGGTAGTCATCTCCTCCTCCATAGCAGAACATCAACAGTCAATCTTCAAGGCATCCTAATAATTCCGTGGTATCTCCACGGTCGATAAAGCCAAAGAAAATTTCTGAAAATCCCCTATAAAACGATGAAAGGAAACATGGGAGGCAAGGGGATATGATGCACAAGACTGTTTCTGCTACCGTATAGCAATAGGAACATCCAGATCATCACCCAATGTCTTCACCGGTTCATATTCCTCCTGCAATGATGATCCATGCACATGCATACTATCCGACCCACCATTAGTAATAGCATCTAAACATACCTGAGGAGCATGGGATGAGTGGCGTGCAACATGAGCAGGACCCGACGGACGTGTGTAATATTTAGGTAGGAGCGAGATAGTCTTGGTGGTGGTGGCGAGGGTGGTGGTGGTGGTCGAGATGATGTTGGTGTGACAACAGGGACAGGAACATACGTTGGTGGATTCAGAGTAGCAGGAGGTGGAACATAAACCTCATCAGTAGAAGTGGATGATGCCAACCTGTCACCTGCAGGTGAGAAGTACATAACAGACTCAAAAATTGTAACATCAGCACTGACAAAGTATTTCCTATTGACTGGATCATAGCAACGGTAGCCCTTTTGAGTCCGAGAGTAACCCACAAAGACACACTTGACAGCCCTACGTGAGAGCTTGTCAAGTCCAGGAGACAAGTGGTGAACAAAGGCCACAGCACCAAACACACGAGGGGTAAGTGAGAATAATTCCTTATCGGGAAAGATAACAGAAAGAGGAATTTGCTCACCAAGAATCGAGGAGGGCATACGATTCACAAGGTAATAGGTTGTAAGTATTGCTTCTCCCCAAAAAGAAATAGGTGCACAACTCTAGATAAGTAGGGTTCGAGTAATATCAAGAAGATGACGATGTTTTCTCTCTGCAACTCCATTTTGCCGAGATGTGTAAGCACATGTGGTTTGATGAATAATGCCTCTTGACGAGAAGAAGTGTGAGAGAGAACGAGTGCAAAATTCCAAAGCATTGTCCATACAAACATATTTAACATGAGAGGAAAAAACATTTTACACTTCAATTATAAGATTTCGAATAACATTTCCTACTTCAGATTTATTTTTTAACAAAAAGATCCATGACAAGCGAGAGAAATCATCAACGACTACAAGATAAAACATGTGTCCCTGATGATTAGGAACACGACTCGAACCCCAAATATCGACACGAAGTAAATCAAACGGGGAGCTACTGCTCCGACACTAATGACTAGGAAAGCTATGAAGGATATTGAGAATCCTCAAGAGCATCACGGAAGTGTGACAATCGCATCTTATGCGATCGGGGCGACTAGTCGCACTAGTCGCAAGGTGCAGCGGAATTTAAAAAATAAAAATCATATGATGAAAACACATGATTACAAGAACAATTCTTGGATCGTTTCATCGAACCACAAAGTATTAGAAATACCTCTTAAAGCGTGGTTGCGATCACGAGATCTCTAAAGCAAGAGATCCTCCTGGCTCAAGTCCGATCTATGAAGACAGCACTTGCGGGCGCGATGATGAGACGTGTGACTCCTGTAATTCTTGACGAAGATCCAAGCCTCGAGTCCCATGATTTCGTCCAACGAAATCCATCGTCTTCCTCTAGAGCAAGCAGCCCCAAAGAAGATGGAGATCCTCGAGTAGTCGAAGTAGAAGGCAAGAACCTCTCTCTCAAAGCACAAGATGGACGGCCACCTTAGAGAGAGAGAGACGGTGAGAATGAGAGAAAGAGAGTAGAGTAGGCGTGTACTCTATGGTATTGTGTATTCCAAAAGGGCTAGGGTTGCCCTCCTTATATATTAGTTTGGGATCCAATGGATCTCAATCCATGGCATACATAGATCCAACGGCTATGATAATCCATGTGTCAGTCAACGGCCATGATCGTTTTTGGTTAAAAATCAACAACATTAATTTATATCAAATCAAACACAATTTAGTTTAACATAAATCAATTATTAAGAGATAACAAGATAACAAAATAAGAGAGACAACAAATCACCCCTAAAAAATAGGGGGCATCACCTATAACTAAGTCATTGGTGACGCCACCCCTTTTTTTGGTGGTGTTTTTGTCTCCTTTTTATTTTATCCTATTATTTCTTAATAAATTGCAATAACTTTTATTGCAATAATATCCACCAAATTAATTCCAAATTAATTTGTGAATATTTCAATCATGCCATTGAAAAATATGTGAACCATATTCACATCCCAAACTAATTTGTAAATTACATTTCCAATAAATTAATTAATGTGAATCCAATCCACATTAATAATTAACAAATGCTATTTACAAAGTTTCTCTCTCTCTGATATATTATAAATCCCATTTATAATATACACGGATATTATGGATAGCACTATCCATGATTTGCTTTTCCTTGATAATTAATTCTCATTTAATTATTTTAGATAATCATTCTCACAATATGAATCTCATTCATATTATACTTGATAATTAAATCTCATTTAATAATTAAGACCTTCTTACTTGGATACAAAATTCATCATAGAAATTACTCCTAAACTCCTTCAGGAATAATGTGCTTTCTCCGCAGATACTTGGAGATAAGGACAAGATGATTGTATTATTCCACGTATAGTGACTTGGATGTTGAGATCTCATCTCAAATCCAGATCCAACGGACCTCCCATAGATGCTTGATTAAATCAAGTCCGTATACTTAATTTTCTCATTGCATCTGAATCTCATTCAGATCAATGTCTAACACTTGGACCAAGATCAAGTTACTTCTCTACTGAGAGGAGTCACTAAAATCCAGACCTGTTTCATCACTCCCTCGAACTGGAAGTGTCATGGCTATACAATCGTTTATGATCACATCACCCTCAGGTATTCCCAATACCTGCACATCTTGCATACTGGAAGACCAATGATCAACCCAAACATGAAGATCTATTTTACACTGTCTTCTACAGGGTTTGATCACCAAGTTTCTCAATCTTAGTCATTGGGATTTGGTATCGATCAGATGCTTTCCCAAAGCATATATCATACCTTCAAATTCTTGTCATGCTTCCAAAGCACGACGACCATGCATGGAATTTGATCGGTCCCAATACCTCATGAGTGAGCTCATGTCTTCCGGTTCATAAGTGAACATGTATAATCGCTTTGAGAGATCGTATTACTCATATGCCCTTATATGCACACCAGCTCGTCGGTGTATACACCTTGGTTAGGTCATCAACCTAATGGTCTACGAAATATACATACTCAGACATATAGTAACACATCTGTCTCCGGTCAGAGGATGCGTGCCTATGGTGTGACAGCTTTCAACATAGGGCTTAGGTTATCTCGATCTCGCTAAGTCAACCCATTGACCTAGAATCTGACACCTCCGAATCACTATTCCCATGCGCAGGGCCTGCATCAAGAGGTCGGTCAGATATCAGCCTATGTGAGAAAGGATTGCCATCTCCTACTCAGGCTGGAGGTCATCTCTTAATAATCATTTGACGATGCTTGATGAGTCTTATATCTAACCCATTAGATATTCATCCAAGCACCAGCCTCTATGATTCATCTAATGAATCAAAAGCTATATGACTATCAAGACGGCCATGGTACATAACCCTAATTGTACAGAGGGACCTTATAGTGCATTCATTCACTTAATTTCAGAAATGGAGTGAATAATCAATAACTTTTATTGATAGAACATATTTATTATAATAACATTTATTGTAAGAATAGTTCGCCTCGGGCTCATATGGCTAACAATCTCCCACTAGTCCTCAGAACCATTCAGGAACAATCCTTAAACCCATACTTATTACATGTTGGTCGAAAACCTTCTGCATCAGAGGTTTGGTAAGAAGATCAGCAACGCTGTCGGCAGAGGCCACCTTGGTGATGATGATATCACCACGCTTTTGAAACTCCCGAATAATGTGGTATTTCCTTTCCACGTGCTTGCTCTTTTAATGCCATATAGATTCCTTTGCCTGGGCAATAGCTCTTGTGTTATCGCAGAGTAACAGGCTGGAAGTATTAGAGGAAACTACGCCAAGATCCAAGATGAACTTGCGCAACCACACCGCCTCCTTTGCAGCATCCGATGCGGCAATGTATTCGGCTTCTGTTGTTGAATCCGTCGTAGTGTCCTGCTTCTTGCTTCTCCAGCTCACAGCACCACCGTTCAACAGGAATACAAACCCTGATGTCGACTTTCGATCATCAATATCCGACTGGAAGTCTGAATCTGTATATTCCAAGACTTAGAGATCACCATCTCCGTAGACCAAGATGTAATTTTGCGTCCGTCTTAGATATTTGAATATGTTCTTTATTGCATTCCAATGTTGCTCTCTATAGCAGGATTGGTAACGACTTACCACTCACACTTCATGCCAGATGTCTGGCCTAGTACACATCATGGCATACATTAAGCTTCCTACAGCTGATGCATAGGGGCATCCAGCCATGGCCTCTTTTCCTCAACACTTTGAGGAGCCATCCCTTTAGACAGATGGATACCATGTCTTAAGGGGAGGAATCCTTTCTTGGAACTATCGATACGGAATCGTTCAAAAATCTTCTTAATGTATCCATGTTGTGACAATCCCAATATCTTCTTTTCTCGGTTTCTGAACAACTTCAGGCCTAAGATATAAAAGGCTTCTCCAAGATCTTTCATCTCGAAGGTATAAGATAGCCAAATCTTCACACTGGTCATCATTCATGTATCATTCTCTATGATAAGGATATCAACTACGTAAAGCACGATGAACACAATGGCGCTCCCACTAAGCTTCTTGTACACACAAGATTCATCAGGATTCTGCACAAAATTATAACTCTTTATGGTTTTGTCAAATCTGATGTTCTAGCTACGAGAAGCTTGTTTGAGCCCATAGATGGATTTCTTTAGCTTGCATACTTTTCCATCCTCAACTATGAAGCCCCGGGGATGCTCCATATAGATATCCTCCTCGAGGTATCCATTAAGGAAAGCTGTCTTGACGTCCATCTACTAGATGTCGTAGTCAAGAGATGCAGCTATAGCTAGCAGTGTCCTGATGGACTTAAGCATAGCCACAGGAGAGAACGTTTCATCGTAGTCGATGCCTTCTCTCTGTGTGTAGCCCTTGGCTACGAGCCGTGCCTTGAAAGTCTCTACTTTCCCATCAGGTCCCCTTTTCTCTTGAAGATCCATTTACACCCAATGGGTTTTACCCCTTTAGGTGGATCCTCTAGGGTCCATACACCATTCTTATGCATGGAGTCAATCTCTGACTTCATTGCTAGCATCCATCTATCCATGTCATGATCCGCGAGTGCTTCATCAAATGAAGTAGGATCATTGTCAGTTTCACTTGACACATGGAATCCATACCTTTCAGGTGGTGCAACCACCCTCGAACTCCTTCGAAGAGGTATGGGTGTTTCATCTTCATTTATCTCTTTAGTTTATGGTTCAGGAATCTCAGAATCCTCAGGGGATTCAATGAGTTCCTCTACTTCATTTCCATCTTGATCTTTAAGGAAATCATCCTCTAGAAATTTCACATCTCTAGAGACAAAAACCTTTTGGGTCTCAGGGTCATAAAGTTGATATCCAATACCATCTCTAACATACCCAATGAAGTAGCACTCACAAGTGCGAGATTCTACCTTATTTGCATCCACATTCTTCACATGGACCAAGCAACCCCAAACCCTCAAGTGATTAACACTAGGTTTGGTTCCATACCAGAGCTCATGAGGAGTCTTAGGCACAGATTTGCTAGGAATCTTATTCAGGATATACATTGCAGTCTCTACTGCATATCCCCAGAAACTAAGAGGTAAACGTGATTTGCTTATCATTAAACGGACCATGTCCATGATGGTCCTTTTGCGTCTTTCAGCAACACCATTAAGTTGGGGAGTTTCAGGGGTAGTGAGATTGGAGATAATTCCATTTTCTTTAAGGTATCCCTTGAATTCATCTGAGAGGTATTCGCCACCTCGGTCAGATCGAATTCGTTTAATCTTCCTATCGGTTTGGTTCTCACCAAAGCCTTAAACTCTTTGAACTTTTCAAAGGTTTCAGATTTATGACGTAGTAGGAGGATAAACCCGTATCGCGAATGGTCATCAATAAACGTCAAATAATATCGATATCCATTTCGAGTCGCGGTACTGAAGGGACCGCATACATCAATATGTATTAGGTCAAGAATACCTTCGCATCTCATAACCTTGTTACGGAAAGGCATCCTGGTCATTTTACCTCGAATGCAATGTTCACAGATAGGTAAAGATTGGACCTGTAGAAAATCTAAGGGTCCATCCTTTATCAATCTATTGATCCTATCAACAGATAAATGACCAAGCCCTTGATGCCAAATCATATTCGAATGACTTCCATTCTCCCTGGATCTTTTAGGTTTTTATTAGTGGTAGTGACATTCATGACACATTCATAATTGCACAATTCATAGAGTCCACTAGAAGTCAAAACACCATCCGTAATAAATTTATCATATTGATTAATGACTAACTTATTACAGAAAAGGAAGGAATATCCATGTCTAACAAGCTTAGATACAGATATCAAATTCCTCCTGACTTCAGGTACATAAAGACACTCTTCAAGAACTAAGACTCGACCACTAGATAACGATAGTCGCCAGGTCTCAATGGCTACTGCTGCAACACTTGCATCAGATCCCATCTGGATGACTATCTACCCTTGCTCCAGATTCCTAGTTTCCTGAAACAAATGCAACGAATTGCATACATGAACAGAAGCACCAGAATCTACAACCCAACTTCCTTCTCGTCCAACGAGAAAGCTAGTTTAAATGATAAAACTAGATTTCATACCTGCTGGGGTTTACCATTGTCAGAAGACTTCAGGTATTCTGGGCAGTTACGCCAGCACATAAGAGATGCGCTCCGCAGATAGGACAAGATCCAAATTTCAAATCCAATCCGAATAATTTGGTCCGGTCAACTGGTTGACCTCCAGGAGCCTGCTCAGTGGGTTCATGGACTTCATTTTCTGAAATTAAGAATGCACTATATTAGAACATATAATTAATTATATAATCATTTTAAAAATATTTGATTAAGGCATTTTAAATCAAATTTGTCTTGTTATGTCAACTTTGAAAGATTATTCCCTAATCGTCTTTCAAAGTAAGAGATATACTTACCGCTATATCTCAAGCAAGATCTGGGATCTCCTCTCTATTTTTATCACATCCCAATAATATGTGACTCGAATAAAGAGAAGCGGGAACACATTTTGCCTTGCAAGTCCAACTTGCATTTCCCAATTCGGTCTTAACACCCGAGCCCACCACCCCAAAGATGATGTTGACCCGTTGCTAATTGAACCAACCGTCAACAGGCGTAATACTCGCTATACGCAATCCAATATCGCCCCAATAATATGAGGACCCGATATTGGGGTCACTACGTATACGGCCTTACTCTTTCGAGAAGCAAAGAACCCGATCCAAATAATTGTATACAGGATCTGTCACTTCGGACAGGCGTCTCCTATATACAACTTTTGGCGACGAAATTCTTTGCCTTGACGGGAGACCATGGATGTTACTTATGTGATCCTCTACCTCTTATTCAAATTGAAATAATTAATTATCGTGAATCATATTCACATAATTAATTATTCCAAGAGAAATACACATCTATTCATAATAGAGTGATTTAATAGGATATAATTAATTTAATCACATTAAATTAATTATCAATCTAGTTTTCAATCAACAAACTTTGAATTTTACTTGAATAGTAGGTATAATCTCAAAGTATGTATTATTTCGAATTTTAATAATTAGAAAAATATACTTTGATTTCTCCGGCATGATCGAGTCCCTACCCGTTGTCATGACCAGTACCGGCAAGAGTGGGACGGACCACATACGTTGCAAACCGCTACCCCAATGCTCTCCGACTAGACACCATATCCACTGTAGGAAAGGATAATGCCAAATAGATCATCATGTACTTTGAGATGCTCATCGGTTTTTCAACCAAAATTATACCATATAATATACATCAAAACAATTTTGATTATATTATAAGGAGATTTGCTAAACAAATCCCCAATCCTATTCAAGCAAGAGAGTTTTACATGTAAAAGTTGTCCTACAACTATTGTAGGATGACCTAGGGTTTTTCATGAAAACAATGTTTGTTGATGATTTCATATTCACCAATGATCAAGATCAATTATCTTATCATTATGGTTAGTGGGATGTCATTCAAGGAATTGATTATCATCTTTAAACATTTCACAAATATTTATCAATAACCAATTTCAGAAAATTAACAATTAATTTTCATCAACATGTTTGAATGATTACCACAACGTTCATGATCAAGTTTGTCAATTTCCAGCAGTGACCCCTAATCACTAAAATTAACTTATCTTGATCAAGTTTGGCAGGAGGCTGATGTTGCTTGGTGCTGCTTTGATGAATTTCAGACCTTATGGAATTCGATTCACGCTAATAGGGCCAGACCAAGGAGGGAGCGGCGGTATCCCATGGCTATTCTCAGGGCGATCTGGCGTGGAAGGAACGACCTGCTGTTCTCGGGTCAAAGGTTTTATAAGGAGAACTTGGGGTTTTTGGCAAAGAGGCTGGTAGATGACTGGGTGTTGTAATGCTCTGTGTGGTGCGTCTTTTAGGTGTCGCAGTTATATCTTTTTGTAGTTCTCCTTTTGGTTATGAATAAATTTTGATGGGACGGACACCATCGAGTGTTTCCCCCTACCCTGCAGACTTTCAAAAAAAATTAAATCCAAAAATAGCCAAATCAGTTTCCTAAGATTGCCAACTTGATTTACAACAGAACCTAAGTGATATTTCACGCATTTCGAGGCGCATCAAAACCGTAATTAACAAATTAATCACGTTCAGATTTGTTGTTCCCGCAACAGTGAATACATGCTTATTCAAAAGGCCATATCTCGAGCAAATGAAATCCAAATTTCATAGACTCAGATCCTACGGTTTCCTTATTTAATGAAGAACAAAATCCAATTGAATATTTTGTGTTTAAACAATTTAAACAGTGCCAAAAATAAATTAGACAGAGGTGCGAAAATTGAAATGCGATAAAACTTTCGCGACCCTTTCAAACCCAAGTCGTCCTAGGTTCATGGATCATATCCAAAACCTTTTTCAACCTGGCTCTGATACCACTTGAAGGGTATTGAGAATCCTCAAGCGCATCACGGAAGCGTGACGATTGCATCTTATGCGATTGGGGCGACTAGTCGCACTAGTCGCAAGGTGCGGCGGAATTTAAAAAATTTAAATCATATGATGAGATCACATGATCACAAGAACGATTCTTGGATCGTTTCATCGAACCACAAAGTATTAGAAATACCTCTCGAAGCGTGGTTGTGATCACGAGATCTCTAAAGCAAGAGATCCTCCTGGCTCAAGTCCGATCTACGAAGACAGCACTTGCGGGTGCGATGATGAGACGCGTGACTCTCGCAATTCTTGACGAAGATCCAAGCCTCGAGTCCCCTGATTTCGTCCAAAAAAATCCGTCGTCTTCCTCTAGAGCAAGCAGCCCCAAAGAAGATGGAGATCCTCGAGTAGTCGAAGTCGAAGGCGAGAACCTCTCTCTCAAAGCCCAAGATGGACGGCCACGTTAGAGAGAGAGACAGACGGCGAGAATGAGAGAGAGAGAGAGTAGAGTAGAGTAGGTGTGTACTCTATGGTGTTGTGTATTCCAAAAGGGCTAGGGTTGCACTCCTTATATATTAGTTTGGGATCCAATGGATCTCAATCCATGACATACATAGATCCAACGACTGTAATAATCCATGTGTCAATCAACGGCCATGGCCGTTGTTGGTTAAAAACCAATAACATTAATTTATATCAAATCAAACACAGTTTAATTTAACATAAATAATTTATTAAGAGATAACAAGATGATAAAATAAAAGAGACAACAAATCACCCCTAAAAAATAGGGGGCGTCACCTATGACTAAGTCATTGGTGACGCCACCCTTTTTTTGTGGTGTTTTTGTCTCCTTTTTATTTTATCCTATTATTTCTTAATAAATTGCACTAACTTTTATTGCAATAATATCCAATAAATTTATTCCAAATTAATTTGTGAATATTTCAATCATGTCAATGAAAAATATGTGAATCATATTCACATCGCAAAGTAATTTGTAAATTACATTTCCAATTAATTAATTAATGTGAATCCAATCCACATTAATAATTAACAAATGCTATTTACAAAGTATCTCTCTCTCTGATATATTATAAATCCCATTTATAATATACACAGATATTATGGATAGCACTATCCATGATCTGCTTTTCCTTGATAATTAAATCTCATTTAATTATCTTGGATAATCATTCTCACAATATGAATCTCATTCATATTATACTTGGTAATTAAATCTCATTTAATCATCAAGACCTTCTTACTTGGATACAAAATTCATCACAGAAATTATTCCTGAACTCCTTCAGGAATAATGTGCTTTCTCCGCAGATACTTGGAGATAAGGACAGGGTGATTGTATTGTTCCACTTCTAGTGACTTGGATGTTGAGATCTCATCTCAAATCCAGATCTAACGGGCCTTCCATAAATGCTTGAGTAAATCAAGTCCGTATACTTAATCTTCTCATTGCATCTGAATCTCATTCAGATCTATGTCCAACACTTGGACCAAGATCAAGTTACTTCTCCACTGAGAGGAGTCACTAAAATCCAGACATATTTCAACACTCCCTCGGACTAGAAATGTCATGGTTATACAATCGTTTATGATCATATCACCCTCTGGTATTCCCAACACATCCTGCATACTGGAAGACCAATGATCAACCCGAAGATGAAGATCTATTTTACACTGTCTTCTTCAGGGTTTGATCACCAAGTTTCTCAATCTTGGTCATTGGGATTTGGTATCGATCAAATGCTTTCCCAAAGCATATATCATACCTTCAAATTCTTGTCATGCTTCCAAAGCACGACGACCATGCATGGAATTTGATCGGTCCCAATACCTCATGAGTGAGTTCATGTCTTCCGGTTCATAAATGAACCTGTATGATCCCTTTGAGAGATCATATTACTCATATGCCCTTATATGCACACCAGCTCGCAGGTGTATGGACCTTGGTTAGGTCATCAACCTAATGGTCTGCCAAATGTACATACTCAGACATACAGTAACACATCTATCTCCGGTCAGAGGATGCGTGCCTATGCTGTGACAGCTTTCAACATGGGACTTAGGTTATCCCGATCTCGCTAAGTCAACTATTGACCTAACTAATCTGACACCTCTGAATCACTATTCCCATGCAGAGGACCTGCATCAAGAGGTCGGTCAGATATCAGCCTATGTGAGAAAGGATTGCCATCTCCTACTCAGGCTGGAGATCATCTCTTAATAATCATTTGACGGTGCTTGATGAGTCCTCTATCTAACCCATTAGATATTCATCCAAGCACCAGCCTCTATGATTCATCTAATGATTCAACAGCTACATGATTATCAAGACGGCCATGTTACATAACCCTAATTGTACAGAGGGACCTTATAGTGCATCCATTCACTTAATTTCAGAAAGGGAGTGAACAATCAATAACTTTTATTGATAAAACATATTTATTACAATAACATTTATTGTAAGAATGGTTTGCCTCGAGCTCACATGGCTAACAATCTCTCACTAGCCCTCAGAACCATTCATGAATAGTCCTTAAACCCATACTCATTACATACTGGTCGAAAACCTTCTGCGTCAGAGGTTTGGTAAGAGGATCTACAACGTTGTCGGCAGAGGCCACCTTGGTGATGATGATATCACCACTCTTTTGAATCTCCCGAATGATGTGGTATTTCCTTTCCACGTGCTTGCTCTTTTGATGCCATCTGGGTTCCTTTGCCTGGTCAATAGCTCCCGTGTTATCGCAGAGTAACGGGATGGGAGTATCAGAGGAAACTACGCCAAGCTCCAAGATGAACTTGCGCAACCACACCGCCTCCTTTGCAGCATCCGATGCGGCAATGTATTTGGTTTTTGTTGTTGAATCTGTCGTAGTGTCCTGCTTCTTGCTTCTCCATCTCACAGCACCACCGTTCAACAGGAATACAAACCCTGATGTCGACTTTCGATCATCAATATCCGACTGGAAGTCTGAATCTGTATATCCCAAGACTTGAAGATCACCATCTCCGTAAACCAAGATGTAATCTTGCGTCCGTCTTAGATATTTGAATATGTTATTTACTGCATTCCAGTGTTGCTCTCCATATCAGGATTGGTAACGACTTACCACTCCCGCTCCATGGCAGATGTCTGGCCTAGTACACATCATGGCATACATTAAGCTACCTACAGTTGATGCATAGGGGCATCCAGACATAGCCTTCTTTTCCTCAACACTTTGAGGAGCCATCCCTTTGGACAGATGGATACCATGTCTTAAGGGGAGGAATCCTTTCTTGGAACTATCCATACGGAATCGTTCAAGAATCTTCTTAATGTATCTATGTTGTGACAATCCCAATATCCTCTTTTCTCGGTTTCTGAACAACTTCAGGCCTAAGATATAAGAGGCTTCTCCAAGATCTTTCATCTCGAATGTATGAGATAGCCAAATCTTCACACTGGTCATCATTCATGTATCATTCCCTATGATAAGGATATCATCTACGTAAAGCACGATGAACACAATGGCGCTCCCACTAAGCTTCTTGTACACACAAGGTTCATCAGGATTCTGCACAAAATCATAACTCTTTATGGTTTCGTCAAATCTGATGTTCCACCTATGAGAAGCTTGTTTGAGCCCATAGATGGATTTCTTTAGCTTGCATACTTTTCCATCCTCAACTATGAAGCCCCGGGGTTGCTCCAGATAGATATCCTCCTCGAGGTATCCATTGAGGAAAGTTGTCTCGACGTCCATCTGCTAGATGTCGTAGACTCGTAGTCAAGAGATGCAGCTATAGCTAGCAGTGTCCTGATGGACTTAAGCATAGCCACAGGAGAGAACGTCTCATCGTAGTCGACGCCTTCTCTCTGTGTGTAGCCCTTGGCTACGAGCCGTGCCTTGAAAGTCTCTACTTTCCCATCAGGTCCCCTTTTTCTCTTGAAGATCTATTTACACCCAATGGGTTTTACCCCTTTAGGTGGATCTTCTAGGGTCCATACACCTTTCTTATGCATGGAGTCAATCTCTGACTTCATTGCTAGCATCCATCTATCCATGTCATGATCCGCGAGTGTTTCATCAAATGAAGTAGGATCACTGTCAGTTTCACTTGACACATGGAATCCATACCTTTCAGGTGGTGCAACCACCCTCGAACTCCTTCGAAGAGGTATGGGTGTTTCATCTTCATTTATCTCCTTAGTTTCTGGTTCAGGAATCTAAGAATCCTCAGGGGATTAAATGAGTTCCTCTACTTCATTTCCATCTTGACCTTTAAGGAAATCATCCTCCAGAAATTTCACATCTCTAGAGACAAAAACCTTTTGGGTCTCAGGGTCATAAAGTTGATATCCAATACCATCTCTAACATACCCAATGAAGTAGCACTCACAAGTGCGAGATTCTAGCTTACTTGCATCAACATTCTTCACATGGACCAAGCAACCCCAAACCCTCAAGTAATTAACACTAGGTTTGGTTCCATACCAGAGCTAATGAGGAGTCTTAGGCAAAGATTTGTTAAGAATCTTATTCAGGATATATATTGCAGTCTCTACTGCATACCCCCAGAAACTAAGAGGTAAACGTGCTTTGCTCATCATTGAACGGACCATGTCCATGATGGTCTTGTTGCGTCTTTCAGCAACACCATTAAGTTGGGGAGTTGCAGGGGTAGTGAGATTGGAGATAATTCCATTCTCTTTAAGTTATCCCTTGAATTCATCTGAGAGGTACTCGCCACCTTAGTCAGATCGAATCCGTTTAATCTTCCTATCGGTTTGGTTCTCAACCAAAGCCTTAAACTCTTTGAAATTTTCAAAGGTTTCATATTTATGACGTAGTAGGAAGATAAACCGTATCGCGAATAGTCATCAATAAACGTCAAATAATATCGATATCCATTTCGAGTCGCGGTACTGAAGGGACTACATACATCAATATGTATTAGGTCAAGAATACCTTCGCATCTCGTAACCTTGTTACGGAAAGGCATCCTGGTCATTTTACCTCGAATGCAATGTTTACAGGTAGGTAAAGATTGGACTGTAGAAAATTTAAGGGTCCATCCTTTATCAATCTATTGATCCTATCAACAGATAAATGACCAAGCCTTTGATGCCAAATCATATTCGAATGATTTCCATTCTCCCTGGATCTTTTAGGGTTTTTATTAGTGGTAGTAACATTCATGACACATTCATCAATCACAATTCATAGAGTCCACCAGAATTCAAAACACCATCCGCAATAAATTTATCAAATTGACTAATGACTAACTTATTACAGAAAAAGAAGGAATATCCATGTCTAACAAGCTTAGATACGGATATCAAATTCCTCCTGACTTCAGGTACATAAAGACACTCTTTAAGTACTAAGATTCGACCACTAGATAACGATAGTCGGCAGGTCCCAATGGCGACTGCTGCAACACTTGCATCAGATCCCATCTGGATGACTATCTCCTCTTGCTCCAGATTCCTAGTTTCCTGAAACAAATGCAACGAATTGCATACATGAACAGAAGCACCAGTATCTACAACCAACTTCCTTCTCGTCCAACGAGAAAGCTAGTTTCAATGATGAAAGTAGGTTTCATACCTGCTGGGCTTTACCTTTGTCAGCAGACTTCAGGTATTCTGGGCAGTTACGCCGCCAGTGCCCCGGCTTCTTGCAGTGGTGATAGACATCGATCTTCTTCGATGTCATTAACGTGGAAGCACTAGAAGATGAATCAACTCCTTGATTCTTCTACTTTCTCTTCTGGGCCGGTCCCTTCTGAGAACCTTGCTTCCGACCGCGCTTTCCTTTTACTTGTGCAACCATTGCACTAGCAGAGGGGCCGTCCTTCTTCATTACGTCTTCTGCAGACTTTAATGCAGCTAACAGCCCAGCGTTGTTGAAATCAACTTTGCTCATGTGATATGACACGACAAAGTTGTTGAAAGACTTAGGGAGTGACAGGAGAATGAAATCAGCTTGCATATCAGCATCCATGTCAGCTCCCAGGGTTTCCATTTCAGAGAGGTACCCAAACACTTTGAGCACGTGTTCTCTAACAGAGGTCCATTCCCGCATCTTGCAGCGAATAAGCTCTTTCATCACATTGTAACACTGGGTGCGGTTAACGTCACCGAACATTTCCTTTAGATTCAGCATGATTTCGTGGTAGTGGTTCATTTCCACATGCTGCTTTTGAAGCACATTGGATAACGAGCCAAGGATATAACACCTTGCCAAGTTATGATCTTCATCATATTTCTCATTAAAAGATTTATCTTCCATAGTCAGAGGGTCTGCTATCTTGTCCTTGCTCAGCACATAAGAGATGCGCTCCGCAGATTGGACAAGATCTAAATTTCGGATCCAATCCGAATAATTTGGTCCGGTCAACTTGTTGACCTCCAAGAGCCTGCTCAGTGGGTTCATAGACTTCATTTTCTGAAATTAAGAATGCACTATATTATAACATATAATTAATTATATATTCATTTTAAAAATATTTGATTAAGGTATTTTAAATCAAATTTGTCTTGTTATGTCAACTTTGAAAGAGTATTCCCTAATCGTCTTTTAAAGTAAGAGATATACTTACCGCTATATCTCAAGCAAGATCTGGGTTCTCTTCTCTATTTTTATCACATCCCAATAATATGAGAACCTGTGACTCGAATAAAGAGAAGCGGGAATATATTCCGCCTTGCAAGTCCAACTTGCATTTCCCAATTCGGTCTTTAAGACCCGGACCCACCACCCCTAAGATGATGTTGACCCATTGCTAATTGAACCAACCGTCAACAGGCTTAATACTCGCTATACACAATTTAATATCGCCCCAATAATATGAGGACCCGATATTGGGGTCACTACGTATACGGCCTTACTCTATCGAGAAGCAAAGACCCCGATCCAAATAATTGTATATAGGAACTGTCACTTCGGACAGGCGTCTCCTATATACAACTTTTGGCGACGAAATTCTTTGCCTTAACGGGAGACCATGGATGTCACTTATGTGATCCTCCACCTCTTATTCAAATTGAAATAATTAATTATCGTGATTCATATTCACATAATTAATTCTTCCAAGGGAAATACACATCTATTCATAATAGAGTGATTTAATAGGATATAATTAATTTAATCACATTAAATTAATTATCAATCCAATTTTCAATCAACAAACTTTGAATTTTACTTGAATAGTAGGTATAATCTCAAAGTACGTATTATTTCGAATTTTAATAATTAGAAAAATAGACTTTGATTTCTCCGGCATTATCGAGTCCCTACCCGTTGTCATGGCCAGTACCGGCAAGAGTGGGACGGACCACATACGTTGCAAACCACTATCCCAATGCTCTCCGACTAGACACCATATCCACCGCAGGAAAGGATAATGCCAAATAGATCATCATGTACTTTTTTCTGAAGTCTAAAAGGGAGGGGGAAACACTCAGTGGTGTTCGCCCCAATATATATTAGAAACCTAAAGAAAAAAATAGTAGGAACAAACGGGTCAAACAGCACCGTAACCCACCCGTTACAGATTCCAATCGAGAAGTAACCGATTAACAAGTACACACACATTTTCTTTGTAGAAACGTTGACCCGAAAAAAGGAGGTCGTTTCTTCCCCTCCAGACCGCCCAGAGGATGGCCATGGGGATGACTCGCTCCCCCCGCGGTTTATGAATGTTCGCATGTGCCGAATCCCAAAAAGATTGGAAGTCACCGTTGTTTCACCAAGCCGGTCCCAACTCCATCCAAACCTGAGATATCATATGGCACGAAAAAAATAAGTGCTCTATCGATTCGATCGCTGCATTGCAAAGAAGGCACCTATCCGAAATAACCCCCAGCAGCCTCATGCATCTATCCCTTGTCATCAGTCGCTTACGCCTAAGAAGCCACAGAAAAAAGCGAATCCGCTCCGGGAGCTTCAGACCCCAGATCAGCGAGCAATCCCTGGAGTGCAGCTCCCAGCCACCCGGGGGAGGTCTAGAGATTGCACTAAAGGCCCCTCTCACGGAGAAGGAGCCATCCTTCCACGCCCAGTAGTCCCTGCCCTCGCCAGGCGGACGCATCTCCCGAATGGATTCCAGCAACGCCAAGAATTCGTCGAACCTTTGATCAGAAAGGGAAGCCGCGAAGATGGGGCACCAGAGGCCGTCGCTCCAGCAAGAGCCAACCGAGCAAGTCTTATCACCTGCAATCGCAAACAGCCTGGGAAAGCGAGAGCGCAGCGCCCCACCCCCTGACCAATCATCAGACCAAAACGCGAAAGAGTCCCCCAGACCGAGAACAAGCCTAAAGAGGGCGAGGTTGCTCACAAAGGCCTTCACTACGCTGCGCCAAAAAGGGGTGGGGGAGCTGCTGCCGAAAACCATCGGAGGAGGGGCTCCGGAGATATTGTAGATTTTCTGAATCGCAGTGCACGCCAGGTCATTACCCGGGCCCCAAATTCTGCTAGCCCATTTTAACAAAAGAGCCTCGTTCATTTGCTCAAGGGATTTTACCCCCAAGTCCCCGTCAACCTTCTGACACAAGACCTCCTTCCAACCCACCAAATAAATCCCCCTAGAGCCGGTCGCACCGCTGGCCCATAAGAAAGCCCACATCCGTTTCTCCAGCCGCGCCCACAGCCCTTTAGGCATCTTTCGGTAGGAGAGGAGGAAAATAGGAATGGAGGAGAGGACGGACTTCAAGAGCACCATGTACTTTGAGATGCTCATCGGGTTTTCAACCGAAATTATACCATATAATATACATCAAAACAATTTTGATTATATTATAAGGAGATTTGCTAAACAAATCCCCAATCCTATTCAAGCAAGAGAGTTTTGCATGTAAAAGTTGTCCTACAACTATTGTAGGATGACCTAGGGTTCTTCATGAAAACAATGTTTGTTGATGATTTCATATTCACCAATGATCAAGATCAATTATCTTATCATTATGGTTAGTGGGATGTCATTCAAGGAATTGATTATCATCTTCAAACATTTCACAAATATTTATCAATAAGCAATTTCAGAAAATTAACAATTAATTGTCATCAACATGTTTGAATGATTATCACAAGGTTCATGATCAAGTTTGTCAATTTCCAGCAGTGACCCCTAATCACTAAAATTAACTTATCTTGATCAATTTAAATCCAAAAATAGCAAAATCAGTTTCCTAAGATAGCCAACTTGATTTACAACCGAACCTAAGTGATATTTCACGCATTTCGAGGTGCAACAAAACCGTAATTAACAAATTAATCACGTTCAGATTTGTTGTTCCCGCAACAGTGAATACATGCTTATTCAAAAGGCCATATCTCGAGCAAATGAAATCCAAATTTCGTAGACTCAGATCCTATTGGTTTCCTTATTTAATGGGGAACAAAATCCAATTGAATATTTCGTGTTTAAACAATTTAAACAGTGCCGAAAAATCAATTAGACAGAGGTGCGAAAATTGAAATGCGATAAAACTTTCGCGACCCTTTCAAACCCAAGTCGTCCTAGGTTCACGGATCATATCCAAAACCTTTTTCAACCTGGCTCTGATACCACTTGAAGGATATTGAGAATCCTCAAGCGCATCACGGAAGCGTGACGATCGCATCTTATGCGATCGGGGCGACTAGTCGCAAGGTGCGGCGGAATTTAAAACATTTAAATCATATGATGAAATCACTTGATCACAAGAACAATTCTTGGATCGTTTCATCGAACCACAAAGTATTAGAAATACCTCTCGAAGCGTGGTTGTGATCACGAGATCTCTAAAGCAAGAGATCCTCCTGGCTCAAGTCCGATCCACGAAGACAGCACTTGTGGGCGCGATGATGAGACGCGTGACTCCCGTAATTCTTGACGAAGATCCAAGCCTCGAGTCCCCTGATTTCGTCCAACGAAATCCGTCGTCTTCCCCTAGAGCAAGCAGCCCCAAAGAAGATGGAGATCCTAGAGTAGTCGAAGTCAAAGGCGAGAACCTCTCTCTCAAAGCACAAGATGGACGGCCACCTTAGAGAGAGAGAGAGACAGACGGCGAGAATAAGAGAGAGAGTAGAGTAGGCGTGTACTCTATGGTGTTGTGTATTCCAAAAGGGCTAGGGTTGCCCTCCTTATATATTAGTTTGGGATCCAATGGATCTCAATCCATGACATACATAGATCCAACGGCTATGAAAATCCATGTGTCAATCAACGGCCATGATCGTTGTTGGTTAAAAACCAATAACATTAATTTATATCAAATCAAACACAATTTAATTTAACATAAATCAATTATTAAGAGATAACAAGATAACAAAATAAAAGAGACAACAAATCACCCCTAAAAAATAGGGGGTGTCACCTATGACTAAGTCATTGGTGACGCCACCCCTTTTTTTGTGGTGTTTTTGTCTCCTTTTTATTTTATCTTATTATTTCTTAATAAATTGCACTAACTTTTATTACAATAATATCCACCAAATTAATTCCAAATTAATTTGTGAATATTTCAATCATATCAATGAAAAATATGTGAATCATATTCACATCCCAAAGTAATTTGTAAATTACATTTCAATTAATTAATTAATGTGAATCCAATCCACATTAATAATTAACAAATGCTATTTACAAAGTATCTCTCTCTCTGATATATTATAAATTCCATTTATAATATACACATATATTATGGATAGCACTATCCACGATCTATTTTTCCTTGATAATTAAATCTCATTTAATTATCTTGGATAATCATTCTCACAATATGAATCTCATTCATATTATACTTGATAATTAAATCTCATTTAATCATCAAGACCTTCTTACTTGGATACAAAATTGATCACAGAAATTATTCCTGAACTCCTTCAGGAATAATGTGCTTTCTTCGCAGATACTTGGAGATAAGGATAGTGCGATTGTATTGTTCCACGTATAGTGACTTGGATGTTGAGATCTCATCTCAAATCCAGATCTAACGGACCTCCTATAGATGATTGATTAAATCAACTCCGTATACTTAATCTTCTCATTACATCTGAATCTCATTTAGATCAATGTCCAACACTTGGACCAAGATCAAGTTACTACTCTACTGAGAGGAGTCACTAAAATCTAAACCTGTTTCATCACTCCCTCGGACTGGAAGTGTCATGGTTATACAATCGTTTATGATCACATCACCCTCATGTATTCCCAATACCTGCACATCCTGCATAATGGAAGACCAATGATCAACCCGAAGATGAAGATCTATTTTACATTGTCTTCTTCAGGGTTTGATCACCAAGTTTCTCAATCTTGGTCATTGGGATTTGGTATCGATTAGATGCTTTCCCAAAGCATATATCATACCTTCAAATTCTTGTCATGCTTCCAAAGCACGACGACCATGCATGGAATTTGATCGGTTCCAATACCTCATGAGTGAGCTCATGTCTTCCGGTTCATAAGTGAACATGTATGATCCCTTTAAGAGACGTATTACTCATATGCCCTTATATGCACACCAGCTCGTCGGTGTATAGACCTTGGTTAGGTCATCAACCTAATGGTCTGTCAAATGTACATACTCAGACATATAGTAGCATATCTGTCTCCGATCAGAGGATGTGTGCCTATGCTGTGACAGCTTTCAACATAGGACTTAGGTTATCTCAATCTCGCTAAGTCAACCCCTTGACCTAACTAATCTGACACCTCTGAATCACTATTCCCATGCAGAGAACCCGCATCAAGAGGTCAGTCAGATATCAGCTTATGTGAGAAAGGATTGCCATCTCCTACTCAGGCTGGAGATCAACTCTTAATAATCATTTGACGGTGCTTGATGATTCCTCTATCTAACCCATCAGATATTCATCCAAGCACCAGCCTCTATGATTCATCTAATGAATCAACAGCTATATGATTATCAAGACGGCCATGGTACATAACCGTAATTGTATAGAGGGACCTTATAGTGCATTCATTCACTTAATTTCAGAAAGGGAGTGAACAATCAATAACTTTTATTGATAAAACATATTTATTACAATAACATTTATTGTAAGAATGGTTCGCCTCGGGCTCACATGGCTAACAAGCTAGCTCGATGGTGCTTGCCCAACAGACAGGCTTCACACTTTAAGGAGGAACTCGGGGAAATCTGAGGCAAGAGATGACGCACCTTCTGAAGCGGGAGGTGACCAAAGCGTAGATGCCATGTATACGGAGAGACTGATCCGGCTAAATAAGAGGAGACGCCAGCATAGGAATTCCGGACCATACGATAGAGATCATCCTGCTCAGAGCCACAGCCAATCACCCTGCCCGTTAGAATGTCCTGAAATATAAAAGAACATGGGTCCAATATAGCACGACAGTGCAAATCCTTTGTAATTTGACTAATAGACAGTAAGTTCATCAAAAAATCAGGTGCATGTAGAGCATTCTGTAAATGCATGGAAGGCGACAAAGAAATCTCCCTCTGACCAATAATGGGTGAATGAGTCCCATCAGCTATTACCACAGACCGTCCTGGTGGAATCTCCATGTATGACACGAGTCTATCTCTGTCCTGGCAAAGATGGTGTGTTGCATCAAAGTCTATGATCCAATCTGAGACATCTGAACTATGACATGATGGAAAAGCACAAGCACTACCTGAGTTGCTAGCAGAGGCAGAAGTACTGGCAGATGCTGAAGCTGCAATGTCTGAAGAACCTCCTTGAGAATCTGTAGATACAGAAGGCATAATATCTCTCAGTCTCGCAACGAGGTCCTCGAACCTCTGATCCGAAGTAGACGATGACGGAGATGCAACATGCTCGGCTACTCATGCCGATGCTGGAAACTCGTGCTTAGAATAACATGCATCCTTAACATGACATGTACGAGATGGCAAAAAGTGCATGGCTGGCGAAAACGACCGCCTCGACCATGAGGTCCACGGCCACGGAATGAAGATGAACCACCTCTTCCTCTAGACACAGCCATCGCCGAGGGTGGCAGAGTAGAAGCATTGGAGGAGGAAGAGATGTGGCTGAGCCGCCGGTATACTTCCTCCATAGGAGGAATGGTAGCATCGACAAGTATCTGTGAACGGGCAGCTTCAAATTTAGGATCCAGGACCGCAAGCAGGACCCCCACCATGGTAGCATTCCTGAACGTCTTCTGCTGCTGAGGGATGGTCGTGAGAGGAATAATACTATAGAGCTTCTCAAACATCCCTCGTAGGGATGTATACAGGGAATGAAGTGGTCGTCTATTCTGCTTCATTGTGAAGATGTCATGCTGGAGCTGTAACATCTTTGTCTCATTTCGCACCTGTGAATATGTTGTCGCCAGTATGTCCCACATCGCCTTAGCAGTGGGCTGATGGAGAACATCATTAGCAATCTCCATCGACAACTTACCTAATCGGCAGACCTTGGCATATGAATCATTGGCCTCCCAGGAGGCATAAAGCCCAGTTTTCTCTGCCGGCTCTTCCTTAGTAAGAATGTGCTTCTTACCGTTCGACTTCATGAGGCTCATGAACTGCATCGCCCAGAGTTTGTAATTCGTCCCATCGATCTTGACTATTGGCGCGGGACCTTTGAACGCGCCTATGGAGGGCATATCGACTTTGTGTTCCGACATATCGCCGGAGACAAAGAACTAGGATTTGTAGACTAAAAGAAAGGTGTCTACATAAACTTCATGTGATTTGAGTGCGTTCGTAGACTCTACGCACTCAAATCCATTGAGATGGCGAAGAAAACGGCTGCGTAGAAGGTGGAAGATACCGGCGAGAGGTAGCTGACGAGAGGAGGAGGCGGGAGAGGGGCGGCGGCGGAGAGAGGCGGCGAGAGAGAGAGACGGTGAGAGAGAGGTGGCCACGCCGGAGAGAGGTAGCGGCGGCAGGAGGGGGCTAGCGGCACCAGGGAGAGGAGGCGACGGGGGCGGCGTCGAGGAGAGAGAGGAGGGGCAGCAGGTGAGGAGGGTTTTAGGGTTTTGGCTCCAAAACCATGTTGGTGGAAATTGTTGTCTTGTTATTCCAAAGAACCCTAGGCTCTCTTATATAGAGGAAAGCCTATGAGTAAATTACATAAGTAGTAACTACGGAAATAAAAAATGATAAACAGTTCACCGACTACATAAATCTCTCAACACTCATGATTCTGAAAACATCTTGTCGTCAACGCCCTGTTTGAAAGTTCTAGGGTTTTATTCGAAACCATAATCTTGTGCAACACGACGCTATTCGGGGAAGAAGAATACTCCTCTCAGGGCGCACCTCCCTTGCGGAAACCCCAACAGCCCCGATCGTGCTACCCTACGCGCTAGCCATCTACGCCACCACTCCTTGACTCCTCCAGCGCTCCTCCCTCCTAGCAATGAATCTCCAGCAACGAAGATCCAGGTGGAGGCTCGATGCCTCACCACCTCCAGCCGCTTCCGCTCCATACAGCAAGGATCCATTACACATGTCACAGGCAAAATCGACACTTCCCTTTCGCGCACAGAAGATCACGTAAGCGAGCTCCTCCTTCCCAATCGGGCAGGCGGTGGCACTGCTCAAGACCCAGCAGCTCCAGGCGGGCCCGATGCATCGCGCAGCCAGGGCGGGCTCAAAGTTGCTCCTCCATCAGGTGGCGCGCAACAGGTAGAAACCCTACCCGCCCACCTCTCGCACGCCTCCCATCTGCATAATCGGAGACGGCAGCGGTAGCATCCCCAGTAGGGGTGGCGGCCTCCTTCTCCCGTTTTCCAAGGACGGTGGCCCTTTCTTTCGATGGGTTCTCGTGATTCGAAACCCTAAATAGGGTCCGCAGTTATTGAATAAAACAGCAAGAAGAGAGACGAAGGCCCGGAAAATGAATTGGCCTTATTTATGAGAAAAAAAGGGGAAGAGGTTCGTTCAAAAAAAGGGATGTGTACAAAAAACGTACGCGGAAAAAAAAGAAGTGAAAAGTCAGAAAACAAAGGTGTGAACGGTTTTAGAAAAATTGTGACGGCTATTAGAAAAAAGGGGTGAATAGCGAGAAAAAAATGATTTAAAAAAATATTGTTTAAAAAAATGAATGTTTGAAAAACCGAGAAAAATTGTGATCAGCTTAGTGATATTTGTTTTCTCCCCATTTTATTGTCTTCTCCCAACTTGGTCGATGTCTTCATTCCGACCAGTATGGGAAAAAGGGGAGTATTGTGTAGAGTCGCATGCTACAGATTCAGATTCTCCAGTCTAGAAGCTAGTCAGATTTCCAGACTTTACGGTTTTTCAGATGAAGATTCTCCATGCACGGTTTCAGACTAGATGTTCGAATTTCGAGTCCACAGTGTGATGCGCAATTTCAGACTCGACGATTGGTTCTGGGTCCTCCTTCAGATGTGCACATGTGTGCCATCATTGTTTGTGGTCCCCATCATTCTTGTTTTGTCGGCCAGGGTTTTCATGTGATCCATCAGGACTCCAGAGTAGAGATCCCATTCCCTATGCCATATGGGATAGGGTTTTCATGTGATTTCGTAGGGACTCCAGAATAGAGATCCAATTCTCTGAGCCAGATGGGAGAGACCCAGTTCTCCGACAAGGAGACTTTTTCAGACTCCATTCTCCAGTGACAGTGGATTCTGACGAGGATTGCACTCCACGGCTTTTCAATTCGGCCCTTTCAGAGATGAAGCAGTTGTCCACATGTTGTGGCGGGCCAGAGTTCTCCACGTGGAGACTCATCCAGTTTCAGTGGCTCTGACAGGCACAGTTCAGAGCACACTCATTTGACTCACATTCCAGTCCGTTTGTCCTCCTCACCTGCACGGCATGAGAAGCAATGTCCTCGACAGTAGTCGACAGTTGTGCGCGTTGAGTTAATATTGTCTGTAGTATCTTGTATTGTGAGTTGAGATTTCTTTCTGTTTGTCCAAGCTGAGCATTGCATGCTCCAACTTGAGAGGGAGTGTTGGGGTATATGTTGTGTGTCACTTATGTGGGAGATGGGTAAATGGATCTCTCCAGGATCCATTTACTCCATCCAGTTGCTTAGTCCCACATCTACTAGTTGTGGGATGGGGAGACTCAATGAGGGCTATATAAGAAGCCCCTCACCCTCTGTATCCAGTGAGAAAGTTTAATGAACAAACCAGCCCTTTGAGGCATTCTCCCGTGGTTTCATCCCGCTCCTTAGGGAGTAGGGTTCCATGTTAAAATCACATGTTTGATATTTCTTTATCTTTATTTTTGATACGCTTACGCATTCCTATTTTCTAACATATTGCATATGTTGGGATATTAGTTATCTTTTGTTTCTTTTATGTATTCTCTATTCTTTTTGTCTTCTTTATGTAATTTACTCAATGAGTCTTTCCTCTATATAAGAGAATACTAGGCCTCATGAATAAGCGAGTTATTATTTGCTCTCAACATGGTATCAGAGCGACGGTCGTAGATCGGAGTTCTCATACTCCACTCGTGCCCTAGCCTCATCTACAACCCTCACACGCATCTTGTGTTGCCTCTACCCCTGGAGTTCCTTCCATTCATCAGAAGATACCTGAAGTTCCTTCCATTCACCAGAAGATCCCCCGCCACCATGCCCCTTGGAAATTTTGCAGAGCAGCCCGCCCGGGTCTCAGTAATTTTCTTTAGGTCCTGCACTACATTTTTGCTTTATTTTAATTATTGTAATATTGCAAATAGAGCCTCAACTTTGGTCTCTTATTTGAACTTCATTTGCATAATTTTATTATTGAAAAAATTGCATTTTATTCTTCAACTAATTCTTTACATTGTGGCATATGTCTTATATTTTTATTATCTGTGGTTATTAAACAATAATTATTCTTGTGGAATCTTGCCTATTTTACCCATTTTGTGCTCTAAAATTCATATTTGATTAACCTTTGCTCGAAAAATTGCCAAAAAATCATCGATCATTGAATTAGTTATTATTTACATTGTGTCCAAAAAGATTTGCATTTGCATGTATATTTTGATATATAAAAATCATTTTGTATATTTCAATATTTAATTTTTAATAGATATTAAGCTCCACATTTTCAAAGTTTAGGATTTTTAAGGGTAGTTCATTTATTGATCTACCTTGGATAATTTTATTCCTTGAAAATAAGTAGGTTTAATATTTATTATAATTAATTATTGAGATTTGCATCATTTGCATTTATTAAATCATTAAATATTCATATTACATCACAAAATTTCAAAAAAAAATACAGTGCATTCATTTCATCATCACATCTTGGTCAGATTTCATAATTTTTGGACTTCGTTTCATTGATATTAAATTTCTTGTCCTTAAAATTGGCCCGCATTTGCATTTGCATCCATAAATTGCATTAAAAATACTAAAAATATTCTGTCTCAAAAATAGTGCACGAACTTTGATAGACATTAACGTAGGTTGTTCCTTTGCCTCCTTAAGTTCGACTCTGGAACTTGGACAGGCTAAATAAACATCAAACCGCTTCGATTAAAATTGAATTAATTAATTAAGTGGTTGTTTCTTGATTGATTCCGATTACCCGCCTACAACGAACGACACATTTATTTTTAAATGCTTAATTATCATAAAGTAACACGGGGTTCTACGGACTAATCAGTCCGTAGATGGGGTTCTTCAGCTTTCACACTTTGCTTTCCTCAACTATGAAGCCCTGGGGCTATTTCATATGAATGTCATCGGAGAGGTATTCATAGAGGAATGCAATCTTGACTTCCATCTTGTAGATGTCATAGTCAAGTTGTGTAGTTATAGTTAGAAATATTTTGATGGGTTTAAGCATGTTCACTGAAGAGCAAGTCTCATCGCAAGCAATGTCCTCTTTTCGGTATGTAGCTCTTGGGTTAGAGCCATGCTTTGAAGGTCTCTATCTTCTCATCAGTTTCCCTTTTTCTCTTGAAGATCCATTTACACCTAACAGGTTTTACCCTTATAGGTGGATCCTCGAGGGTCCGTATACAACACTTGTATATGAAGTCTACTTTAGACTTTATTGCTAACATCCATATCTCCATGTCATGATCCTTAGAAACTTCATCATATGAAGTTGTATCATTGTCAAACTTATCTGACACATGGAATTCATACCCTTTAGGTGGTCTTACTACCATAAAATTAATTTTAAGAGGTATGACTCTTTCATCTTTAATTGTTCTTTTAGTTTCTGATTTTAGCATCCTCATTATCTTCTCAAGATTCAATGAGTTCCTTTACTTCAGTTTCATCTTGATTCTCAAGAAAGTCATCACCTAAGAATTATATTCTTAAAGAAGAAATCTTTTAAGAATCTCGAGGTTATAAAGTAGGTATCCAATGCCATTCTTTATACTCCTGATGAAGTAGCACTCTCTGGTACTAGATTCCAACATTCTTGCATCCATGACATGGTTATGGACCAAGCAACCCTAAATCCTCAAGTGTCCAACACAAGATTAGGTTCCAAACCATAGCTCATGAGGGTTTTTGGGTTTAGATTTGCATGGAATCTTATTAAAGATATATATTGTAGTCTCTACTTCATATATAATCGGAAACTAAGAGGTAATTATGTTAAGAGTCATCATTGATCAAATCATATCACACTCCAGTTGTATCTCCCTACAACTCTATTGAGTTTAGGTGTATTAGGAGGAGTGAGATAGGGATGTTATTCATTTCTCCATAAGGTATTCCTTGAATTCCTCTAATAGGTACTTGCTACCTTGGTTAGATCAAATTCATTCCATCTTCCTTCAAACTTTGGTTTTAAACCACAATTGGTAAATCTTTGAACATTTCAAAGGTTTCAAAGGTGAAGGAAATAAATCTCATATCAAAAATAATTATCGAGTGATATCACATATCATTAATATTTATTATGATATAGATGATCCATATACACCAATATGTATGAGATCTTGAATACGTTGGCATCTTACACCATTCCAAGAGAAGGGTGCATTGGACATTTTTACTTTGAATACAATATTCACAAGTATGTAAGATTTGAAATTTTAGACAGACTAAAGTTTCATCCCTTACTAGTTTATTAATCTCATCAACAGACATATGTCCAAGGCTTGATGCCAGATCATTGTCAAATAATCTTCATCCTCCTATTGATTTATTAAGGTTTAATCTTCAGTATTTAGAAACGTTAATGAACCATTCATTAATTTTCTAATTTAGTAGAGTCCTCTAGATGTTAGATTACTATCTAAGATATATCCATCATAAATCTTTATGATAGGTCTATTCCAGAATTCATGTTTATTTCCAACATTTAGAAATAAATAATGAGTGTATTCTAATATATATGTCATAGAGTCATTCTCTAAGACTAAGGGCTCTCCACTGAAAATATGTAGTCTATCTATCCAATCAAGATTGTTGCACCAATTGCATCAACATCCATGTGGATGACTATTAAACCTTAAGATCAAGTTTTCAAGTCTTCTAAAGCATATGCAACCAATTGCAAGTGTTTATTAGAAGAATGATATACATTTTTTTAGACTTTGATCTTACATATAATAAGCAAGTCAATTTCAATGATTACATGTAGATGTATAATATGTCGATGCACTATCCGAGTCCTCTAAGGATCCTAGATAGTCTAGATAGTCATATTATCAGTACATCAGCTTGTTGCAATATTGGCATTCATCCAACTCTTTGGATGCCATACGTGTGGAAATTATAGAAGTACAGTCAACTCTTTGACTTTTCTTCTCATTTGGGTCAGACCCAAGCTTCCACTGCGCATCCTTCATCTATAAACAACCATTGCTTAAGACAAAAGATCTCTTATGTTAAATCCAAAATATTTCAATATAAGAGTATTTCAACATTTACACATGCTTCATTCAATTCATAAAATATGAATATTACAAAGCTTAATGAATGACTAGAGTATAGATAGTAAAATGATGACACTCATCATATCTACATCTATCTTAACTCTTAAAGACTTTGGTTCAGGCAGGTACTCAAACATTTTGAGTGCATCATCTCTTATCGAGCCACCAATCTGCATAATGCAGTGAACCATGTCATTTGTGATTAAATGTTGATAGCACATATGTTTGCCAAAATATCTTAGGTTTTATAAAGATTTTCAATAATTACGATTATCATCAACATGATACTTCCAAAGCTCATTCGATGAGAGATCAAAATTACAGAGACATACAAACCCAACATCGTTGTCCTAATGTCTATTTAATTGTTACTCATTATTATGAGGAAACTTGCATATTGCAATGGCATACATTATGTATCCAATTGCAAGTACAATATCTTGATCATGAATACAATTCATGGTAATTTACTAGTTATTATTGAGTATAGTTTTGAGTGGGTTCAATGTAGGTTATCTGAAATAAGAAATATTTGCATAATACATCTTTTTACTTTGATTAACGATTTTTTATATCAAAGTTGTCTTGCCTTGTCAACTTTGAAAGTTCATTCCCTTATTCACTTTCAAAGTAAGAGACATACTTACCATTATATCTCAAGCAAGATATGTGATCTCCTTTCTTACCTTTATTGCATCCCAATAATATGAGAAACTACAATTCCTGTAAAAAAAAGCGGGAACTCATTCTGCCTTGCAAGTCCAACTTGTATTTCTCAATTCGGTCTCTAACACTCGGGCCCACTACCCTTAAGGCGATGTTGATCCATCGTTAATCGAACCAACCGTGAACGGGATCAGAAATGGCTATGCGCAATCCAGTATCGCCTCAATAATATGAGGAACCGATATTGGGGTCACTACGCATGCGGCCTTACTCTTTCGAGAAGCAAAGAGCCTGATCCATGTGCGCTTGTATGCAGGAGTTGTCACTTCGCACAGACGTCTCCTACATACAATCCATGACGACAGAACCCTTCGCCTTGACGGGAGATCATGGATGTCACTTATGAGATCCTTCATATCATGTTCAAATTTTAATTAATTATTATGAATCATATTCACATAATTAATTCTTTCTAGGGAATTATAACTCTATTCATAATAGAGTATTTATTTTAATTGGATCTAATTGATTTAATCATATTAAATCAAATATCAATCCAATCAATCAACCAACAAACAATCTTGATTGTTACTTAAAAGATGGTATAATCTCAAAATATGTCTTACTCAAATTTTAATAATTAAAAAATACATCATGATCATTTCAAGCATTATCCTTTCCTTACCAGCTGTCATGGCCAGTACACACAGGATGTGGGACAGACCGCTCACAGAGCAACTTGCTACCCCAACGATCCCCGACTAGATACCATGTCCGCCTCAGGTCAGGATAATGTAATTTAATCATTTTGTATTTAAGATGATATTCGATGTTTCAACCGGAGTTATACCATATAATATTTATCAAAACCATCTTGATTTATATTATAAAGAGATTTGCTAAATAAATCCCCAATCCTATTCAAGTAACAATATTTTACATGTAAAGATTGTCCTACAACTATTGTAGGATAAACTAGGATTTTCATGAAACATACATTCAATGGCCTATGACGATTAATTAATTATTTTCATAAGTATTAGACATCATAATTAATCAAGACAAATTCATAATTTACATGATTTCCAATTAATTATAAATAAATTAAGTAAAGAGATTTGATTATCTAATCATCTTCCGACCTATTTCCACTATATATGGAATATTTAGGGCAAACGGAGTCGGAATCGTGTGAAATAAATTCGAGCGGTTTGCTGGTTTGATTCTCTACTTAATCCGAGTGTTTATTTCATATTTTATGATTGGAAAATAGTAAGAAAAATAATTTTCTTACAGATCCATGAATACATGCAAAATAATTTTCATGGCGGGAACTCTTCGAATCATTTTCATTCACTTTTGGTACTAATATTAGGCTATTGTTTTTGGAACATATTTAGATATTCTAAATACAGTTTGATGACCAAAAAATACGCCCAAATAGTGCACAAACAGTAAGTTTTTAATTTAGCGAAAAACCAATTCGAATCTTGTATCCAATGCAAAAACATGATTCCCGCGCATCTGAAACATGAACCTTGATCGCCTAGGGTTTCGGATCATATGCAAGACCAAGATCAAGGCTCTGATACCACTTGAAGGTTATGAGGAGAACCTTAAGTGTATCACGGAATCGTGATGATCGCATCTAATGCGATCGGGAGCGACTAGTCGTACTAGTTGCTCGGAGCAGCGGAATATAAAAAAATAATGAAACCACATGACCCAAGAATATTTCTCGAGTTGTTTCATCTATATCACAAGTAAAATGTAGGATTACCTCTTGAAGTGTGGTTGTTGTTAGAATACTCAGATGATTTATTCCATAGAGCCCTCGGGTCTCTTATATAGGGAGAGAGCCCTTGGGTAAATTACATGAGAGGTACATAAAGAAACTGAAATATAATAAAAGACACAAAGACGAACAACTATCTCTACACTCCCCCTCAAGATGGAGCATAGATATCTATCATGCTCAGCTTGGAAGAACATCTCTGGAAAGGTCCTCTGAGCAATGGCTTAGTGAATATGTCCGTTGTCTGGTCCTCTGAACTGACGTGAGACGTGGAGATGAAGCCCTTCTAAATCATGTCCCTAGTGTAATGACAATCCACCTCTATGTGTTTTGTTCTCTCATGGAAGGCTGGATTGTTGGCGATGAATAATGCTGCCTGATTATCACATTGCAGGTTCATAGGCAAGGGAACATCAACATTCAGATCTTCTAAGATTGCTTTAACCCACATCGTTTCTGTGCTTGCCTGTGCCATGGCTCTGTACTCGGATTCGGCACTGGATCTCGCCACAACGGTCTGCTTCTTGCTTTTCCAAGAGACTAAAGAGCTTCCTATGAAGATAGCAAATCCAGAAGTAGACTTACGATCTCGTGGACATCCTGCATAATCTGCATCTGCACAGGCGGAAATAGACAGATCTGTACCTTTCTTGAATAGCAACCCTGTGCCTGGGGAAGACTTCAGATATCTCAGTATCATGTACAAGGCATCCATGTGTACTTGCCTCGGCTGCTCCATGAATTGACTCACCCGGTTTACTGCAAGGGCAATATCCGGTCGAGTTATAGTGATGTATAAGAGCTTACCCACCATTTCTCTGTACCTTCTCTTGTCCACCTCCTCGGTATCATCATCGTACAGCTTCATACTCGGGTCCATAGGTGTACTTGAAGGTCTGCATCCAGTCATTCCTGTTTCAACTAGCAAGTCTGTGACATATTTTCTTTGAGTCATCACCATTCCTTGTGCATTTCTTGCAAATTCTATCCCCAGAAAATACCGTATTGTGCCTAGATCCTTTGTAATGAACTGGCTGCCCAACATGGACTTGGTTATCTCAACCCCCTGTGCATCATCTCCAGTAACCAATATGTCATCAACATATACCATAACAACGATGGTACCTCTAGGGGTCTTCCGGACGAACAATGAGTGGTCCGCATTTGATCTTCTGAACCCCTGTCGTTCAATAAGCTGGGAGAGCTTTTGGAACCATGCTCGAGGACTCTGTTTAAGGCCATAGATAGCCTTATGAAGTCTGCACACCTTCTGAGTCTCCCCCTCAGCAGCAAACCCGGGTGGCTGCTGCATGTAGACTTCCTCCTGTAGATCACCATACAAGAAAGCATTCTTAACATCAAGCTGGAATATGGTCCAGTCACGTACCACTGCAACCGATAGAAGGATGCGAAGTGTAGAGTGCCTCGCCACAGGTGAAAAAGTGTCCAAATAATCTACCCCATATGTCTGTGTAAATCCTCTTGCTACGAGCCTGGCCTTGTATCTGTCAAGACGACCATCTGCATGATATTTGACCGTAAATACCCACTTGCAACTCACCACAGATGCACCTGGAGGAATAGGGACAAGAGACCAAGTCCCTCTCGATTGCAAGGCACGCATCTCCTCTTCCATTGCTAGACGCCAGCATTCAGTCTTCATGGCATCCTGATAAGTTCGTGGAATCTCCACTGACGATACAGCAGCGGCAAACTTCTGGAAATCCCCAGTGAGACGATGAAAGGAGACATGAGAGGCCAGGGGATATGAGGCACACTGTCTTCGCTGCTTCCTATGAGCAATAGGCCGGTCCAAGTCATCCAAAATAGTGCTGACTGGTTGATCCTCCTCCTGTGGTAAAAGCTCCTGCACAGGTGCATTATTTAACCCATCATCAGTGTTAACATCAGTACATACCTGAGGCGTGTTGGATGGTTGACACGTAGCTTGAGCAGGGCATGTCCGTCTCGTGTAGACCTTAGGGAAAGGGACAAGTGGGGTTGGTGGCGGAGGAGGTGGTGGTGGTGGTGATATTGGTGTCGGTGGAGTAGAGGATGGACCCAGGCTTGGAGGTGGTGGAACATAGACATTGGAATCTGATGATGTGGAGGAGACCAATCTGTCACCTGCAGGGGAGAAGTACATGACAGGTTCGAAAAATGTGACATCTGCACTCACATAGTACTTGCCATGGACAGGGTCATAGCAACGGTATCCTTTCTGAGTCCTGGAGTAACCCACAAAAACACACTTGATAGCCCTAGGGGATAGCTTATCAAGTCCCGGAGATAAGCGGTGAACAAACGCAACAGTGCCAAAAACCCGAGGTGTTAGTGTAAACAAGTCTCTGTCAGGAAAGAGAACAGAGATTGGAGACTTTTCCCCAAGAACAGTTGTAGGCATTCGATTGACAAGATAGCACGCAGTAAGTATAGCATCCCTCCAAAAAGTTAATGGAGCACAACTCTGGATAAGTAATGTGCGAGCAATATCAAGAAAGTGTCGATGTTTTCGTTCTGCAACCCCATTTTGTTGAGAGGTGTAGGCGCATGTGGTTTGGTGAACAATGCCTTTAGATGAAAGGAAGCTAGCAAGAGAGCGAGTGCAGAACTCCAATGCATTGTCAGTACGCACATACTTAACAGTAGATGAGAAAACATTCTGGACTTCATTAATTAGATTTTGAAGAACATTTCCTGCTTCAGATTTATTTTTAAGAAGAAAAGTCCACAACACTCTAGAGAAATCATCAACCACAACTAAATAGAACCTGTGCCCCTGATGATCCGGGACACGACTTGGACCCCAAATATCTATATGAAATAATTCAAACAGGGAGCTACTGCTCCGACTCTGACGACCGGGGAAGCTAGACCTATGGTGCTTCCCTAACTGACATGCTTCACATCGAAAAGAGGAACTCGGAGATATCTGAGGCAGGAGGTGACGCATCTTTTGCAGCGGCAGATGACCGAACCGAAGATGCCAGGTGTACGGAGAAACGGAGGCCTGGGAATGCAAGGAGACGCCAGCGTAGGAGTTACGAACGAGACGATAAAGGCCATTGTGCTCAGAACCACAGCCAATCACCATGCCCGTCAGTATGTCCTGAAAAATAACAGACGATGGATCAAAAATAGCACGACAGTGCAAATCACGTGTAATCTGGCTAATAGATAAGAGGTTCATAGAGAATTCTGGAGCATGTAGCACATTCTGTAAGTGCATAGAGGGTAGCAAAGCTGTCTCCCCCTGACCGATGATAGGAGACTGAGTGCCATCAGCAATGAGTACAGAGCGACCTGGCTGAACAGCTCTGTTGGACTGCAGAATATCTTTCTCACGGCATAGATGATGGGTAGCTCCAGAGTCGACAATCCATCCTGTGAGGTCATGACTATGAAATGAGGCTGAAGGACTACCTGAGGCACTGGCTGAGGCCGATGTACTAGCTGAAGCCGACGCCGCAACATCAGAAACGTCTGCACCCTCTGATGATGATGATTGTGGCATAATATCCCGAAGTCGTGCCACCAACTCTTCGAACCTGTGATCTGGAGTAGTTGCTGTTGGACCCTGAACATGATCAGCAACTCGTGCAGAAGGAGGAAAACCATGCTTGGAATAGCATGTATCCTCCGAATGACCAGTGCGGCGACAAAATGAGCACGTAGAACGTATGCGGCCTCCGCGGCCACGTCCACCACTTCCCCTGCCACGAAACGAGGACGAACTACCACGTCCCCTGGAAACTGCCATTGATGACGGAGTCGCAGTCGCTGTATTGGACGGAACGGGTACACGACTGAGCCTCCTGTATACCTCTTCCATCGGTGGGATGGTGGCATCTGCTAGGATCTGAGCGCGTGCTGCCTCGTACTCCGGATCTAGGGCAGCGAGTAATACGCCAACCATAGTGGCGTTGCGGAACGTCTTCTGCTGTTCCGGCGTGGCTGTAAGCGGAATGATGCTATAGAGCTTCTCGAACATGCCACGAAGCGACGTGTACAGGGAATGAAGAGGCTTCCCATTCTGCTTCGTGGTAAATATATCATGCTGCAACTGGAGCATCTTCGTCTCATTGCGGACCTGAGAGTACGTCATAGCCAAAATATCCCACATCGCCTTAGCGGTGGGCTGGTGAAGGACATCATTCGCTATCTCCGTCGTGAGCGTACCTGAGAGCCACACCTTGGCGTACGCATCATCAGCCTCCCATGAGGCATAGATCCCTGTCTTCTCCGGCGGTTCATCCTCGGTAAGAATATGCTTCTTACCACACGACTTCATGAGACTGAGGAACTGCATCGCCCACAGTTCGTAGTTCGTCCCGTCCATCTTGACGATTGGTGCCGAACCTTTGAAGGCACCTATGGCGGGCATATCGAGCTTCTGATCTGACATACTGTCGGAGAAGAACAACTACTGATAGACCAAGAAAATACTGTCTACCAAGACCTTGTAGGATTCAAGTGCATAGGTAGACGATTATGCACTTGAATCGAACATGACGCCGAGTCCTAGGGAGAAGGCGGCACCCCGGCCACGAGTAGAGGCTTTGGAAGCCTCTACTTGAGAAGAACGACGGCTGGGCGGCGCTAGGGGAGGAGGGGCCGGCGCTGGGGAGCGGCGGCGGGGGGGATCCGGCGGCGGGGGTGAGTCCCGGCTGCAGGGGCTGGCGGCTGGTGGGGCCTGGCGGCGAAGGAGATGGGGCCCGGCGGCGAAGGAGAGGGGGCCCGGTGAAGGCGAGGAGGCGGCGGCGGGGGGGCTTCGAGCCCGGAGGGGTTGGGCGGCGAAACCCTAGAGGAGGTGAGGGGGGGGCGGCGGTAGAGATGGAGAACCCTAGGTTAGGGTCATGGCTCTGATACCATGTTAGAATACTCAGATGATTTATTCCATAGAGCCCTCGGGTCTCTTATATAGGGAGAGAGCCCTTGGGTAAATTACATGAGAGGTACATAAAGAAACTGAAATATAATAAAAGACACAAAGACGAACAACTATCTCTACAGTTGTGATCGTGTCTCTAAAGAAAGAGACCTCCTGTCTCAAGTTCGATCTGACGAAGGAGACGCTTGCGAGCGCGCTAATGAAACGTGTGCTCCTCGCAATCCAAGTCGATGAAGATCCAAGCACTGGAACTCCAGATTTCGTCACATGAAATCTAGCTCTTCTTCACGAGCAAGAAGCACCAAAGAAGATAGAGATCCGCATGTAGTCAATCCGGCAGCACAACGGCATCGCAATAACTACGATTCTCTCTAGCACAAGGGTGGATGGCCACACTTGAGAGAGAGAGAGAGGGGCATGTGATGAGAATGAGAGAGAGAGAGAGAGAGTTGCAGAAATGTTGTAAAAGAAGGGGTAGGGTTGCCTCCTCTTTTATATTATTTTGAGAGCCCATGGAGCACAATGCATGTACAACACTAAATCAAGATTGATTTGTGTTTTTAATTAATGGCCATGATCATTGTTACTTAAAAGTTGTAACAATAATTAATTTACATTAAATTAAATATATATTGAATTATCATCAACATAATTTATTAAATTAAATCAACTTGGATGAGAGGATGAAGATTGAGTCCACTTACTAAATATAGGGGGGCGTCCGCACTTGATCAAGCCAAGGGTGGCCTTCCACCCTCCATATATGGAAGGTGGCTCATCCTTTTAATTAATGTAAGATTTTATATTTCACATATTCCTCTATTTATTTGCAACAACCTTTATTGCAAATATATTAACAAAATTAATTCCAAATTAATTTGTGAATATTTCAACCATGCCATTGAAAAATATGAATCATATTCATATATCCAAAATAACATGTAAATTGTATTTTCAATTAATAATCCAATGTGAATCCAATTCATATCAATAATTAACTTATAAATACTATTTACAATTAGCTCTCTCTGATATATTATAAATCACATTTATAACATATTTGATTAATGCGAATAGTGTTATCCACATTATTCATATCCTTGATAACTAAATCACATTTAATAATCTTAAATCATCATTCTCATGTATCTAAATAATATGAATCGCATGCACATTGTTCATGATAATTAAATCACATTTAATTATCAACTTCTCAATGCTTAGATACACTATTCATCAATGGAATTATTCTTGAAGTCTTTCAAGAATAATGCACTTTCTCCGTGGATACTTGGAGATAAGGACGGGCGATTGTACATTCTATGTATAGTGACTTGGATATTGAGATCATATCTCAAACCCAGATCTCGGGGACCTCTCATAGATACTTGATTAAATCAAGGCCATAGATCTAATCTTCTCATTGCATCTTAAATTCTTAATCACATTCAGATCAATGTCCAACATTTGGACTAAGATTAGATCACTTCTCTACTGAGAGAAGCCACTAAAATTCAAACATGTTTCATCACTCCCTCGAAATGGAAGCGTGTCATGGTTATACAATCGTTTATGATCACATCACTCTCAGGTATTCCTAATACTTGTATATCCTGCATACTGGAAGACCTAGGTAAAATCTGAAGTTCTAGATCTCATTTAGACTGTCTTCTTCAGGGTTTTATCGTTAAATTTCTCATTTTGATCATTGGGATTTGGTATCGATCATATACTTTCCAAATGTATATATCATACTCATGTATTGATCATATACTTTCGAAAAGAATATATCAAACCTAAAAATTCAGTCAAGCTTTCAAAGCGAGACGACCATGCACGGAATTTGATCCCAATATCTCATGAGTGAGCTCATGTCTTATGATTCAGTAATTGGACCTATACGATCCCTTTGAGAGATTGTATTACTTATATGCCCTTGTATGCACACCAGCTCGCCGGTGTACATACCTTCATTAGATCATCAACCTATCAGTCTACCAAATGTATATACTCAAACATTTAGTAACACATCTGTCTCCGGTCAGAGGATGTGTGTCTATGTCGTAATACTATACGAAATAGGTCTTGGTTATCTCGATCTCGTTAAGTCAACTCTTTGACCTAACTTATCTAATACCTCTGAATCTCTATCCCTATGCTGAGGACATGCATCAAGAGGTCGGTTAGATATCAGCCTTTAGAGAAAAGATTGGCATCTCCTTCTCAGGCTGGAGATCCGTAACAATCATTTGACGGTGCTTGATGAGTACTCAATCTAACTCTTTAGATATCATCCAAGCACCAGCCTCTATGATTCAACATTTAAATCAATAGTTGTATGATCATTAAGATGGCCATGGTACATAACCTTAATTATACTAAGGGTCCTATTATGCTAATTAAGTATTCTTCATTTCAGATCAGTGAATGAATTGCAATAACATTTATTGCATAATGGCTCGTCGTGGGCTCGCATGTCCAACACGTGGCCTGTGGAGGGCCCAATGAACTCTCTCGGTCTAGTAGTGAGGTCTCCATACCTTCGGTTAGTATGGACACTAGGATTGTCCAACTACTCAGCAACATGGATAGGCGCAGGGTAGCCATGCTTCTCGTAACATGAGTCATCAGTGTGGCATAGGTGATTGCAATAGGTGCACTAGAAATCTGGTCAATTGGTGCACCGACCACGAACTCCATGCCCACTTAATTGTAAATATTCGCCTCTTCTACGAGATGTAGCCATGGTAGAAGTGGTGTAAAATATAGCATTTGAGGTGATAGACAAATGCTTAATGAGACTACAGGCTTCCTCCATACAAGAAATGGAGGCTTCTGATAAAAGTTGAGATCCAGCAGCTAGAATAAATAGGAACACCCCAACTATGGTGGTATTATTGTATAATTATTGTTGCTCCAGACTCATAGTAGGAGGGATATAGCTATGAAGTTTTTTCAGACATCCCTCGCAAGCTTAAGTAGAACATGAAGGAAGTAAATAAACTACTTATGAACTTCGCATCACAGAAACAGGGAAAATTAGCAAATTGATTGCATAAAGCATTGTATGTTCATCGTATAAACAAGAAATTTCAGCACAACGATTTGTACTTTGTGAAACCATTAAATTAGAGAAACTATTTTCCTAACAAGGTTTCTAATATTCTAATGAATATTAAGATGAGAACAGGGTTACCTCTTGAAGTGTGAGTCTCTAAAGCAAGAGACCTTCCGAATCAAGTATGATCTGCAGTGTCTCTCTCGCGGACGTGGAGATGGATCGCATTACTTCCGACGAACTTAGACGTCGTCTTCACGAACAGGGCTTGGAGAAGAGACATGTATGAGTTGTATATACTCAAGACTCTTCTCTTTCCTAAGGTACGAAATTCTTAAGGGACTAGGATCTCCAAAACTCAAGTGAAGTAAAGAGAGAGTCTTACTCTACTTTTATACATTGTACATGCCTATTGAAGAGTCTTCTCTCCAAGTAGGCTTGTGCAATGATGGCCCCATGGATTGTTGATCAAGGTCTTAATACCAATCCTTATTTAATAATGCAATTATCTTCTTATTTATCTCCAATTAATTTAAGTAATAAATCAATCAACAAATCAACAAAGAGTTCAATTCAAGGACTCTATATAGTGGTTCCATATGTCAATACATATGCCCAACAAATTCCATATATGAAATGAGATTGTTGCTAATTTATTAATTGCTTAATCGATAAATAATGCAACAATATTAAGAGCCATGTTATCTATAGGACTCAATATAATGGTGTCATGTGTACAACCATTGTACACGCCCCATCTTGACTAAATATAGTCATGGTTGTTGCCTTTTATTTATCAATAAATTATTCTGATAATTATGTTATCAATATTGGAGAAATTATGGAATAGATCCCCATAGCTTATGAATCATATTCACAAACACAAAAAAATATAAATCCAATTTACATCTACGAAATTATTGTGAATCAAATTCACCTATAATCATGTCTTAGAAATATTATGCAAATCGTATTTATATATATATGGGAAAAAGGAGCCTACCTCGGCGGGTGCACCTATAATCCCTACACCCGGCCTAATTTTTCATTATTTTTTGATTTTTTTGAAATGAAACCTTGGGGGATTTAGATCACCATGTATCACCATGTTGTCATTCCAAATTCAACTTATTCGAGACTTCTATCATCTCCATCAAGACTACCAAATTTTAACGGTCTCAGAATTGCTGAAATCGACCCTTTTTAGATGAACATGTTAGGAATGTTTGTTTTGCATGAAACTTGAAACACATATTCCCCTTAACATATTAAGTAAATCCCCCCAACTTTTATTTCAAAAAAAATAAAAAAATAGTCGAAAAATGGGGTGAGTGCAGGGAGTTTCCTCCACCCCAGGGTGCAGGCTCCCTGCCCCCTATATATATTATTTACATGAATCGTATTCATATAAATATTAATTATTGTGAATCATCATTCATATTAATTAATGAAATATATTTTGTCAATCAAACAACAAAATACCCTTATAAAAAATAATAATAACAATTGTTACAACATTGACATCTTTAAGTATGAGTCCTAATCTAATTAGGACTCATGAGATACAATGCAGATACTTGGAGATAATACTGGAGAGATGATATTATCCTTGTATAATGACTTGAAATATGGATATCAATCCAATTTCAGGGTTTATATCATTTTTAGCTTGAATTGATATACTTTTATCAATTGGGCTCGAGTGGAACACTTAATACTCTGAATGAGCTCAACGAGATGCAAACCACTGTATGTGAGCTCGAGAAAGTATCGGTGAGTTGAACCCAGCTTTCTTAACCATTTCTAATCAAAGTCCAAACTATTTGGAGCTTAGAAATGAGCTCAATAAGCTTATATATTTCTATTTCCATGATCATTTCTGTTTCCAATATTTGAACATTGAAATTGGAATTGGAAATTAGATTCAAATGAATTGACATTTAATCCAATCAATTCTCAAATCATCAAGCTAAATGGAGTCAATAAAATCCATCATGTTTTATCACTCCCTCGGAATGGAAGTGCCATGGTAGATGATCTACTATGATAGAGTTAACTCTAGGTATTCCTAATACTCATTTATCATACACAGTGGAAAAACTTTGATATATCTGAAGTTCAAACCCTAGTTTGATTGTCTTCTTCAGATTAAATCAATATATCAATAAACTTTGATATATTCGGGCGACAATATTAATCATATACTTTCTAAAAGTATATACTAATATCTCAAATTCGTGTCTTATTTCATAAACAAGACGACCATGCATGGAATTTATTTTGACCCCAAATTATCTCATGAGTGAGCAATGTCTCCGGTTCATCAATTATGAACCTATATGATTCCTTTGAGAGATCATACATCTCATATGTCTTAATATGCGCACCAACACGTCGGTATATGGACCTTGGCTAGGTCACCAACCTATTGGTCTGTCAAACATGCATACTTAGGCTATGCATATCTGTCTTAGGTCAAAGGATGTGTGCATGATCGTGATAGTTACGATTCAGGTCTTAGTTTATCTCGACCTCATCAAGTTAACTCTTTGACTTGATTACTCCAACACTTCTGAATCGCTATTCCTATGTAGAGTACTTGCACCAAGTGGTCGGTTGGAAATCAGTCTACAAAGAAAGATTGTCATCTCTTTCTCAGACTGGAGATCTTTATTAAATATCACATGTTTGAAGTCAGATGTGTCCCCCCAGTTGCATGGTCTTCAATATGGCTATGGTACATAACCATAATTGTACAAAGGAACCTTACTAATAAAGTGCATTCATATTTATTTATTCATGTCATTCCAGGTGGACATGATAAAATAAGAACTTTTATTGCATTAATGGGTCATCAAGAGCTTACAAGTCCAATAGAACTTATGAAGAGGACGGATGTTCTGTTTCATATTAAAGATACCAAATTGGAACTTGATCACTTTCACTTCATTTTGCCCTTGAGAGTATGTGGTGGCCAATATATCCCACATAGCCTAGGTTGTCGGCTGAGTGATGATGTTGTTGGCAATGTCCGTGGTTAGAGTCCCGAAAAGCCAAACACATGCCCAGGCATCATCTTATTTCCTAGAGGCATTGACACAGATTCTATCAGCAAGCTCAGGCTCGGTTAGAATATACTCCTTATTTTGGCTCTGCATGATGCTCGTAAACTGCATTGCCAACAACTCATAGTTCGTGTCATTCATCTAGACAATGGAACATGGGATTTTGAATGCCTCAGATGAAGAAAAGACATCAACTTTCTGATCAGCCATGATGAAAGAGGAAGCACAGAGGGATAAAAATGGATTGGATCTGATGTTGAGCACCTGTTCATATACTGTTAGAAAATTGCATTGCAGAAGCGAAATGATAAACAGAGCATAAAGAACAGAAATATAGACATGGAAACACCATGATTTTACGTGGAACCCTACTCCGTGAAGAGCGGGATAAAACCACGGGAGAAGCCCTCAAAGGGGCATGTTATGCATTGCACTTTCTCAACTGATACAGGCTGGGGCTCCTTATATAGCCTTCACACAGCCTCCAAGTCCCACCACTGGACAACGTGGGACTAAACAACTGGATGGGGTAAATGGATCCTGAATACAATAGGCGCACATAACAAATACTCCAACACTCCCCCTCAAGTTGGAGCATGCAATGCTCAGCTTGGACAAACAAACAGAAAGAAACTCAACTCACGCTACAGGATGCTACGGACAATATCAACTCAACGCGCACACTGCTGCAGTCGAGGACGTTGCTTCTCATGTCGTGCAGGTGAGGAGGACGAATGGGCTGGAGTGTGAGTCAATTGAAGACTCGGAATCTGATCATCGAGTCTGAAACTGCGCCTGGAGTCTCCTCGTCGAAGAACTGGGTCTCTCCCATATGGCTCATAGAATGGTGCTCTACTCTGGAGTACCTATGATACCACATGAAAACTCTGGCCTGACAACAAGAAGAATGATGGGGACCACGAAACTGAAGATCGTACACTCGTGCGTGTCTAAAACTAACGACTCGGAACCATGATCGTCGAGTCTGAAACCGAACTGTAGAGTCTGATCATTTGGCTGGTCTGGAGACTGATATCTGAATCTGGATCAAGACCTCTGACTCTACACCATACTCCCCCTTTCTCCCATACTTGTTGGAAAACATGGACGTCGACTAAGTTCGGAGAAGACAATATAAATAGGGAGAAAACATACTCAAATGCCGATTTCAATTTTTCTTTTTTTTTCTCGGCTTCTCAAAAAAAATTTAAGCCGTTTCGTTTTTTATGGCTTTTCAAATCATTTTTTTCCAATATGCGTACGGCTCTTTTTTTATGTACGCGCCTTTTTTTTTAACAAGCTTCTCCTTTTTTTGCAATTACATATGACTTTTTTTATAATCATTTTTTATATGGCCCATAGGGTCCAAAAACAGCCCACAGCCTCAATCGGGCTTTTCAAACAACTTTTTTTTAAGTGGACCCGCAACCCTAGGGTTCCCCTATACGGGAACCCTCTTCATGAAGTAGCCCCCGCCCCCCGATGGGGGGTTTCACGCCGCCGTTGGAAGCTCGCCGCCTGGAGATCGGGTCGAAGATGCGTGCACCTGGAGGTCGGGTCGTATGGGCGCTGCGTGCACCTGGAGGTCGGGTCGAAGGGCGGTGTTGCTAGGGAGCTTCGGCACAGGTGGTTGCCTGGATAGGATCGCACGCGCGGAGGCTCGAAGGTGGTCGGTGTTGCTCGGAGAGGCGGAAGGAGATGCGCCTGGACACGGGTATGTGCCAGATACACCAAGGAGATGCGCCTGCTCGGGGGTAGTCGTACCGCCGTACATATGAAGAACAGCGACCCCTTGGTGTTGGGCACCGCATTCGCCATGGATTGAAGAACTGCGGCCATCGCCGCCTGGAACCTACGCGCTGACTGGAGGCGCGATCGCAAGTTTGGGGTGGCGGCGCATGCGATGAGATTTCGCGGGTTAGGGCTTGGGGCTCAAGGGTGCTGTGCCGAAATGCCCTTGCAGGAGATGAGGAAGACATCGCCTTGTCTGTGCCATCGTCTCAAATTTATGCTGCGGAGATGAAACTGACGCTTGGAAGGTCGTCGCCTTCCTGTACTTGCTGGAGATGCGCCATGGAGTATCGCCAGGAGGGTGCAAGTTGTGGTTGGTCTGCAGCACTGCGGGATTCATTTGTTGCATGCGCGAGATCCGAAGGGAGCGCCGCCAAAGGTATTGCTTGCTAGAGGTCCGGCGCAAGGCTCCGCCTGAAGCGGTTCGGGTGTTGCGAAGCCATGGCTGAGAGGAACCTGTAGGGTTCTGAAGGCCTGGATAACTTGCTGCACTTTTTTTCGCTGATCTGCATCTCCAGATCTGCAACGGTAGTCGCTTGGAGAATCTTCATCTGAGAAAAATGATAACCGCCTGGTGGAACCGCGCAGGGGTGCGCCGCACGGAGCGGTGGGACATGATCTTCACGGAAATCGATGATGCCTCCGGATTAAGGGTTTTTCAGTAAAACCCTAGAATAATGAATCTTTTAATCTTGAATAAATGACGAATGTAATAATCTCCAAGAACTACAAACGGCTCTCAAACAAATGACGAACGAACGTAAAAAAAATCCTCGAGAATCGACCCGCTCTGATACCATGTTAGAACATTGCATGCGGAAGCGAAATGATAAACAGAGCATAAAGAATAGAAATATAGACATGGAAACACCATGATTTTACGTGGAACCCTACTCCGTGAGGAGCGGGATGAAACCACGGGAGAAGCCCTCAAAGGGGCATGTTATGCATTGCACTTTCTCAACTGATACATGAGGTCGGGGGCTCCTTATATAGCCTTCACACAGCCTCCAAGTCCCACCACTGGACAATGTGGGACTAAACAACTGGATGGGGTAAATGGATCCTGGAGGGATCCATTTACCCTCCTACAACACAATAGGCGCACATAACAAATACTCCAACATATACAACTTAGAGCATAACGAGAGGTGTAGAGATTTATGTTATGTTATGTTATGTTATTATGTACCGTTTCATATTTTCTATTTTTCTTCTGTACTCTTATGTAATTTACCCATGGGTTCTCTCTATATAAGGGAGCCTAGGGTTCTATGGAATAAACAGTTTTACTCATTTCGACCAACATGGTATCTGAGCCAAAACCCTAACCCTAACCCTCATCCTGCCGCCCCCCCCCCTCTCTCGGTGGCGCTGCCCACTCATCTCGTCGCCGCCCCTCTTCCCTGCCGCCCCCCCTTCCGCATCTCCGTCAAGCCCGCAGGCCCTTTCCATCCCCCGACGCTCCTTCCAGCCCGCAGGCCCCCTTCCGTAGCTCCTCTCTTCCGTCGGCCCCTTCCAGTCCCCGGCGGTACCTTTCAGCCCCGCTCCCCCCCACGGTCGGCCACTATCTCGTCATGGATTTGAGTGCATAAAAGTCTACATATACACTCAAATCCTATCAAGTTTATGTAGAAACCGGTTTCTTGTCTACAATCCATGGTTTTCGTCTCCGGCAAGATGTCAGAAAGTAAAGTCGATATACCCTCCATAGGCGTATTCAAAGGTCCAGCGCCGATAGTCAAGATGGATGGGACGAACTATGAGCTCTGGGCGATGCAGTTTATGAGTCTCATAAAGTCGAACGGTAAGAAGCATATACTTACCGAGGATGAGCCAGCAGAGAAGACTGGGATCTATGCCTCCTGGGAGGCCGATGATTCTTATACCAAGGTTTGGCTATCAGGAACATTGTCGATGGAGATTACCAATGATGTCCTCCATCAGACGACCGCCAAGGCGATGTGGGTTATTCTGGCTGCCACATATTCACAGGCGCGGAACAAGACCAAGATGTTACAGCTCCAGCATGATATTTTTACAATGAAGCAGAATGGGCAGCCGCTTCACTCTTTGTACACGTCCCTGCGGGGGATGTTTGAGAAACTATATAGCACTATACCACTCACGGTGACTCCAGAGCAGCAGAAGACCTTCCGGAATGCTACCATGGTGGGCATACTACTAGCAGCACTTGATCCTGAGTATGAGGCAGCCTGCTCTCAGATACTTGTCGATGCTACTATTCCTCCTTTGGAGGAAGTTTACCGGAGGCTCAGTCGCATCTCTGTTTCTTCCAGTACATCTCTCCACCCCCGTCGACGATGGTGGTATCGCGAGGAAAAGGTGGTCAGACTTCCTTTCGTGGACGTGGACCTCGTGGCCGAGGAGGTCGTTTTCGCCAACCGTGTTCTTTCTGTCATCGCACAGTCACTCAGAGGATATATGCTACTCTAAACATGGGTTTCCAGCATCGGCGCGTGTAGCCGAGCATGTTACATCTCAGTCGGCATCCACTACAGATCACCGGTTCGAAGAGCTTGTGGCGCGTCTGCGTGATATTATGCCGCAATCATCTACTGATTCTCCAGGTGGATCTTCAGATGTTGCCGCTACAGCATTTGTCAGTACTTCTGCTGCTGCCAGTACCTCAGGTAGTGCTACTGCCTTTACATCTTGTCATGATCTCTCAGATTGGATTATGGATTCTGGTGCCACCTATCACCTCTGTCGTGACAGAGATAGACTTGAGTCATACAGGGACATCCCACCTAGACGCTCAGTGCTCATAGCTGATGGGACTCATTCCCCCATCATTTGGATAGGGGGAGAACACCTTGTCACCTTCTATGCATCTACAGAATGTTCTACATGCTACTGAGTTTTCCATGAATTTATTATCCATTAGTCAGATTACGAAGGATTTGCACTGTCGTGCTATATTTGACCCATCGTCTTTCATTTTTCAGGATATACTAATGGGTAGGGTGATTGGATGTGGCTCTGAGCAGAATGGTCCCTATCGTCTGGTCCGGAATTCATATGCTGGCTTCTCTTCCCATTCAGCCAGATCAGTCTCTCTGTACACCTGGCATCTTCGCTTTGGTCACTCCCGCTCCAGAAAATGCGACATCTCTTGCCTCAGATCTCTCCGAGTGCGTCGTTTCGTTGTGAAGCTTGTCAGTTGGGAAAGCATCATCGTTCTAGCTTCCCTAGTCGTCTGAGTCGGAGCAGTAGCTCCCCATTTGAGTTGTTTCATATTGATATTTGGGGTCCGAGTCGTGTACCTGATCATCAGGGACACAGATTCTATTTAGTTGTAGTTGATGACTTTTCTTGTGTATCTTGGGTTTTTCTTTTAAAGAATAAATCTGAAGCAGGGGATGCTATTAAAAATCTTATCAGTGAAGTGTAGAATGTTTTTTTTTCTACTGCCAAATATGTTCGTACGGATAATGCATTGGAATTCTGCACTCGTTCTCACTCCCAGTTTCTTTCGTCCAAAGGTATTATTCATCAAACCACCTGTGCTTACATATCTCACAGAATGGAGTGGCAGAGAGAAAACATCGTCACCTTCTTGATATCACTCGAACCCTGCTAATCCAGAGTTGTGCGCCTATCACCTTTTGGGGGGATGTTGTCCTTACAGCCTGCTACATGGTCAATCGCGTGCCGTCCTCTGTTCTTGGTGAGAAAATTCCTCTTTCCGTTATTTTCCCTGATAAGGAATTATTTTCACTTACTCCTCGTGTCTTTGGTATTGTTGCCTTTGTTCACCACTTGTCTCCTGGACTTGACAAACTCTCTCCTAGAGTCGTCAAGTGTGTCTTTGTAGGTTACTCTCGGACTCAGAAGGGTTGTCGTTGTTATAACCCCATAAACAAGAAATATTTTGTCAGTGCTGACGTTACATTTTTGAGTCCGTTATGTACTTCTCCCCTGCAGGTGACAGGTTGGTCTCTTCCACATCTAATGATGATGTCTATGTTCCTCCTCCTCCTAGTCTGAGTCAACCTGCGTCCAATCCAGTTCTAGTTGGCACGCCACCACCATCACGACCACCACCACCACCTCCTCCATAACCACCTATCCCGCCATTACCTAAATTCTATACACGTTGGTCAGGTCCTGCTCAGACTACACGTCAAGCATCCATCACGCCTCAGGTATGTTCAAATGCTATTACTAATGATCGGTCAGATAATGTGCATGTGCAGGATTCTTCGTTGCAGGAGGAGGATGCACCATCGAGTACAATGGACAGTGACCTTGATGTTCCTATTGCTATTCCGAAGCAGAAACGGACTTGCGTGTCTTATCTATTTGCTTCCCAGGTTTCCTTTCACCGTCTCACAGGTGACTTTCAGAGGTTTGCTGCAGCTTTGTCTTCCGTGGAGATACCACGGACTTATCAAGAGGCTATGAAAATTGACTGCTGGAGATTGGCTATGGAAGAAGAAATGCATGCTTTACAGTCCCGTGATACATAGAGCCTAGTTACCGCTACATCAGACGCATCTATTGGTAGCTGCAAATGAGTGTTCACAGTTAAATACCATACAGATGGTAGTCTTGATCGGTACAAGGCAAGACTTGTTGCGAGAGGTTTCACACAAACCTTTTTTTTTTCGAAGCCAAGAAAAAGGGGGATACACTCAGTGGTGTTCACCCCAATATATTAGATACGAAAGGGGGTCGAAGTTACAAAAACACGGAAAGCCCACAAAAGGAAGCGATAAAGCCTCCAGTCGGGGTAAGGAAAAACCAAAAAGGAGAATCAGCTACCACTCCAGTCGTCCACCAACCCAGCCGCGAGAATGAGCACGTTCTCCTTGTAGAAACGTTGCGCGGAGAAAATGGCCTCGTTACGACTAAGCCAAATCGACCATAATCTTGCCACCGGTGTCAAGAGCCGCCTTTTATCCGTATGCATGTTCACAAAGAGCTAATCACAGAAGGCCTCCACATCACTAGCTCGCACCCAAGCCACAAGCGGGTCTTCCCAAAGCCCACGAACCATAGGGCACTCAAAGAGAACATGAACAAGGGATTCCACATCCGAATCACACAGCACGCAGATATTAGAGACAGAATGCATCATCCTGGAGCAGCGATCTCTCGTCGGAAGCCTCTTTCTGCGGACCAGCCATAAGAAGAAAACAATGCGCAAGGGCAGACCCATCCTCCATAAAAAACAACAGTCTCTCACCAAGGAGTCAGAGCGAGCAGGCGGAACCGCAAGTAACCCATCATAGGCCTTCCGAATCGAAAAGCCACCGTCCCTCCATACCCAATGATCCATACCCTCGGAAGGTGTAACCGCATCACCAAGGACGTCCATAAGGTCAAGAAAGTCAGCTAACCTCTGATCCAAAAAATTCGCCCCAAAGCGAGGGCACCAACAATCATTCTCCCAGCAACAAGCAACCGAGGCATCCTTATCCTCCGCTAATGCAAAGAGACGCGGGAAACGGACATAAAAGGGATCCCCCCCAACCAGTTGTCCTTCCAGAATAGAAGGCACGGCCGTTTCCCAGCACAGGTTTAAAACTCGCCCGATTCCTCAAGAAGACCTCCTGAACACCACGCCAGAAAGGAGAGCGAGCACGCACCACCCCCAACCTGTCCTCCCCTGCCCATTCCGCCCCATAAAGCTCCCTCAGAACATCAACAAAGAAATTTCCGCCCCTTCCCCAAACTCTGCTCGCCCACTTAAGAAATAAGGCATCATTGATCAACTTGAGGCGCCTAGCACCCAACCCCCCCTCCTGCTTCCCCCTCGCCACCTCCTCCCAAGCGACAAGGTGAAACCCCCTCCCCGCCGCACTCGACTTCCCCCACAGAAACCTCTTGAAACAAGACTCAAGTCTCCGACAAATCCCAGTTGGCAAACGACGGGTAGACAAAAAATGCACCGGAATAGCAGCAAGAACCGACCGAAGTAGGACCAGCCTTCCGCCCTTCGAAAGGAGCGCCGCGCGCCAACCCGCCAGTCTCGCCTCCACCTTCTCAACGACCACACCCCAGTCCCTAAGTCTGGGTCTCCCGACCCCCAACGGGAGACCAAGGTAGTCAATCGGCAACACCCCCGGATCAGACCCCAGAATCCTCCCACATTCAAGCGCCAAATCCACCGACAAGCCAAAAGGAATAACCTTTGATTTGGCACCATTAATGAGCAGCCCCGACAACTCCCTAAAGAGCTCGAGTCACCGACATGGCAGCGACCTCATCAGCACCACCTTCAATGAAGCACAAGGTGTCATCCGCAAACTGTAAGAGCGACACCGACACGCCACCCTTGGAGAAGCCCTTCGAAAGGCCAGCAGCAACAACCCGCTCAACCATACGAGCAAGACATCCGAAGCTAAAACAAAGAGGAGGGGGCCAGCAGGCAGCCCTGGCGTAGGCCCCTTCTCGACTGGACTAACCCCCCCTCCAAACCACCATTAACCAACACCGAGAAGGACATTGTAGTCACACAACGCCGCATCCAAGAAATCCACAGCTCCGGAAACCCCCGCCTTCTGAGGACCGACCAAAGGAAGCCCCAATCAATGCTATCATAGGCTTTGGCAAAATCAATTTTCCAAAGCACCCCCTACCTCCCCAACGAGCTCCAATCAGCCACCAATTCCGAAGCAACCGCAATACAATCAGATATTTGTCTGCCCCGAATGAAAGCAGCCTGAACGGGAGAAACAAGCGAGTCAAGAACTCTAGCAAGCCTCCGAGCCAGCACCTTAGCCACAATTAAGTAGATGGCGTTCGAAATCGAAATGGGGCGGAAGTCCCCAATATCCTCCGCCACAGCCTTCTTGGGGATCAGCAGCAACAAAGCCCTGTTAAGCCTATCGAATCCCGCATTCCCCGCGCAAAACTCCACAACAACCTCAAAAACCTCGTCGCCCACCAAATCCCAGAAGTCACGAAAGAAATCCACAGAGAAACCATCAGGCCCCGGGGATCCGTCGTGATTGAGCTCCTACACAGCCTCCTTAGTCTCCACCAACGAGATCGGCCTAATAAGCATAGCGCAGTCCTCCTCCGAGACCTTGGGCACCCCCAGCCCCAACTACTTCCAAGACCTCGTGGAGCGCCTCGACATGACGTCCCTGAAGTGCTCCACAATAGCACTCCCCATCGCGATATCCCCCACAAACCTCTCCCCATCAACAGAAATAGCGCGCAGAGAATTGTTATGCTTCCTCCCATTAGCCACCCGGTGAAAGAATGTCGTGTTTGCATCTCCATCTTTGAGCCATTTCAATCTGGAACGCTGTCGCCACTCGACAGCTCTCTTCTTGTCCTCCTCAGCCACCCTTTTCTGCGCACACGACCGCTCACACAGCTCGTCCGCATTCAGATCCCTTTCGTTTTCAACAGAATCCAGCCTCCTAATAATCTCCTCAACCTCCGATCTTAATGCCACCCTCGACTCCCGCGACTCCCTCTTAAACAGCGTCGATCTTTTCCGCAAAGAGTCGAGCTTTCGGCCCAACCTAAAAGCCGCAGACCCCATAAAGGAGGAAGAAGCCCAAAGCTCGGCCACAACTTCCCTGAAACGAGGCTCCAGGATCCAGCAACGTTCGTATCTAAAGAGGCCCCTCAGTAAACGGGTCTCACCAGAATCCCACATAATTGGCGAATGATCCGAGAAAGCCCTGGGTCTAGAAGTAACCGAGCAAGAAGGAAACATCTCCATCAAAGTACCGGAGGCCAGAAACCGATCGATCCGGGATCGAGAAGTGTCGCTCCTCCAGGTGTAGGTGATATCAGAAGCCACCAAATTCTCCAAAGCCAAGGCGTCCACAAGCTCAGCAAAAACCGGGGACCCCGGGTCCTTGTCCCCCCTCACCCGGGGGCGATCCGAGGAGTGAAGAGTCACATTGAAATCTCCCCCAATGATCCAAGGGAGCCCCCCAAAAGCACTCCCTGTCGCACGCAAGTCCTCCCAAAGCTTGTTTCTTTTAATATGACAGCAAGGCCCATAAATGCAAGAAAAAGCGATCGGAGAGGTCGCCGCACCCCTCACAAGCACCACCGATAGCATATGTCTCCCCAGAAGAGAAGAATCGAACGAAAAAGCCGCCGACCTCCACGCAATGAATAAGCCCCCCGCCGCACCAACCGCATCCAGGGCCGTAAAACCATCCATCGCACCCGCACCAAAGAAACGCCACAGAGCATCATCAATCCCCCTCAATTTCGATTCCTGGATCAGGGCAATATCGCAACCCCAATCAGACAGCCTGGCGCCCAGCGCCTTTCTCTTCTCACCCTCCCCTAGCCCCCTCACATTACAGGATAGAAGCTTCATTAAAAAAGAAGTCGACGCCCTCCAGTTTGCGAAAGGTCGTCCGCCTCCGCCACAGTATCTCTTAACGACGCACAGGAATGAATGGGCGAGAATCCCGTTCGGGGTCTGCTCCTCCTACGGTATCTTTTCCCCGATCTATTATCAGAGCGTCTTCCCAAGTCGTAGTCAACGTCCGCATCCATAGCACACACCACAGAGCTCGGCAAGGTGAGGAGAGGCGAGCCGTCATCAGCTTTGGTATAAGGTCCCAGAATGGACCCCGAGGACGATCCCACCACTTTACTCATGACATCATCCGACGAAAGGAGCGACCCAGACACGGTCGGGTCGGTAGAAGGATCTTGAAGCACATCCGCAAGGGGACCCGCCCCGATGAAGGGCCCTTTGAGTGTCAGGATGGGATCCGGATCCGAATCCGCGGAAGAGAAAGAAGTTTCCACGCCGGACCAAGATCCAAAGTTCCCTGAACCGCAGAAGTCCACAGTTGGCAGATCCGGCCACGGGCCCAAATAGCAAACGCGCAGCGCACGGTCCACCTTCCAACCACAAGAGCCGAGAAGAGAATCAATCTCGGGCGGCCCCCCTTAGGCAAATCGCCACTTAGGGAGAATTCGCACGAGAATCGAGAAAAGCCGCCGAAGGGGCGCGGGCAATCAACCCAGCGGGGCGACGCTTCGCAAGAGCCCCCATGCAGTGCCAGCTGTCCACCAGGAGACGAGGCGACGTCACCAATCGCAGGAGCCACCGTCCCTATCGAGGAGTCCACCGGCCCAGCCACCACCTGCGGCGGCGCCGGAGACTCCAAGAAAGAGACCTCCACCGGGAAGCGGAAACGACCAACCGAGAGCATCTCAAAGAACACCTTGCCCAAAACATCTTCCAGCAAGCTCTTGCACACTCCACCAGAACCCGAGTGGCCCTCCAATCGGAGCCCGGCTCGCAACCATCTCCCACAATCGCAAGCAACTCCCCCCAACGCTGAAGAACCTCCCCCAAGGCATGCACCCTTCGAGAGAGGAATGGAACCCCTCGCACCTCCACAACACAAACTTCAACACCAGCGCAAGCTCCATCGTCGTAACGCAAGGGCCTCCAGAAGATGTCCTCAAATGCATCACTCGCAAACAGGCTTTGACGTTGCTCCAAAGAAAGGCCACGAACACAACACCTGGAGTTGTCCAAAACAACCACGTCTCCATCGAACAGGGGTCCCAAGAACCCATGCAACCGCAAGCCAACATTGCTCCAATCAACTCCTTTACGTAAGGCTAACCCCACAGCAGCTCCACCACACCCCCCCCCCCTTCAAGAAACGCCCATGCAGAGCACCTTCGTCTGACCTCCCCCTCCCCCTCTCCTGAAAAGTAGCTTCCAGCGAGTGTCCCCCCCGGTCACCTCAAGTTTCCCAGCATCAGCAGTAGGAATTGACGAATCTCCACCAACACCCTTCGAACGAAGAGGTGTCCTGGAACCTTGGACAACCTGCGCAAAAAACCTCAATCCCTTCCCCACCACAGGATCCAAGTCCAAAGAAGCAGCATGCAAACCTCCCCCCCCCTCCAGCTGAGGGAGAGACCTTGCGAACAGAAGAATCCGCCCGAGCGAATCCGAACCTGCAGGAAGCTTTTTTGTGCCCAACTCTTCCACAACCGTAGCATCTTGCAGGTAGCCCGCAGGCCGGTGCAACATGACCACGGTCGCCACATCTAAAGCAGCGCTTACCCAGCTTCTTGTGAGAAACACGTACCCAGGCTCCACTCCCCACTTGATCATCCACCACCTGCACGTCATCGCCACCACTCCCCCGGGATACCTCCTTTCCTTTAACATCGAGCCGAAGCGCACGGCCATCGTCCACCACGCTTGCTGAGCTCTCCATGCGTTTCCCAGAAGCGAGAGGCACTCCACCGATAGTCGCCTTCGGTCTCCACGAAGGCCTTCCTCTTGATGTGACCGAACTTCGAATGCCTTTGCTCTCAAAAACTCGCTCGGAAACATCACGTGCAGTTTCCTTTGGCCTCCACCGCTCGTGCACTCTCCACCAGCGCTCCAGCCCCCCTCCCATCGTGCATATTCCTTTCATCTTCACACAAACCTATGGTGTAGACTATTTGGATACATTCTCTCCAATGGATCGGCACTCTACTCTTCGCATTCCTTTATCGATTGTTGTGGTACGTGACTGGTCCATATTTCAACTTGATGTCAAGAACGCATTCTTGTATGGAGATCTGCAGGAGGAAGTCTACATGCAGCAGCCACCGGGGTTCACTGCTGAGGGGGAGAATCATATGGTGTGTAGAATTCACAAGACGATATATGGCCTTAAACAGAGTCCAAGGGCATGGTTCCAGAAGCTTTCCCACCTAATTGAACAACAGGGATTCAAAAGATCAAATGCGGATCACTTGTTGTTCATACAGAAGACTTCTAGAGGTACGGTTGTCATCATGGTATATGTTGATGATATTCTGGTTACAAGAGACGACGTTCAGGCAGGGAGTAGAGATGGCAAAAGCATTCTTGGGCCGTCAGTTTGATGCAAATCGATTTCGGCGCGGCGCGGGAAATAAATTTGAACGGTGGAAATTATTTGGTAGAAGAAAATAGAGGGGTTGAGAAGAAGAAGTCTCGTCGGGAACGAGGGGTTGAGGGAGAAGAGGCGCGAAGAACACGCGTGGGGAGAGAGAGTGAGGGGAGAGATAAAATCTCAATTTTTTTATCAATACTGGACTGCTTAACACCATAGGCCTTCATCTCTTTATATAGGAGGGATGAGGTTACAAAAATAGTAACTAATTCAAATTCTAACTAATTATCCTAAATTGACTCTAACTAATTAACCGACTAATTTGAAATTCAAAAATCGACAACTAATTGATTGAGATCACAGGCGATCTCATTTATTTTAATTAAAATTGCGACGACTCCAATAAACGTAAATAAAATTAACTAAAAATTTCGACGACTCAAATAAACGTAACTAAAAATGCGGCCCTATCTTTCTGGTCCACGTTGCATCAACTCTCTTCTTTTAAAAAATCGTCTCTCGACGAATAGCTGGATCTGTTGGCGTGGAGATTCAATCCGCGTTATCTGTCATTCTCTGGAAGAATTGGTGTGGAACGAACGGCGGAAGCCACACGCGGGCGTTGGTGACGTGGCCGTCGTGGTGGAAGAGCAGGTGCGGCGCATAGGCGGGCGTCCATCTGATTTTCTTCCTATTGACGTGGTGCTCGAAGAACTGATGAGGCATGAACAACATAGCCTTTGGCGAATCCATAGCAAAGCAATGACACAAGGAGAGGAGGGGAGGAGATGTGTCCAAGGAATGAAGCCATGGGGTCCTCATATAGGTGAACCCCAAGGTCCTAGTCCTAATAGGATAAGGATGGTCCCCAAATTTCTTATTTTCAGCCCTCTTTTTTAAATATTTTAGCTCCAGGGGTCCTGGGCGTAATTTTTGCGTCCCTTTATTTAAGGGAATTTTGTAAGAGGGTCTCTTGAACTGTCCCTTTGAATAAAATTTGTTGCAAGGGGGGTTTTCTTGTAATTTTCCCCAAATAATCTCCAATCCCACAAGTCGTGGGATTCAAATCCTGTAGTCTTCGGGCCCCCAGTTAGGGTTCGCCCTTGCATATCGCCGCCACGACGGTGGCCAGTAAATCGGCGCAGGCGGTGGGTCTCGCGCGGAGGTAGTGGCAGCTGGAGGGAGGGCGCAGGCGTGGGACGGTTGCAGGGCAGTAGGCGCAGGCGGCACAACCGGTGAAGGCTGGGGGGGTGTTGGCGGTGCGCGTGAGAAGGGGAAAGGCGGGCGGCGAAGGCGAGCAGGAGGGGGAGGGAAGGGCGCGGTGCGCGAGAGAGGGCGGGAGTGGGAAGGAGGCGGCGGGGTGAGTTGGAGCCGGGAGGAAGAGGAGGCGCAGGCGGGAGGGGTGGGCTGCTGGCGTGCGGGGAGATGGCGCAGGACTGGGGAAGGCGAAGGCGGGCTGGTGGGTAGCGGGAAGAGGAGGAGGGTCCGGGGGGGAGGCGGTAGAGGGAGAGAAAGTGTTGAGGTTGCGGACTGGGTAGCAGGGGGTACGGGAGGGGATTCTGAGGTTGCAGGGGTCGCGAGAGGGGGACATGGGGTTGCGGCGGCAGCGAGAGGGGGTCTGGAGGTAGGGATGAGCATGGGCCGGGCCTGGGCCGGGCCCTACAGGGCCCAGGCCCAGGCCCATTTAAGTTTGTGGGCTTTGGGCCGGGCCTAGGTCCACTAAAATTTTTTTTTGAAGGCCCAGGCCCAAACCCGGCCCAATTATTATGGGCCGGGCCTGGGTCGGGCCGGCCCATAATGTCTCAATCGTCAATTGGGCTTGTACCGATCAAAAACTTATGGGCCTAGACTTGGTGGGCCCATAAATTTGGCGTACCCTCATTTGGTTATTTTGATTGTAATCTTCGTTATGAAGTATTTATTAGTTATTTAGCTCTTTATTATTTAGTTATCCTACTGTTTTGCACGGATTTGGTCATATATATGATTCTACAATATCTAATGGAAAGAGTTTCATAAAGATATTGTAGAAACATGTGCAAATAATAGTAAACAAATAGGTTGAAAATGTACCTCAAGTGGATTAATCTGTCGACATCGTCAACTCCCTCATTAAATCCAGATGAATATATTAAAGTGAGATATCAAAGTCTAGACACATATGGGTTCTATGTGGGCTAGGCTATCGGGCCTAACGGGCCTAATTTTGGGCTTTTACGTGGGCCGGGCTATCGGGCCTAATGGGCTGGGCCAGGCTAAGCCCAAGCCCGACCCAATTATCAAATGGGCCTACATCTTTGGCCCAAGCCCGGCCCATAAATAATTCGGGCTCGGGTCGGGCCGGGCTATGCGGGCCGGGCTTCGGGCTGGGCTGGGCCGGCCCAGCCCAATGCTCATCCCTATCTGGAGGTGCGAAGGGAGTGGAGGGGTCCAGCGTGGGGGGCGTGCGTGGGTTGTAGATGAATTTTCGCGAGGTTTTCGAGTCGGGAATCACCTGGACAACAAGCAGGTCGACTTCTTTTTCTTCCGAACTGGTCTGAACAACGGGCAGTTCGTCGTGGACGGCTAGATCTTCGTCTTCAACTTCGGGTTCGGTGCTTGGAGACTTCGATTTGGAGGCATTTTCCACAAGTTGGTGTGTTATCTCAACGTTCAATGTATTTCGCATCTGGGATGCCACTACTTGCATATCGGCACAAATTTGGCTCATATTTGATAATGTTTGTCTAACCTTGGCACGCCATGTACGGTCATTGGAGCGGGATCCGTTGGATTTTCCGTGCGAACGTCTGGATGGATCGCCAGATTGTGAGGACGATCTGTAGGCCATGCTCTGATACCAATTGATGCAAATCGATTTCGGCGCGGCGCGGGAAATAAATTTGAACGGTGGAAATTATTTGGTAGAAGAAAATAGAGGGGTTGAGAAGAAGAAGTCTCGTCGGGAACGAGGGGTTGAGGGAGAAAAGGCGCGAAGAACACGCGTGGGGAGAGAGAGAGGGGAGAGAGATAAAATGTCAATTTTTTTATCAATACTGGACTGCTTAACACCATAGGCCTTCATCCCTTTATATAGGAGGGATGAGGTTACAAAAATAATAACTAATTCAAATTCTAACTAATTATCCTAAATTGACTCTAACTAATTAACCGACTAACCGACTAATTTGAAATTCAAAAATCGACAACTAATTGATTGAGATCACAGGCGATCTCATTTATTTTGATTAAAATTGCGACGACTCCAATAAACGTAAATAAAATTAACTAAAAATTTTGACGACTCAAATAAATGTAACTAAAAATGTGGCCCTATCTTTCTGGTCCACGCTGCATCACAGTTTGTCACGAAGGATCTTGGTACCCTAAGATATTTTCTGAGTTGGAATTTGCTAGGAATGCACAGGGTCTGGTGATGACCCAAAGGAAATATATTACAGATTTTCTGGTTGAAACAGCCATGGTTGGATGTAGACCATCGAGCACTCCTATGGATCCAAGTATGAAACTGTATGACAATGATACTGAAGAAGTAGACAGGAGAAGATATAGAGAGATGGTGGGTAAGCTTCTTTATATCACTATAACTCAACCCGATATTGCTTTTGCAGTAAGTCGGGTGAGTCAATTTATGGAGCAGCCAAGACAAGTTCATATGGATGCCATATACATGATACTGAGGTATCTAAAGTCTTCTCCAGGCTCAGGGTTGATGTTTAAAAAGAACACAGATTTATTTATTTCAGCTTGTGCAGACGCAGATTATGCAGGGTGTCCTAAGGATCGTAAGTCTACTTCAGGCTTTGCCGTTTTTGTGGGGAGCTCTCTAGTTTCTTGGAAAAGCAAGAAACAAACTGTTGTGGCGAGGTCTAGCGTTGAATCTGAATATAGGACCATGGTGCAAGCGAGCACGAAGATGATGTGGGTTCGAGCCGTATTAGAAGACTTACATATAGATGTACCTTTACCCATGCAGCTTCAGTGTGACAATCAAGCAGCTTTGTTTATTGCCAACAATCCAGCATTTCACGAAAGAACAAAGCATATCGAAGTAGACTGCCACTACACTAGAGATATGATCCAGAAGGGCTTGATTTCTACTTCACACGTTAGTTCAGAGGATCAGACTGCCGACATATTTACCAAGCCATTGCTCAGCGGACCCTTTTAGAGATGTTCTTCCAAGCTAAGCATGATTGACATCTATGCTCCATCTTGAGGGGGAGTGTAGAGATTTATGTTATGTTATGTTATTATGTATCGTTTCATATTTTTTATTTTTCTTTTGGACTCTTATGTAATTTACCCATGGGTTCTCTCTATACAAGAGAGCCTAGGGTTCTATGGAATAAACACTTTTACTCATTTCCACCAACAAGAGGCAAGGGCATAAAGGTTCCGTGCATTGTAAAGACACGGCGAGAGGCGGCAGGCCATGTTGGCATGGCTAACCGTAGGGGGCAGTGGTGTACCACGAATGGTGTGAACAAGGAGGAGGACAATAGTAGTGTCGCTGGAATGTGGCGGTTGCGTGGATATAGTACAAGTGACTAGTGTTGTGAGGGTCTCGATAGAAGGAGTTGTTGGGGCAGCAAGGGATTTGCCACTAAGGGGCTAGTGTTGCTTCTAGCGATGCCTCGGTCGGAGGTGGGAGGCAACAACTTGAAAGAGAGAGAGAAGAAGAAGAAGAAGAAGAAGAAGAAAGGTGGTTGGCGGGTGGGGTAGGGTTCCAAGCGAACTAGAACTCCGGTCTAAGACCACTGCTCTAACATCGTGTTAAAAAAATAAGGTTTTTATCCGTTGTGACCTCCTGAGATATTGCAATATATGTTAAGCCCCTCCCTTTTTTAGAATATCAGGTGTGCCCTTGACTTATTATCATTCTAACACACATGCCCTTCCCTTAGTTTAGTCGTCAATGAGTTGAACTTAACCATGATTTTTTTTCAAACCATGATGTGGTTAAGAGGGGCATAACTGTCCAAGCATCCCTCCTCCACTCCTAGTAGCCCCTCCCCATGAACACTAGGACAACGATGTCCGAGCACTCCTTAGCTACCTCTGTGTCCTGGATCCCATAAAAAGGCCCACATCAACCTCCTCCAGCATGGGTGCATCTCTTGTGTTTTCCCCGGTTATGGCCACCACCTCACCGATGAGCTTCATGCATTGTACCATGAGGAGCTTGTCAAACAAGGAGGAACGTGCAAGGACGTGGATTCGAGGGAAGCCTTCAGTTGTTGTTCATGTGTGTACTCTAGCGAGTGTTCGAGGGGCAGCCTCCAGTTGTTGTTAGGCGGTGTTTGAGGGGTGACCTACTGCGGCATAGAGGGGGAGGGGCAGCAGAGGAGAAGGTGTAGAGGGGGAGGGGCTGTGGAGGAGGAAGATGTCCTGGAGGGGGAAGGGCCACGGAGGAGGAGGGCCTGGAGGGGGAGTGACGGCGGCGGAGGGGGATGGGGGCCCAGAGGGGGAGGGGTGAAGGAGGAGGAGGAGCTAGAGAGGGAGGGGTGGTCGAGGAGGAGGGCCTGAAGGGGGGAGTAGAGGAGGAAAAGGGGCGACAGCAGAGGAGGAGGGTCTGGCGGGGGAGGGGCACCGGAGGAGGAGGGGCGGAGGAGGAGATAGTCGGAGGAGGAGGAAGGGATGGAGGGGAGGAAGGAGGAAGAGGGGAAGGAAGAAGAAGAAAAGAGGAAGAAAAAGATATTTCTACCCTTCATATTTTATCTAATTGTCATTGTATCCCCCAAGTTAACGTCCATTTGGGATGGGGACGGACGTCAAGTAACCGAGAGGCACGAGTAATCGTTGTGGAAGAAGTCAGAGGCGCAACTGATATTCCAAAAAAGGGAGGGACATAACTGATATTACAATATCTCAAGAGGAAACAACCGATAAAAATCCAAAAAATAAGTGTATTGTCCATTACGAGTTCTAGGGATAATTTATATAGAGAGGGAACCATAGGGTTAAAAAGGAGCCACATCTCGTATATAGAATAGAAATAAGAATGGCAAAAAATAATAAAGCGATGACTATAACATTTTCTCCAATACACAAGTATAAGAAGATGCATTTAAGAAGTTGAGTTGTATTCGAGATAGTAATCGGCTTGTGTGTGTTGAGTGTTGTGTTATCCAAGTTGAGTATTTCATATTCCAGTTTGAGGGAGAGTGTTGAGAGAATTGAGAAACTGGACAATTTTCGAAGGAGTTGTTTAGTCCGACATTGTTAAATGGTGGGACTTGGTTATATTGGTTGGACTATATAAAGAGCTCCACACCTCTTGTACTCATTGAGAGATATAATAGAATATTCAGCTATTTATGTCTTCAGCATGATTTCATCATGCTCTTGGAGTAGAATTCCACTTAAAATCATGTTTTCCTCTTGTTCTTGAATTTGCATTATATATTTTATATTTCTACAATAATATGTGCACATGCACACACCTTGTTAGTAAATACATATACACGTATACATGTGTGTGTGTGTATATATGTATGTGTTCACAAGATATTCCCAATTTCACATGCAACTATTGGAAAAACATTAACGACAAGATGCTTCATATCAGAATCTATAACTTAGTCTATATAAGATGATATCTCATTTTACATCTTATTAACTCATTGAATATATCAGAGAGATGTCTTAAACAAATTCTTAGGAAGCAGACCTTCGGAAAGAAATGAGACAGACAATTTTTGTTACCTTCCATGATGCAAAGAGAAAAATCCAAACAATATATTAATCTATGCATCCTGGTCGATTTAAAAGATTTAATATAAAAACCAGTCCTTGAAACAAGAGAGAAATTTACATGTTGATCCAACAACTTTGAAGAGAAATCTGCATGGACTTTTTCATAGTAGGCACTACAAAAGACAAATGAGACTGATGATCCATAATAATGAATTCAGAAAGGCAAAAAAATATTTACCTTTTTTCCCGCAATTTTTCCAGTAAGGCAACCTTTTCTCGTCGAAGGAACTCCAGTGTCTAATATTAGAAACTTAAATAAATAGTTAAGATGTTCTTACTAAAGAAGTTTAATAATGCATGCAGCATAAAGAAGTGAAGGTTGTCCTCGTTTAACTGGTTGTAGGTCGGTAGATTCATTTAGGCATACCCAAGATTTTAGCATGACTTTAATGCCTTACCTTATAAGCAGTTGACTTGTCACGAAACTACAAAGTGGCCATCATTGCACTCATAACAAGATAGTAGTACTTGATAGAGAAGGCAAAAGGAAAAGAGCATGTTTCCATGGATATCTCTTTCAAAAAAATCCCCTGCCAACTGTATTGCCTTGCGTACAAGCATAGCAGTTAATTGTTCTTGCCCACAAAATTTACTAGGTTAGAGCCAGAAAACGGATAGACTGGAAAAGTACCTGGGTGAAGGTCGACAATTCATATTCAAGTGAGACAATTTGTTTCTGCTTTTCAAGAATTTGGGAGCATAAATCGCCTCTCAACTTCAGGACTTCACCAGTATGATCCTTGAATCTTTTAGTTTCTACTGCCACTGATATTAAAATTAATTTAATGACGAGCACAAGTGATGCAGGCTTGAACCAATCTCATGTTATCAGAAGCAAAGAAATCCAAAACTGTATAATTTCCACGTTATATTGGATAAACAATGCTTTTACTGATATCTTCTTCATCCCTTCTCGGCGTTGGGTTGTTTTGTTCCATCCATAGATAGAATCGATAAGTTGATAGGTGGAAGGATTATTAAAAAGCACTTAATTATTGACCATCCGCCTTTGAACTTTTAAAGTTATAATGTCAAAGGTGTACACATTAGTACAAGCCAAACACATATCCTGTTAAATGCGGTAAACATTGGTTGCGGTTAAACGGAAAGTCCGATGTCCAGAACCATAAAATTCATCTGAAAATTTTTTATATAACAACATTGCTTTCCCTGCGTTTTTCTTCCATACACCAATCAACTCCCTTTGAAGTCATCTTGATGTACTCTAAGTGATCGACATGAAGAGTGAAAAGACATGCCAATTGTTGCTTATCATATGTCTAATTCCTTTGGTACATTTAATACATGACAAGTGCAGATCATCAATAATTATCCAACATCACCCTCGTGAGAACTTATCTCTGTATAGTAATCTTCTCAAGGCACTCAATTCACCACCAACAACCAGTCATGTAAGATTATATGAATATATGCACATAAGTTTGCAGACAAACATTTCACAAAAGTCTCATGATAGCCTCTATTTCATTCTGTAACCTCCTGTTATCCACTGACAATAATATAAATATTATTATATTTATAAAGAAAATCACAACATCATGTACAATGCAAAATCGTCTCATCCAAAGCCATCATGATTCGTCTGATTGCATTCAGGTACCAACACGACGGATAACTATAAATGGAGCAAGAATTCAGCACTTGTTACAATCACCTTCTGCTAAACAACTTGTTAATTTACCAAATAAGCATAAACAACCCCAGATCTCCCAACTAATCAATGATACGCGGCAGACGTATAGTAATCTTATCGATTTAGAAAGACGGGACCTGATTCGAGGTCTTTCTCCACGAACTGGATCGCGGTTCTCAGCCTCTCCTCCTCCAATGACGTGTCGGCAGCTTGCTCTTCAAAATCTGTAGAGAAGAGAGCATCATATGTTTGACGAGTTTTCGTGTAAATCGCAATCGCGCAGTTGAACGATTAGAAGAACCGGTGAATGTGAGTACCATTCATCTGAGAGCGGAGGCTTTTCAGGTATCCGTCCATCGCAGCTTTCTGAGCTGCACTGGCGAGCGCGAGCGCGAGTGAAATTTCAATAGTCCAGCCGGGGAGCCCGAGCCCCGCGAGGTCTCCGAACAGGGTATAGGGTCATTTGCATTTTAGGTCCCAACTATTAGTTAATTATAAAGAAGTATCAACTGAAAAAAGTAGTAACAAGCAAGGACGTGTTGTTGCGATGGCATGTAAATATGGACATAAAGGAATATCGATTGGATAACATGTGCCAACATATTTCGGTGTAAGCTGGTCAAGATGGAAATGCACAATATCCGTACAAATATTGTAACATATATGATGTGGTAGATCGGATTATCCCTAAACTCAAAATCATCCTGTGATGTGACCTTAAAACCCTAGTGTTTCGGATTTTGTTCAAATCGTAAAAATTTAATTAGTACTCAATTACTCTTCACACGAGTATAATTGGTTGGAGTTAAGTATGTTTTTACCTAACTACAACATGCTTTGTTAGGTGATAAAGGGAATTAGGTTAACTGACCTCAACTTAACTTTATTAGGTGCTAGTTTGATGGATTTGGCCTTCTTGTATTAAAAACATCGATGCAACTTTTTTTTCGGGGGAAAGGATAGTAATAGTTGTCCACTCCATCTATTGTTAGAATCATGTAAACATAAGAAAGTTTGTATCCCTTGTCCAGTTTTTTCCTCTAAATAAAAATCTAAAGAGATCACTTGTATCTTTTTCAAATCTTAAAATTAATTTCTTATTTCTCCTTTCTTGTCACAGTTTTTCGACATCTATTGGAGCTAAAAAAGAAGCTATAGAAGGAAGTTGCCACTTTGCTATATTGATTTGTAAGAAAAGTCCAGAGGTGCTGGTGAAGCTGCTGCTTTCACAAGTATTGGCTTGGTTTCCACTATATTGTTGAAATGTGCACTAATTCTATTATTGCATGTGAGACATTATGGTTATGCTTCATTTTAAATTTGATCACTTAACTTTATACCATCGTTACGATTATTGGATGAAAATCAATATATGATTATGGGTATTTATAATGATTTTAATGTTTATGTGCAAATTTGAGAAGAAATAGAAATTGATACTTTTTTAGCTTGAATTTGTCTTATTGCAAATAAAGAATTTTATCATTTATATGTGCTCTCGTAGTGTTGTTTGGGATCATAAACAACCATGATATAAAGGTCTAATAATCATCCAACCTTGGTTACCACAGCTTGATGTTTGATTCTTAGAGGATTTGAAATGATATTTAAGTAAGGATCCTCTCTTATATTTCATATTATTCAATGTGCCATAATCAATATTAGTTAAATATGAGAGTGACTCGTTGCATTTTAAATAAAGTGCATGCTAGATCCATAACTATTAACCATGTGTACTATTGGAAGTTAAATGTAATGTATCGCTCATGTCGACGAGAATGACTCCCAACTCCTCTAGTTACCAAGAATGATGGGACGATATGTCGGATCTATGATCAAGATCCATAATACTCAACAACCTAATCTCATGCACATTACATTGACATTCAAAATATTCAATATTACGAGAAGTAATATAATATGGAATGGAAATGGTACTCATTCGCATTAATCATTTTGGTCCATGTCCAGAAATTGACATATACACATCTAACTATATAATAATAGAAAATTGCTCCCCAGCTACCTCATTGTAGTGTCTCAAAAAACAAAAAAAAGTGTCCAGCAAATAAATTACTCAAAAACTATGTGAACCATGTCTTGTGGAGATATGACTCCAAAAACTGTCTTGTTACGACCGCAACTGTAGTGATTGTTACTCAACTACTGCTATTGGGTCCATGATGGTAATAGCTCATCGATTAAGTAATCTAGCAAGTTTGACATTCAAGTTGTTGTGGCGAATAATCAAAGAAATTAATCAACAATCAACTCACAATGCAAATGATAAATCAATGTCAGATGTGATATGAGTTAAAATTTTTAGTTTAACTCTACAAAATATGTGTATATGGTAAACATGTAGAGTGTCAAATCACTGAGAATGTGAAATGGGATAGAGATAAAAATAATCCAATTAGTCCTAATTAATGAAGTATTTTTTTATTTTAATTTTATCTTTTTATTTCCTTTTGCTTTTAATTATTATGTAGGTTTTTAATTAATATCTATTTTATGGTTTTTAATTTGTTTATTTTTTATGTGTTTTAATTTTAAAAATGTTTTTAAGTAATTTTACAATAAATACGAGTAATAATATGTGACAGAGATAAAAATAGTGAAAATATGTTTTTTGTATTTTTAAAAAAATAAACTAAAGTCAAAATAAATAAAGCAAGGTATTTCTAGATTTCAAATATTGTTCTATATTTTTGTTATTTTTAAAGTGTTTTTACAATTTTTATGGGGTTTTAAAGCTGGAAATACATAAAATAATTCAAATTGTAAATTTCGAATAATGAAATGGGCCTGAAATATATCTAACAGGTCAGATAGGGCTCAATTTTAATTTTAACATAAAGTAAAGGTAATAAAGAAAATTTAGAAATTTAAATCACTATTTTTGGATTTTTAGACAATTTTATATGATTTTATAAGTTTTCATTTATGTAATATTTAATTTTCTATTTTGTATTTTTTATATTATATGTGGTAGAATACAAATAAATCTAACTAATATTTTTTCGATATTTTTTATATATTTTTTAATTTTATGATTTTTTTTAAATCAAAACAATGAAAAATACCATGTTTTGTAATTTTTATAGATAGAGAAATAGTTTTATATACCTTATAAAAAATATATGTGAACGAATATAGCTTCAAATTTAGCTCGAGATATTTAAAATAAGTTTTCTATATTTTTAGATAAAGAATGCAATTAAAATAATTAAATCAGGCAAGCATAATTAAAAACAAGCGTAAGGACCTTTTTATAATTTTTAAAAATTAGGCAGCCAATTAAAAATAGTAAAAATAGCCTATGGTCAAAGAAGCAAAATAACCAATTAAATACATTTTTAATGTCCGATAGGAAGGGCCAACATGTAATTTCTAGGAACTATCAGATTATTCTGTTACATTCAACACAATCCCATGGGCTCAATGCACAATTTTTCCTGTTGAAAACATTTTAAATATGTGCTGGTAGGGACTATTTTGCAACTAAATCAAAGTTCTCATGCAATCAGTAACATTGAAATAACTTCAAGATCAAACATAAAAATTTTCCAATTAAATACACATTTCAATTAAACATGGCAGGGACCTATTTGTAATTACATAAAAAAATTTATTTCATTTAATAACAAGTCCAACAAGTTCATGATGAGAAGTATAAAAGGCCCACAAAAGCACCTAATGGAGGGACCACATAATGAACACAAAATTGGACCTGATTATAAATAAATAGAAGCGTAGGGTCTATAATGCAAAATATCCAAAAAATCACACTTAACCTCAAAGTGTTAAGACTAAAATGAAATATAAAAATAGAAAGGGGGTAGGAAGTAAATCAACCTCGTAGCGTGATCCAACGGTCCTCAACATTCAACAGCTCAGATCATCCAATACCAATTCATCGATATGCGGTTGTGATTTGATCCACGGACGGATCAGATGGTTACGGGGCACATTGATCATGTGGCGATTGTTGCACCTGGAGTTGAGCCTTGATCGGACGATGGATACCACCTGTTGACGAGAATTTTTGAGATTTTTAAATAGAGATATGAAATAATAAAAGTGTAATTGGCGTTGACCCAAAGATCCCGCAACAAAAAAATTATTTTTCTCAAGCTAACTTAATTACAAAAGAAATGTGTAGCAAGAGAATTTATGCTATTTAATTAACATGTATAGCAACAGGATCGAACTCAGGGAGGCTACAATTCCCAAGGGTTATTCAAATAATTGAAAAATCAATTAAAAGAAAAGGAGAATCTTAAATGCTAACTATCTTGGTTTTTAAGACAATTTTGTCTTTTTAGATTTTTTATTTTTTTATTTCTATTTTTATATATTTTGATTTTTAAATTTTTAATGATTTTTAATTTTACAACTTTTTAATTTTCAAAAAAATATAATTTTCAAAAGAAATTTATACACAAAAGAAATGGATTTTTTGGATTTTTCAAATATGGTAACAATGCTCAAAACTATCCAAACAAAATCTATTTTTGTATTTTTGATGATTTTTACAATTTTTTGTAATTTTTCAGAGATTTTTAGATTTTTTTAGGATTTTCAAAATGAATAAAAATAGGGGAAATGCAAACAATGAGCAAACAAGATTATTTTTTGATTTAAAAATACCAAATAATTGCAAAAAATATGAAAAACTTTTTCCTAAAAAGTAAAGAAATTTATCTACAAACAGGAACTCAAATTATTTTTTTGTATTTTCTGAAATTTTATATGATTTTTTAAGATTTTTAGTATTTTTCAATTTTTAGGGGTTTCAAAAATAACTAATGTATGAAATATACAAAGAAATTAAAACATACCGAAAGAAAATTAATTTAATTTTTTTGGAATTTTTTGACACAATATGTACATTTTTATGATTTTTAAAATTTCAAACAAGAAAAAAATGATGTTTTGATTTTTTAATAATAGCAAATGAAATAAAATGCAATGAAAAAATTACTGCAGATAGAACAACTAAGCAAGAGATAACACTAATTTTTGCAGAATTTATTGAATAAGAATGATAAATATTTCAGGCAATATAGGCAAGGAAGTCAAATACAATTCAATAAAGGCTGAATCGTAAATATTTATTATTTTTGCATAAAAATAATAAGAAATAAATAAGGGGAGATTTTCACAATTTACCCAGGTACGGAACTGGGCATCACGTGATAGGGATTCTAGAAGGGGGCTTATACGTAATTTTTGAAACTCTAAGGGGCTTTATATAATTTTCTCAAAGTAATAATGCTCCTCTTGCGTGCCCTAAATCCAAAAGAGAAGGGGGTCGCCGCCCCTGCGATCTTCACGCCAAGGGAAGGGGTGTCACCCCTTGTATTCTTGCGCAAGCGATCGGCGTGTTGCAAATCGGTGGACGGAGGGCTCGACTTCGACGATAAGGCAGGGGGCATGGCTCCAGATCTGGGCGGCTGAGCCACCGCTGGTTTTCTTCAAGGCGGCGACGGCGGATTCATTTATTTTAGCTTAAAATCCCTTATAAAACACATGTATATAACACTAACTCCACATTCTTACTAACTTGCATCTGTGTGTAAATATTGAATATTTGTATATTATTTTAACCTAAAATAAATAAATAAATAAATAAAGGAAAAAAAAAGAAATAAAATAAAAAGAAGAATAAGAAAAAGGAAGACTGTATATATGTAATAGATACAGGCTGACCCGAACCCCGAGAGAAGATCAAGATTTGACCTGATCGATAGGGTCCTCAATTAGAAAATCCGAAAAAAATGTGTGTTGTGTATATTTGTATACTTCACTATTTTATTTGTACACTAATTGACCTAAAATCAAATAACTTTCAAAATCAAAGTTGTAAATAAAAATGTGTTCTAATTAATAAAAATAATTGCACAATTAAATTACTTACAGAATAAAAGCAACCACACTTGGAAAAAGCCACTAAGCACTAATTGAAAGACCAATTCTGGCTCCATATGAACTCAAATTGAACCAATGTCACTTCCATTGGATTCCAAATTAAATTATCTTTAAATTGGCTATGTTTTCATAATTTTTTAAGTTACGAGTAAAAAGTTGGTTTTCTGGGGTGGTTTATGCAATTTTCCCATGTATTTTGTCAATATTGTATTTGTATATATTTGTAAATTTTTTACTAATTAATTAAAATAAAAAAATAAAAATTTTAAAACAAAAAAAAACTAATTTGCTTATTTAACCATGTAAATAATGTCATATTTGTATAGAGCATATGAATATATTTAATTTTCTTAACTAATTTCCATAAAAAATAAAAAAAATATTTTTTAATCTTCCAATAAATAAAGTGACAAAAATTCAAAAAAAAAGTTAATTATATATATATTTATCTTTCCACTTTATCTCATTTCAATTTTCATCTCTCTTATCTCTTTATCCAAAAAGTCAAAAATTCAAATTTCATCTCCATTATCTTTTCTATTTGTATGGCTCCTTCTCCCTCATTCCAACGAGATCAATCTTTGGTGAGAGGAGCCCTATCTCCGAGAGAATTTTCGTCGAGAAAGGTGCCTAGTCTCCGAGTCGTCCGGTGACAGCGAGTCGGCGTTCGTCGAGGCGATCAAGGTCTTTTCCGCTCCTAAGGTGAGATCCATCGTTATTTCTTCATTTTTTTTATCAAGGTTAACCGTAGTTTAAATTTTGCAACTTCATCTCATCGTCATTTGTTTTCTAGATCTAAAAAAATCACGATTTGACCCGCATCGATCTCGATTTTTCATCTCACATTCTCGACCTCTCCACGTTCATCTTCTATCTTCCACGATCTATCAACTCTGACCATGCACGGTGGTCGGAGAATCAGATTCGATTCTTCCATTTTTCGTCGGATCCCCGTTCGCATTTTCCGTCGAATTTTTAGGATTTGAACCCTCGTATTCGCATCCTAAGTTGTCTATAAATAAAAAATAAATATATTGGTTTTCTTTCACTCTAATATTTGTTTTACGAGATAATCTAAAAAATAATAAAATTAAAAATAAAAAAAATATTTTCTGTTTTTTATTTATCCATTTCGGATTTACAAAAAAATTCTCTCTGAAATTGTTTGCAATTAAAATTAACAAAAAAATAAAAAAAATAAAAAAAGTGGGCGGTCGCCCTCCAGGCACCGCTGCCCCCCTTGACCATCTCCACGGCAGCTCCACCGACTGCTGCAGCCTACGCCACCGCCATCCTTTTTGATCTTCTCATGCGCCTCCCAATACGCTCGCAGATGCCACCATCTCTCCACCCCTTGGCCGATCACTACTGCAACCTCCTGCCGTGTATCTCCTCCATGCGAAGTTGTTGTCCTCCACCCGCACGAGGGGTGCGTCCCATCTCTGCACCGCCCGTCTGACCTTCCACCAGAGCCTCCTCCTCGCGCAACCTCTGCGCATGCCCTCCAGACCTCAGCCAACGGTCGCCCCTCCATCGACCTACTGCAACACCTCCATCCACCTCCACCGATGCGGGCACCCCACTTCCACGCCGCCTCCATCTGCGGCAAGCAGCCCACCTCCGCCTCAAGACCATCGCCTTGCACATCCTCCTGATCGTCGGCCTCCACCGCGTACCTCCATTCGCACGGGCAGGCCCCTTCCACGCCGCCGCCATCTGCGGCAAGTCATCCACCGCCAGTGGCGCCCCTCTTGAACTTGAGAACGAAGAAAGCAAAAGAGAAGAAGCCCTAGATTCTATTAAAAAATTTGGGCAAATTGCATTTCAGCTCCCGGAGGTTTTCATACTTACAGAAAAGCCCCTGCTAGAACAAATCACGTGCAGAGCACGCTTTCCATTGGGTAAATTACAAATTCTCCCATGCATCTATTTATTATTAAACGTTAATGCTAAAACTTGAACTATTTGCAATTCAGTCCCTCTTTTCCAGACTTTAAAATTTGCTTATTTTATTTAGAAATAAATAACAGTTGTGCTCTATTAATTCTGAAAAAATCAAATTATGTAACTGTTATGTGTCTGATCATTGTATAAAGTTTTCATTGCACTTTAATCTCATTTATTATTATTAAAAAATAAAAAACATGCCAATTTTCTCTTCCTAAAATTCAAAAATTCATAAAAATTCAAAAATAACTCCAAAAATTCCAGAAAAATTAGGGTAGTTTTATTTCATTGTCTTTTAATTTGCAAATTTCGTGCATTAATTATTTATAAAACCCAAAAATTTAAAAATACTAAAAATTTTATAAAAATCATAAAAAACATAAAAAAATCCAAAAATCTTGATTTCATTCTCTGTTTGTAGATAATTGCTTCGCATTGTACTTTATTATTGCATGAGAAACACCATTAGACACTAATACTTCATTTTTAACCGTTGGCCCATTTCCGGGTTCAGGTCACTCAATATTTATTCTAAATATTTCCTTTTTTTCTTTTATTCTTTATTCTTTTATTTTTGCACAAATACATGCTAATTATTAAATATTAAAAAATGCATGCCTATTGGTAATTTATTGTATTTACAACTATATACATGATGTTTTGCCAAGATAATTTGCTAAAATAAAATAATAAAGAGTGATGAATGAGTATTCATCACTATAGCAGGTAAAATAAATTAGCGAGATCGATAATTGTCAAGAGTTTTGGGCATTAAACTATTTTTAAGTATCAAATTACTCTAGGCTATGCATTGTTTCTCATTTTGCCATTATTTGATTTTTAGAAAAATACAAAAACATATAAAAAAACTACAAAAATTTCCAAAAATATTTTAAAATCTTTAAAACACAAAAATATTTTCTCTGGATTTTTCTGATCATTTTTGTTATAATTGAAATTGCAAAAAGAGCTGGTGTGCGTATTTCTTATTTTGTGCATATTGTTCTTGATAACAAAATTACAAAAAATAAAATCACTAAAAATTTGAAAATCAGAAAATAAAAAAATTAAAAATTAAAAAAATTGACAGATCAAAATTTCACAAAAACCAAGTATAGTTTACCTTTGAGATTTCCTTTTTCTTTTAATTGATTCTTTGTCGATTAATTGAATAACACTCGGGAATCGTAGCCTCCATGGGTTCGATTATGTCCGCTATACAGGTAAATAAGTAGCAAAAATAGCAAAAAAGAAAAAAAATTATTTGTTTGTTGTGGGATTTTCAGGATAGCAACGACTTCTTTCATATCTATTAATTTTCAATCCTCGAAGGTCTTTGGCCCAACAAAATGGCACCGTTACCGGGGAGGCACAGTGAGGGTAGTTAGGTTTCTCTTTTGACATGCTATTCTTGGTTGTAAATATCTGTTTACATTTTGCCACTCACTTCATTGTTTATATCCACTGCATTTGTTTCATTTTTCTTTCTCATATTTGATAATTGTATTTCTTACACATTCTCTTTTCTTTTTTTGCGAGGGCCCGCGGAGCAAAGGTGGCGATCCAAGGAGAGCTGAAGCACCCAAGCGATGTGGAGGCGGCTTGATTCTTCACCAAGCTGCAGGACAGCGTGAGAGGAGGAGAAGAAGAATTGAAGGAGACCAAAAAAAGTTTTTTTTTCATTTATTTTTCTAGCATTCGAACTTTGTAGACGAACATTCATTGTTGCAGGGTCTATTTCGTCAAGTGCCGGTGCACTTGGGGGACCTCACTGGTTTTGTTTTCATCGCTTTTTTTTCTTTGTCTCACGCAGATTTCGTGTGGCTGCCTATTGATTGCTTTAATTAGTTTGCTTGAGCCGGGTAAGTAATTAGGTCCAAACACCCTAAATAAGAATTTTTGTACCTATAGAGTAGAGCGTATTTGGACTTAATCAAATTAACTTGTTCTTGCCCGTTAATAGAAGCTATCATCTAGGATGGTTCACTTGCATTTGCATATATGATAGTTTATTTCAATTCTGCACGGATCACTTGCATGTAGAGTGCTGGCGACAAGATACGCATCTCTAACCTCTGCATGCATCATTATTTTTAATCGCACATTGGCATTTCTAATCTCCTTCCTTGTTTTCACTCACATAAGTTAAAAAGGAAATTGGACACTCGGCAGGAGATTCTTTAAAAATATTTTAACCAAGTGACAACTGCCTAAAATACGGGATTGTTAAAGAAAATTCAACACTAAAATAAACACAAGGAAAAATCATTGTTTTGGGGAGAGTAACCCCCTCATTGTTTGGTTTGTATGTAGAGAGAGCGACTCGCACAATAGGATAGAGCCACGCCCGAACTCTTTTCAGACTACTATCTTGGGTTAGTCGTTCTCCAGTGAGGATCTCTCCGGTAGCCGGTAAAGCGGCACATGACGTCCTTAACAAATTGAATTGATAGGGTAGCTGGTAAACGGTTCGCAATTTATACTGGTTGAAAAAGATCTAACTTTGGGATTGGGCCAGTCTCCTTAGAGCATTGGGTTCCTAACAATTTGCTCTAACCGCTCTGATAGATTGTATTCTCACCAAACTCTAAAATTGACAAGATAATTGACCGAACCTTCACGGTCTTCACTTTGAGTTGAGTTGGTGAACTGGGGGTTTGTATTGTGTTTGATTGCTTGTGTGCATGCTCGATCCTTCTGTGCATTTGTGCCTTTTTCTCCATATCTTTTGACTTGACCGCTCGTGTTCTCCTGATCCCCATCTTTGTTTCGGAGATGACCGACTGGAGTTATTTTAATCCAATCTTCGTGGATACCTCGTACTCTCTAGACGATCCACCTTCCTTTTTCCAGGAGGACTTTCCTCCTAATTTTTGTGCATATCCGCCTAACACATTATTTCAGGAATCGGAGAACTTTGATTTTCACCCACCCTCATTCAACCCACCCGATCCTGGGATTTTGGAGTCATCTTTCATGATTTTCACACTTGAGACACTGAATCGGATGATGGAGCGTATGAATTCAAGGATTAGCAATCTATTTAACATAAATACGAGCCAAAATGGTGCTCTACTATATGAGGATATGGAATCATTTGAGGATAATCATGAAATGCAATCGCTCAAAATACAAAAAAATGAGAAAAGTTTAAAAATCCAAAAAGATTGCGGAAGACACATTATTGATTCATTTTGTGAGGAGAGGACCCAAATGCCCGATCATTTACCCACACATATATCCACCACATGTCAGGAAATTGACCTCAAGGATTCCATTATACAAACTGATCTTGGCAATCCTCGTGTATATGATGATTCTGATCTCCTCCCTTGTATGGAGGAGGTCCAAAAATTCAAAAAAATGTCGACTGAACCTGAAGTGCTAGCCACCCTTCATGAGATCATTAAAGACCCACTCCAACAGGCCATGACAGATTTATCTACTCCTCAACACAAGAAGAGAAAACAAAGGAGAAGATCTGAGCATCATATCTTGACCATGGCCATTGCCGAAGCCATCTCTCACCGTCCACATTTTAAGAAAGGGAACATTACCATACCTCTTGTGAGCTGCTCCATCTCTGACCATTCTTGTGATAACACTCTCCTTGATGGCAGTTCGTCAATCAATATAATACCCTTCTTTATAGTACAATCTCTTCATCTTGAGCCTCTCAAAAAAACCAGGATGATAGTTCAATTTGTTGATGGATCTGTCAAGAGGCTGAAGGGTATTCTAGAAAACACTGTCATTCTTATTCATGGCATAAATTTAACTTCAGATTTTGTTGTAATGCCCATGGAGACCTCCACCCCTGTGGAGCATCCTCCAATCATCCTGGGACGGCCTTTCCTTGCCTCTACGGGAGCCGTTATTGATTATGAATCAGGAGAGATTCGCTTCCGTTCGGATGTAGGGAGCGATGTGTTGATCACTACACCTACTACTGACCAGAGACCTGCATCCCATGAGAGCCCGCCCATGTTAGCCAACCCCAAGGAATTTGACCTCGATGATACTATCAGAGATTCTTGTTATATGTTGGATAATAAAGAAATCCAAGAATTCCTATTGAATGAGGAAGACTCGGAAAGCATAGACCTTGGAGTTCCCCCTTCTGGTATGTGGCGATGCATTGATGACATCTGTGGAATTTACATGATAGACACCCTAGAGCGGAAGGCAAACCCTGAGATTAGACATGACGGACATGATTTGACTACTTTCACTGATGAGTCCGTTCCTATTCACCCTGATTATGATGAGATCGATCAGGCCAAATTTGATTTGATTGCTTTTATAAAGGAATCTGGGCCTTTTGATAAAGATGATGATCCAGTAGAGGCTCGCCAAGCTGAAATTGATCCTACTTTTTGTGATAATGATTTCGAGCCATTTTACTTTGATGTTTGTGAGACTTCCCAGGCAGGACATGACCACACTGCTTCCAGTAACCGATTTAGGCCTGCACAATATGAAACTGCTGAGGATACATTCTTCGTCGATCCTACTCAGTTTATGTCTAATGATGATCCCAATATCGACCTACACCTTGTCAAATCCATACCTCAGCGATCCCGCAAGAAGGTTCGTTTTCGACCTTCTTAACCTTTGTACATCCACTCCTTTTGTATATCCTTTCGTTTCACTCTTTCTTCTCCCATTTTATCATTCACCCCTTTTTTCGTGTGCGTGTGTGTGTGTATATGCTATACTTAGGATGTCCTTTATCCTAAGTACAGGGGGTGAATGATTTGTGTTGTTTATATTCGTCATGTTCATCACTATTGTTGTTGCCTATACTTAGGGATACTTTACCCTAAGTATGAGGGGGTGATGTTGTTCATATCGTGTCTTTTTATTTTTGAGTCTGTACATTCTCTTCATTGGTTTCCCCTTTTGTACAGTCTACTATACTTAGGATTACTTGATCCTAAGTATAGGGGGGATCACCAACTTCTCTTCTTTTTATCTTTTCTTTGCGTCATTGTACCATATGAGTCTTTTCACTTTTCTTTACTTAGCACGAGTTATGTCTTCCTTTTTTGCTCCCTGATCACTATGAGGACATAGTTCGAGCTAAGTATGGGGGGTGTTGTATATATTGTATATATACTTTAGACATAACTCGTACTTTTAAATATGTTTATTTGGAGGGATTTGTATATAATTTTGTAAAATCCACGTGTGTAGAAAAACCAACCAAAAAAACAAACAAAAAAACAAAATAAAACAAAAAAACAAAAATAAAAACAAAAAAAGAATAAAACAAAAAGAAGAAGAAATTCTTGTATATACTTGTATATATTTTACTAACCCTTTCTCCTTTTTGAAAAAAACTACAAAACCAAAAATCTATAAAAACTTGCATAATTCAAAAAAAACCTTTCTGTTACATCTGCATTTTTCTCAAAAAAATCCATAAAAAGTTCAAAATTAGAAAATTGTTTTTTAAAAATTTTCTTTTCACATGTGCACCATTTTTTTTTAAAAAAACCTTCTTTGCATTGTTCATATTTTCTAGCATTTGCATGTGCATTTTTCTGGATAGTATTGATATTTAAACTATCCCTGGAATAAAATTGAAGAATTGAACCTAGTTGGGCCTTAATCCACTTAATTTCAGAGCCTTATAAGAAATGGAGTTAAGACTTTTCAGGTCCTAGTGACTTAATTCTTTGAGTCCATAAGACTATGTTCACATGTCATCTTGATTAGCCTAAGTAGAACATTTAACAACACACACATGATTCTTTCATACTGTGGCTTATCTTGGACAAGCACTCTACTCGTAGCTCTTCATGGATGAGGTAGTGAGGAGGCAGAATCTTTTGGCTTGGGGTAGCATACGAGGATAGTACATCTAGGCGGAACCTCTCGTCTTCCTCCAGGGAAGGGAGTGCATCTCAACCTAGTCTAGCGATGCTGAGGTCTAAAGACAAGATGCTGTGGGGTTGCAATAATGCTTCAAAAGAGTGATAGTCTACTGGCTCAAGAGGAAAAACTCCTTATGTATATGCTGCACCTTGTATATGTTTTAAAAAAAAGTATAAAAATGCAGAATCTCCAAAAGTGGACAGGTCTAATTGAAAAGTAAAATGCCTGCCAGAGTGTATATACAAGGACAAAAAAATACAATAAGAGCTTCAAAGACAAATTTTTGTAAGCTTGCAACGGATGACTTGGCTACACTGGTCATGCATCCAAGGATAGGTAGCTACACTGGTTACCGTCCATTCTTTTCTCCATCCCCTCTTATTGAGCTGGTTGTACTTGAACTTAGAAGGGAATATTTCCGCTCCTCGAGGAAAGAGTTACAAGATCGGGGAACTAGAGTTACCTTGTTGAGGGAGGCTGTTTCTTTGCTACTTTTGAGATGGGGAGCTATACTTCACTTACACTGTACAAGTAAATATTCATAGTCATAAGAATTGGTTTATGTAGACTTGTTTTGACCAGACTGCTGAGGAGACCTGAATAGGAGTCCTGTGGAACTTAGAGGCCGTTAGGTTTTAAATCCATTTCCCATTAAGGTTCTGGCACATTAATAATCCAAAGGTCCGGTAGAGCTCCAAACTACAATTTTATGAGGATAAGTTTAATACTCAATATTGTCCTACTTTCTTTATTTTCCCTTTCTTTTTCTTTTTCTTCACTTATTCTTTCAAATAATTGTTTGCTAAGGGACTAGCAAAGGTAAAGCATATGGGGATGATGAATCTGCGATTCATCATCTTTATTCATTTATTTTAGCTTAAATCCCTTATAAAATACATGTATATAACACTAACTCCACATTCTTACTAACTTGCATCTATGTGTAAATATTGTATATTTGTATGTTATTTTAACCTAAAATAAAGAAAGAAAGAAAGAAAGAAAAAATAAAGAAAATAAAATAAAAAGAAGAATAAGAAAAAGGAAGATGTATATATGTAATAGGTACAGGCTAACCCAAAGCCCGAGAGAAGGTTAAGATTTCACCTGATCGATCGGGAATAAAGTAGGGGGAGATAGGGTCCTTAATTAGAAAATCTAAAAAAATTGTGTGATGTGTATATTTGTATACTTCACTATTTTATTTGTACATTAATTGACCTCAAATCAAATAACTTTCAAAACCAAAGTTGTAAATAAAAATGTGTTCTAATTAATAAAAATAATTGCACAATTAAATCATGTACAGAATAAAAGCAACTACACTTGGAAAAAGCCACTAAGCTCTAATTGAAAGACCAATTCCGGCTCCATATGAACTCAAATTGAACCAATGTCACTTACATTAGATTCTAAATTAAATTATCTTTAAAATGGCTATATTTTCATAATTTTTGGAGTTACGAGTAAAAAGTTGGTTTTCTGGGGTGGTTTGTGCAATTTTCCCATGTATTTTGTAAATATTATATTTGTATATATTTGTAAATTTTTTACTAATTAACTAAAATAAAAATAATAATAATTTTAAAACAAAAAAAACTAATTTGCTTATTTACCCATGTAGATAATGTCATATTTGTATATAGCATATGTATGTATTTAATTATGCTAACTAATTTCCACAAAAAAATAAAAAAATTAACCTTTAATCTTCCAATAACTAAAGTGACGAAAATTAAAAAAATAGTTAATTTTTTTATATATTTATCTTTCCACTTTATCTCATTTCAATTTTCATCTCTCTTATCTCTTTATCCAAAAAGTCAAAAATTCAAATTTCATCTCCATTATCTTTTCTATTTATATGGCTCCTTCTCCGTCATTCCAACGAGATCAATCTTTGGTGAGAGGAACCCTATCTTCGAGAGAAATTTTTGTTGAGAAAGGTGCCTAGTCTCCGAGCCGTCCGGTGACAGCGAGTCGGCGTTCGTCGAGGCGATCAAGGTCTTTTCCGCTCCTAAGGTGAGATCCATTGTTATTTCTTCATTTTTTATTTAGGTTAATCGTAGTTTAAATTTTGCAACTTCATCTCATCGTCATTTTGTTTTCTAGATCTAAAAAAATCACGATTTGACCCGCATCGATCTCGGTTTTTCATCTCACGTTCTCGACCTCTCCACGTTCATCTTCTATCTTCCACGATCTATTAACTCCGACCACGCACGGTGGTCGGAGAATCGGATTTGATTCTTCCATTTTTTGTCGGATCCCCATTCGTATTTTCTGTCGAATTTTTAGGATTTGAACACTCGTGTTCGCATCCTAAGTTATCTATAAATAAAAAAATAAAAAAATATATTTGTTTTCTTGCTCTCTAATATTTATTTTGCATGATAATCTAAAAAATACAAAAAATAATAAAATTAAAAATAAAAATATTAATTTTCTACTTTTTATTTATCCATTTCAAATTTACAAAAAATCTCTCTGATTAATATTTACAATTAAAATTTACAAAAAAAAATTTTAAAAAATAAAACGAAAAAAAGTGGGCGGCCGCCCTCCAGGCGCCGCCGCCCTCCAAGCACCATCACCCCCTTGACCATCTCCACGACAGCTCCACCGACTGCTGCAGCCCACGCCACCACCATCCTCTTCTATCGCCATGCACACCTCCCAACACGCTTGAACATGCCGCCATCGCTCCGCCCCTTGGCCGGTCACCACTGCAATCTCCTGCCACGCATCTTCTCCGTGCGAAGTGGTTGTTCACCGCTCGCGCGAGGGGTGCGCCCCACCTCTGCGCATGCCCTCCATACCTCAGCCAACGACCACCCCTCCATCGACCTACTGCAGCACCTCCATCCACCTCCACCGCCGCGGGCGCCCCACTTCCACGCCGCCGCCATCTGCAGCAAGCAGCCCACCTCCGCCTCTGGATCATCGCCTTGCACGTCCTCCTAATCGCCAGCCTCCACCGCATAGCTCCATTCGTGTGGGCGGCCCCTTTCCACGCCGTCGCCATCTGCGGCAAGTCATCCACCGCCGGCGGCGCCCCTTTGAACTTGAGAACGAAGAAAGCAAAAGAGAAGAAGCCCTAGATTCTATTAAAAAAATTTGGGCAAATTGCATTTCAGCCCCTATAGGTTTTCATAATTACAGAAAAGCCCCCGCCAGAAAACATCATGTGTAGAGCACGCTTTCCATTGGGTAAATTACAAATTCTCCCTTGCATCTATTTATTGTTAAACTTTGATGCTAAAACTTGAACCATTTGTAATTCAATCCCTCTTTTCCAGACTTTAAAATTGGCATGTTTTATTTATTGAAATAAATAGCAGTTGTGCTCTATTAATTCTGAAAAAAATCAAATTATGTTACTGCTATGTGTCTGATCATTGTATAAAGGTTTCATTGCACTATAATTTCATTTATTATTATTAAAAAAACATGGCATTTTTCTCTTCATGAAATTCAAAATTTCATAAAAATTTGAAAATAACTCCAAAAATTCCAAAAAAGGTAGTTTTATTTCATTGTCTTTTAATTTCTGTGTAAATTTCGTGCATTAATTATTTATAAAGCCCCAAAAAATGAAAAATACTAAAAATCTTATAAATTCATAAAAAATTCTACAAAAATCTAAAAATCTTGATTTCAATCTCTGTTTGTAGATAATTGCTTATAGTTTCATAAAAATAATTGCCAGGAGTTTTGGGCATTAAAATATTTTTAAGTTGCAAATTACTCCAGGCTGTGCATTATTTCTCATTTTGCTACTGTTTGATTTTTAGAAAAATACAAAAACATCAGAAAAATTCTACAAAAATTTCTGAAAAAAATTAAAAATCTTTAAAACACAAAAATACTTTCTTTGGATTTTCTGATCATTTTTTATATAATTGAAAATTACAAAAAGAGTTGGTGTGCGTATTTCTTGTTTTGTGCATATTGTTCTTAATAAAAAATTGCAAAAATTAAAATCACCAAAAATTTGAAAATCAGAAAATAAAAAAAAACTTAAAAAATTTTAAAAAAATAAAAAGATCAAAATTCCACAAAAACCAAGGATAGTTTACCTTTGAGATTTCCTTTTTCTTTTAATTGATTTTTTATTGATTAATTGAATAACCTTCGGGAATTGTAGCATCCCCGAGTTTGATCATGACCACTATACATGTAAATAAGTGACAAAAATAGCAAAAAATAAAAAAAAAATATTTGTTAATCGCGACATTTTCGGGATAGCAACGACTTCTTTCATATATATTAATTTTCGATCCTCGAAGGTCTTTGGCACAACAGCGGTCCAGGTGGAGGGCGACATGGCTTCGACGTGCGAGAGATTCTACGGTGAAGCACAAACGGATGGGAGGAGGCGAGGGGGACACACAACCTCGAGTCTTGTAGAGATCAGCATAGGCAGAGGGTGAACGGAGGTAGATATGGTGGCAGGTGGTTGCGTGGGTTCAGAGGAGGTCGGTTGAGAGCGATGACTGATGGGGGAGCAACGACGACAAAGGAGGGGTGGCGGGCACCGCTGGTGACTGTGGAGAGCAACGATTGTTGCTGCTTCTGAATTTATTTATTTATTTTTGATTTTTTATTTTTTTGAACTACAATTTTCTTATAATTTTTCTATTTTTTAAATAGTAGATGATAATGTTTTTTTATTTTTTTAAAATCATTGTACCTGAAATAAAATAGGATAAATCTGACTCGAGCATGATGGCTCAGTCCAAAATCAAACACAGAAAACATGAGTGGATGACGGATCCGACATTTGTGATGGAAGATCCATGTCTCCGGCCGCCGTACGCAGTCGGAGTTGAAAGGTCGTGTGAGGTAGAAGGTGAAGCGACGAGATCGAGAAAAATGGCATGAACTCGGTAATTGGAGACGAATTGTTTCATGTTGAAAAATTAGGAATGAAAATCTATGATCTAGAATTACAAATGAACGATGAAATAAAGACGAAATTAAACCTAAAATAATTAAGAAAAGAGATCGAGAAATAAAGGGATTTGGATCTCACCGTGGAAGCGGATAATGCCGTATTGGCCTCGACGAAGGCTGACTCGCTGTCATCGGACGACGCAGAGGCTAGGTGCCTTTCTACGACAAGAAACTCTTGGAGATTAGGCTCCTCTCACCAAAGATTGATTAAGTACGAATGAGGGTAGAGGAGCCCATTAATAGAAAATAAAACGATTGAAATTCAAAATTTGAATGGAGAGGAAAGTAAGGAATGGAAATAGTTGTGGAAATAAATAAATAAATTAAATTAAAAAAATAAATTCGAAATTAAATAAATTAATAAAATAATTAATTGATAAAAAATAATTAGCCACCTTAATGGTGGTTATTTAATGTACAGAATCAAATCTTATATACATGGTAGGTTTTCAAATCAAATAAATAAATCAATCAATCAAATTTTGTAATTATAATTAAATTAATGTTATATATTATTTTTTGGTGGTTTTTATATAAGGAGGTTCATTTTATACTAATCATATATACATAATATACAATATACACATGTATAGATAAGAAATATGTTTTTTAATAATTTTTTAACTAATTTTTTATTTACTTTAAATTATAGTGAACAATATTTACAATTATTAAAAATATAATATGTGCAAAAAATAAAATAATAAATAATAAATAGTCAAATTGCAAAAATCACCCTAGAAAATCGTCTTTTCAACCGTAACTCTAAAAACTATGAAATTACAATCACTTTAAAGATAATTTAATTTAGAATATAATTGAAGTGAGTTTGATTCAATTTGAGTTCATATGGAGCCGGAATTGGTCTTTCAATTATAGCTTTACGTCTTTTTCTGAGTGTGGTTTCGTTTATTATATACACAATTTTATTTTACAAGTATTTTTATTGTTTAGGGAACATTTTTACTTATAACTTTTGTTTAAAAAATTATTTAATTTATAGTCAATGTATATTTAAATAAAATAATGTAAGTTTTTTACAAGTATACAAAGAAAAATTCAAAATATTTACAAAATATATTTTTGGATTTTCTGATTAAGGACCTTATTTCCCCATACTTTATTCCTGATTGATCATGTCAAGTCTTGACCTTCTGTCGGGGTTTGAGTCAACTGTATCTATTATATATATTGTCTTTTTATTTTCTTTATTTTCCCATTATTTATTTATTTTATGATAAAATAATAATAAATGTACAATATTTACACATAGATACATGTTAGTAAGAATATGGATTTATCAATATATACATGTGGTGTATTTTAGCTAAAATAAATGAATAAAGATGACGAAATGCATATTCATCATCCCCTATGCTTTACCTTTGCTAGTCCCTTAGCAAACACTTATTTGAAAGAATAAATGAATACAAGAAAAAGAAAGAGAAAGGAAAAGTAAATAAATTAGGACAATTTTGAATATTAGACTTATCTTCATAAAATTGTGGTATGGAGCTTTGTCAGACCTTTGAATTATTAGTGCAGCAGAACCTTAATGGGAAATGGATTTAAAACCTAATAGCCTTCAAGTTCCACAAGACACCTATTCAGGTCTTCTCAATAGTCAGGTCAGAACAAGTCTACATATACAAATTCTTATGAATATGAATCTTTACTTGTACGGTGTAAGTGAAAAATAGCTTCCCATCTCAAAAGTAGCAAATAAACAGCCTCTCTCAACAAGGCAACTCTAGTCCCCCGATCTAGCAACTCTTTGCTCGAGGAGCGGGGATATTCCCTTCTAAGTTCAAGTACAACCAACTCAATGAGAGGAGATAGTGAAAAGAATGGATGGTAACCAGTATAGCTACCTATCCTTGGATGCATGGCCAGTGTAGCCAAGTCATCCAATTGCAAGCTTACAAAAATTTGACTTTGAAGCTCTTATTTATTTTATACTTGTATATACACTCCGATAGGCATTTTACTTTTCAATCAGGCATGTCCACTTTTAGAGATTCTGCATTTTTCTCTTTTTTTGAAATTATAAATAAGGTGCAACATGTATATAAGGAGTTTTTACTCTTGAGCTATTAGACTATCCCTCTTTTGAAGCATTATTGCAACCCCACGTCATCCTGTCTTTAGACCTCAATGCTATTGAGACGTACTTCCCTCCCTAGAGGAGGACAAGAGGTTCCTCCTAGATGTACTACCCTCGTATGCTACTCCAAGATAAAAGATTCTGCCTCCTCACTACCTCCTCCATGAAGAGCTACGTATAGAGTGCTTGTCCAAGCTAAGCCATGGTCTAGAAGAATCATGCACGTGTTGTTAAATATTCTACTTAGACTAATCAAGACGACATATGACCATAGTCTTATGGACTCAAAGAATTAAGTCGCTAGGACCTGAAAAGTCTTAACTCCGATTCTTATAAGGTTCCTCTGATATTGGATTAAGGTCCAACTAAGCTCCATTCTTCAATTTTATTCCATACTTAGTTTAAATGTCAATATTATCAAAAAAATGCAAATACAAATGCAATAAAATATGTATACTATAAAATAAAAAGCAAAAAAATTGAAACAATTTTGTTAATTTTGAACTTTTTATGGATTTTAGAAAAAATGAAGCACATGTAAAAAGGATTTTTTTTTGAAATTTTAATTATGCAGATTTTATAGACTTTCGGTTTTGTAGTTTTTAGGGAATTTTTTAAGGGAAAAAGGGTTAGTAAAATATATACACGTATATACATGGAAAAAATTTTAATAAGAGGATTTTTTGTTTGTTTGTTTGTTGTTGTTTTTGTTTTGTTTGTTGTTGTTTTTTCTAATATGAAAGGTGACCAAAGTCTATATACATACGTGGATTTATGAATTTAGATACATATCCCAAAAATAATCATATTTAAAAGTACGAGTTATGTCTAAAGTATATATACGACACCCTCCTATACTTAGCCAGAACTATTTCCACATAGTGATCAGAGAGCGACAAAGGAAGACATAACTCGTGCTAAGTTTAGAAAAGTGAAAAGACTCCTATGCTACAATGACTCAAAGAAAAGATGAAAAGAATAGAAGTCGGTAATTCCCCTATACTTAGGATCAAATAATCCTAAGTATAGAAGACTGTACAAATGGGGAGAATCGAGGAAGAGAATGTACGAACTCAATGGCTCGACTTACCTCCTATACTTAGGGTAGAATAGCCCTAAGTATATAATATCAACAAGTTGGGGGACAATCGAGAGATCAGAAGTATAAAAACACAAAAGAGATGATATGAACAACATCACTCCCCCCTATACTTAGGGTAGAGTATCCCTAAGTATAAGCAATAACAAGAGTGATGAACATGATGAATATGAACAACACTCAGCTCGTCCACCCCCTATACTTAGGATAAAGTACGTCTAAGTTAGGCACACACGAAAAAGGGGTGGATGAGCGATACCGTAGATGTACGGAGGCAAACGAAAGCAAATATACAAAAGGAGTGGATGTACAAAGGTCAAGAAGGTCGAAAGCAAGCCTTCTTGCGAGATCATTGAGGAATGGATCTAATAAGATGCGATATTGGGGTCAATATTAGGCATAAACTGATCATGACCAATCAAGAATCTATCCTCAATGGTCTTAGAGTGTTCAGGCACAAACCGGTCAGTGGAAGTAGTGTGTTCATGTCACTTGGAAAGTCTCGCAAATATCAAAGTAAAAAGGCTCGAACTCATTATCAGAAAATGTAAGATCAATTCCAGCATGGCGAGCCTCTACTAGATCATCATCTTCATCAAAAGGCCCGAATTCCTCTATAAAAGCAATCAAATCAAATTTGGCCTTATCAATCTCATCTAAATCAAGGTGAATAGGAATGGATTCATTAGTGAAAGTAGTCAAATCATACCCGTCCTGTCTAGTCTCAGAGTCTACCTTCCGCTCTAGGGTGTCTATTGTGTAAATCCCGCAGATGCCATCAATGCATCACCATGTACCAGAAGGGGAAACTCCAAGGCCTATGCTTTCCGAGTCTTCCTCCTTGTAGAGGATCTCTTGGGTCTCAGTATCATCCAATATACATCGAAACTCTCTGATATTATCATCAAGGTCAAAGTCTTTGGGATTGGCTAACACGTGTACACTCTCATGGGATGCAGGTCTCTGGTCAGCACCACCATCAAGGAGAGTGTTGTTACAAGAATAGTCAGAGATGGAGCAACTCACAAGAGGTGTGGCAATGTTCCCTTTCTTAGATTGTGGACAGTGAGAGGTGGCATGGGCAGTGGCCATGGTCAAGATGTGACGCTTAGATCTGCTCCTCCACTTTCTCTTCTTGTGTTGAGGAGTAAATAAATGGGTCATGACCTGGTGAAGTGTGGCTTTAATGATCTCATGAATGGTGGCCACCACTTCAGTTTCAGTCAACATTTTTTTGAATTTTTGGACCTCTTCCAAACAAGGTAGGAGATCGAAATCAACATATACACGAGGATTGCCAAGAGCAGTCTGTACAGTGGCATCCTCGGGGTCAAAGGTGGGACATGTGGTGAATGACTGTGTGGGAAAATGGTTTGGCATGGGTGCCATCTCCTCAAAAAATGAATCAACAATGTGTCTCCTGAAATCTTTTTGGATTTTTAAGATTTTCTCATTTTTTTGTATTTTTGGCAATTGCAAGCTCTCATAATTATCCTCAAGTGAATCCATATCCTCAAATAGTGGAGCAGCATTCTGGATCTTATTTATGCTAAATAGATTGCTAATCCTCGAATTCATATACTCCATCATCTAGTTTAGGGTCTCAAGTGTGGACATCACGAAAGATGACTCCAAAATCCTAGGATAAGGTGAGTGGAATGAGGATGGGTGAAAATTAATGTCTGATTCATGAAATAATGGGTTTAGTAGATATATACAAAAATCATGAGGAAGTCCTCCTGGAAAAAGGGAGGTGGACCGACTGGAGGGTGCGAGGGATCCGTGAAGGTCGCATAAAAATCACTCTAGTTGGTCATCTCCGAAATAAGAGAAAATGATCGAGAGAGCACGATGGTCAAGTCAAAAGATGTGAAGAAAAAGGCACAAATGCGCAGAAGGATATAGTATGCACACAAGCAATCACAAACAACATACACAAAGCAAAACACACCCCTCCATTCACCTACTCAACTCGGTGAAGACCGTGAAAGCTCAGACTCTTAATCTTGTCTGTTTTAGAGTTAGGTGAGAATCATAAAAAATTGTACAAACACTTAGGTTGGCTTATGGGATTTGGGTATTAACCTTAGTGTGTAAGCAATTTTAATCGAATACAATGAGGGGATTACTCGCCCCAAGATAAATATTTTTCTTTACGTTTATTTTAGGGTCGAGTAATTTTAGCAGTCTCAAATTTGAGGCAGTTGTCACTTGCTTTGAATATTTTCAATGAATCGCCTACTGAGTGTCCAATTTCCTTTTTAACTTATGTGAGTGAAAACAAGGAAGGAGATCGAAAATGCCAATACGCGATTAAATATAATGATGCATGCTGGGATTAAAGATGCGTACCTTGTCGCCAGCACTCTACATGCAAAATGATCCGCGCAGAATTTAAATATAGAAAAATAAACTAATCTATATGATGCAAGTGGATCATCCTAACAATAGCTTCTATTAACGAGCAAGAACCAAATAAACTTGACTAGTTCCAATTATGCCCAATTATATAGGTACAGAAATTCTTGTTTAGGATTTTTGACCTAATCAATTAGCTGGATCAAGCAAATTAATTAAAGCAATCAAGAGGTAGCTCACAAGATCCGCATGAAACAAATAAAAATAAAGCGATGAAAACAAAATCGGTGAGGTCCCCCAAGTGCACTGGCTCTTGGCGAAACAAACCCTGCAACAAATGATTGTCCGTTTACAAGAGTTCAAATGCTAGAAATAAATGAAAGAAAGTCTATTTTTTTTCCAAATGCTTAGTCTCCTTCAAATCTTCTTCTCCTCCTCTCACGCTCTCCTGTGGCTTCGAGATGAATCAAGCCACCTCTGCTTCGCTTGGGTGCTTTGGCTCTTCTAAGATGCCTCCTTCGCTCTGCGGGCCCTCGCAAGAAAAAGGAAATGAAGAATGTGTAAGAGACACAAATATAAAATATGAGCAGGAAAAATGAAATAAATACAGTGAATATGAACAATGAAATAATGTTGAAAAATATAAATAAATATATATACAACCAAGAATAACAGGTCAAAAGAGAAACCTAACTACCCTCATCATGCCTCCCTGGCAATGGTGCCATTTTGTTGAACGAGAATTTGCGGGTTATGATATGAAATAAAAAAGTGCAATTGTCGTTGATCCAAAGATCTCGCAACAAAAAATTTTATTTTTCTCAAGCAGAATTAATTGCAAAAGAAATATGTAGCAAGAGAGTTTTTGCTATTTAATTAACCTGTTCAGAGAGGCTACAATTCCCGAGGGTTATTCAAATAATTGAAAAATCAATTAACAAAAGGGAATCTCAAATGCTAACTATCTTGCTTTTTTGTGATTTTTTTATTTTTTGTTTCTATTTTTTATTTTAAAATTTTTAATGATTTTTAATTTTGCAAATTTTATTTTAGAAAAATATATTTTTCAAAAGAATTGTATATACAAAAGAAATGCAACTTTTTTGGATTATTCAAATATGACAAAAATGCTAAAAAATGTCCAAATAAAATCTTTTTTGCATTTTTGATGATTTTTTTTTACTATTTTTGTAAATTTTTCAGAGATTTTTAGATTTTCTTAGGATTTACCCGCCAGACCGTATAACCTTTGTCAATTATCTCCACGACCTTTGAAACAACCTAATTCCTCCTCGACCTCGTAAACTTGCTAACCCTTACCCCCACAGACGTCGTGGTTAACCCCCATCTATTTACCTGTTAAAATTGACCAGATTCCGTTACATTCTTTTATATTAAGGATTTTTACACTCATACCCCCACACACAACATCGACCCGAGCAGTGCTCCTCCTCCAAACCCCACTCCCCCGAGCCCCGCGCCCAACTGCTCCCCCACGTCGTCTCCCCCCATCCCCCGGCACCTCCTCTGCCCGCAGCTCGAAGCCCCCCCCACCCCCGCCCCTCCCTCTCCAGCGCCTCTGTCGATCCCCGCCAACCTCCTCCTCCCCCTATCGCCTCCCCTGCCCGCCGCTCAAAGCTCCCCCGCACCCCCCACCAATCACTCCATTTTTGACCCCCCACACCTTCTTTGATTTCCGATGCTCATGCAAGGACTCCAAGTTTGGAAACCTGCGATTTCGCTGGAAAATTTTGGATTTTGTCAACCAGTTTTGATGGAAATATGCAATTTCAGTGGAATTCTTTTGGATTTCCGGTGCTCATTCAAGGACTCCATTTTCTGCGATTGATTGCTCCCGTGTCGCCATCAATTTTGTTCAGCTCCTTCAAATCGATATGCTTACCAAATGGGAAATGGTTTGGGTTTTGATCCGAGAACTCAGATCTGAATGATTTTAATCAAATAATGGAGGAGGAAGAGCTACAGTAGCCCTCGACCTGCTGAGGATGTACAGAATGGAGGCGGACTGCCGGTGTTTGCCCCCCTCCTCACGTTGTTATTCCAGCCGTTGTTCGTTCCTACTCAATGTACGTCGTTGGAAAGAGGAAGAAGAAGGGGAGAGAAGAAGGATGGAGAGAGTGGAAGAAAAGACACCGTTGGATCTGATGTGGTTTGATTAACTCACTTTTGACCCAAGCAAGTTAGGCCAAGATGTGTCAATTTAACGACAGGATTTGTGGGGTAAGACGGAGCAAGTTTACGAGGCCGAGGGAAGAATTAGGTTGTTTCAAAGGCCATAGAGGTAATTGGCGAAGATTATTGGGTCTGCTGGGTAAAAATACCATGAAAAAATTACTGTAGATATAATAACTAAGTAGGAGATAACACTAATTTTTACAGAATTTTCTGAACAAGAATGATATCTATTTCACGCAATATAGGCAAGGAAGTCAAATGCAGTTCAACAGGGATTAAATATCAAATATTTATTATTTTTGCATAAAAATAACAAGAAATAAATAAGGGGAGATTTTTGTAATTTACCCGGTAGGGGACTGCGCAGCACGTGACAAGGCTCTGGAAGGGGGCTTATGCGTAATTTTGGAAACTTTGGAGAGGTTTTGTATAAATTTCTGAAAGTGATAATGCTCCTCTTGCGTGCCCTAAATCCAAAAGAGAAGGGGGTCATCGCCCCCGTGATCTTCACACCAGGGAAGGGGCGCCGCCCCTTGTGTTCTTGCGCAGGCGATCAGGGGTTGTGGATCAATGGACAGAGGATACGGCTTCGACGGAGAGGCGGGGGGCACGGCTCCAGATTTGGGCGGCTGAGCCGCCGGCAATTTTCTTTAAGGCGACGATGGCGGTCCAGGCAGAGGGCGACACAACTTCGACATGCGGGAGCTCCCACGGTGAAGCACAGACAGATGGGAGGAGGCGAGGGCAACACACGCCCTCGAGTCTTGCAGAGGTCGACGCAGGTGGAAGGTGAACGGAGGTAGATCAAGTGGTGGCTGGCTGCGTGGGTTCAGCGGAGGTCGGTTGAGAGCCGTGACTGGTGGGGCAGCGGCAACGATAGAGGAGGGGCAACGGGAGCCGTTGGTGACTGTGGAGAGCAGAGCATGTTGCTGCTTCTGATTTTTCTTATTTTTTTGAACAACAGCTTTCTTGTATTTTTTCTATTTTTTAAACAATAGATGCTAATAACTTTTTTTGTAAAATTTTTTAAATCCATTTGCCTAAGATAAAATAGGATAAATCTGACTTGAGCACAACGGCTTGGTCCAAAATAAAATACGGAAAATATGAGTGGATGACAAATCCGGTGGTTGTGATGGAAGATCCGTGTCTGCGACCACCATACGGCCGGAGTTGAAAGATCATGTGAGGTAGAATATAAAGCGACGAGATCGAGAAAAATGGTGTGAAGTTAGTAATCGGATATGGATCGTTTCGTGATGAAAAATAGGAATGAAAATATAAGATCCAGAATTACAAATGAACGTTGAAATAAAGATGAAAATTATACCTAAAATTATTTAGAAAAGAGATCGAGAAATAAAGGGATTTAGATCTCACCGTGGGAGCATATAATGCTGCATTGGTTTCGACGAACGTTGACTTGCTGTCACCAAATGTCTCGGAGGTTAGGTGCCTTTCTACAACAAGAAACTCTTAGTGATTAGCCTCTCACTGAAGATTGATTAAGTGCGAATGAGGGTAGAGGAGCCAATTAAATAAAAATAAAATGAATTTGAAACTCAAAATTTGAATGGAGAAGAAAGTAAGGAATGGAGTTAGTTGTGGAATTAAATAAATAAATTAAATTTTAAAAAACAAAATTCAGAATTAAATAAATTTATAAAATAATTAATTGGTAAAAATTAATTAGCCACCTTAATGGTGGTTATTTAAGGTATACAATCAAATCTTATATACATGTTAGGCTTCAAATCAAATAAATAAATAAATCAATCAAAATTTTGTAATTATGTTTAAATTAATATTAAGATATTAATTTTTGGTGGTTTTTATATAAGGAGGTTAATTCTATACATATCATATATACATAATGTACATTATTCACATGTACAAATAAGGAAATTCATTTTTCTAATAATTTTTTAATAATTTTTTATTTATTTTAAATTACAGTGAATAATATTTACAATTATAAAAATATAATATGTACAAAAAATAAAATAATAAATAATAACAAAACGGTCAACTTGTAAAAACCACCCCAGAAAACGTATTCTCAACTGTAACTCTAAATATTATGAAACTACAGTCATTTTAAGGATAGTTTAATTTAGAATACAATGGAAGTGAGTTTTATTCAATTCGAGTTCATATGGAGCTAGAATTGGTCTTTCTATTATAGCTTTACGGCTTTTTCCGAGTGTGGTTATTTTTATTCTATACATATTTTTATTTTACAAGTATTTTTATTATTTAGGAAACATTTTAGATTACAACTTTTGTTTAGAAAATTATTTAATTTGAAGTCAACATATATATATATATACAAATAAAATACTGTAAGTTTTGTACAAGTATATAAAGAATAAATTCAAAATATTTACAAAATATATTTTTGGATTTTCTGATTAAGGACCCTATCTTCCTCTACTTTATTCCTAGTTGATCATGTCAAGTCTGGACTTATCTTAAGGTTTGGGCCAGTCTGCATCTATTACATATATGCTGTCTTTTTGTCTTCTTTATTTTCTTTTATTCATTCATTCATTTATTTATTTTAGGTTAAAATAATAATAAATGTACAATATTTACACTTAGATGCATGTTAGTAAGAATATGGATTTATCAACATATACAAGTGTTTTATAAGGGATTTTAAGCTAAAATAAATAAATAAAGATGATGAAATGCAGATTCATCACCACCTATGGAAGAATGGGGAAGAACTTTGCTCTTGGGTTGCTTCGATCTGGTCCAACACGCAACTCTTACCACCTCCTGCATGATAATGGGTTCAAGACGTTCCTGGTGGCCTTCCACGGTCGTTGGAGGTGCTAAAAGGGTCCATGCCTCATCGATGGAGGCCTAGTAGTCAGGGATGAACGTTGCACACCTGGAGCCTCATTGCAGGTCAGAATCAACCTAGAAGGGGGTCTTTGAAGCTTGTACCTACAAGATTAGAATGGAGGAACAAGGGTGAACGTCCCTAGCCCTTATGTTATATGGAAAAAGCAGGGGATGAGGAGGACATAAAGATCTCTGACGATGGTGGAACATGAGATCAAGGGACTCAATCTTTGCAAGATTGAGGAGATCTGGATGAATGGGAAGATGGAGAAGATAAAGGTGGAGCTGATGGTGTGATGAGTGGGTCGAAACAAGGGTTAAAACAAGTAGAAATGAGTCGAGAGCCTAGTGCTCTAGCATACTCTAACTATTGGAATCTAAGTTCAAATGCATGAAATGACAACAAATAAAAGTCTGAAAGGAAATACTAAAATAAAATGCGAATAAATAAGCTACTTAATTATGCCTCAATAGACATGGAGGATATGGAAGCGACTTTCGTTGGACTGAAGCTCTGATGAAGGGAACCCGACCTCACCCGCCTTATCTACGTTGTGAAATGCTGGGTACAAGTTCCTATCACATCAACATCCAACACGTGTGTTTCATGAGGTTATGTTGGTAAAAGTGGATTATAAATTCAAAAATGGCTAGAGGAGTAGATATATAGTGCATGCAGAAGGGCCCTTTTCATTTAGAGTTTTGATCGTAAATCGAGCATATCACATGGATCCTAATGGTAGGGGTGCAAGAGCATGATTTGGTGAATAAAATCAGAGAAGGAGTCATCTCAAAAGAGAAAGGAATCGGGCTGAAAAAGATTGAGAAAAGAGGTTAGGGTCAAGGTCTGACACGACGTCAAAAGGGAAGGGTGCTGACTGGGGGTGCTGACTTGGGATCAACACCCCACACGATATGATTGGACCACGTCAGACAGAAAAAGGATAAAGAGACATAAAAAAGAAAATAAAAAATAACATAGAAATGATTTTATTTAAATAAACTTACAACATGAAAAGTATTTATTGTTTTCAAATTATTTTATAATAATTTTTATTTGATTTTTACAAACTAATATACTAGGTATTATTATTTATATACTATTATTTATATATATTAATATATATATATGTATTTGTATTATTATTTTATTATTTTATACATAATACCTTATTTAAATTATTTATCGAGGAATATGCATTTCATCATCTTTATTCATTTATTTTATCTTAAAATCCCTTATAAAACACCTTTAAAAACCAATAATTTATTCTTTTACTAACCAACATTCTTGTGTAAATATTGAATATTTATCACTATTTTAACCTAAAATAAATAAAGAAAGAAATAAGGAAAAATAAATAAAGTCAAAGATTATATATATGTAATAGATACATGTTGACTCTGACCCCAAGGTCAAGACTTGACTTGATCGACAAGGAACAAAGTAGGGGGAGATAAGGCCCAAAATACCAAAATTTCATAAAATGATTTATCACTTGTATATATTCATCATCTGCACACTACTGTATATAATACACATTCTTTTCTTTAATTTATTCATACCCAAATTCAACTCAAATAAAAATGATTTCTTCTTGAAACTTGTACATAAAAATATCTTGTAAATATAAAAATAATTGCAAGAAAATTATTGTACATTGTGTGAATTACAACACTGTCAAAAAGCTGCAAAGCTCAACTTGTAAGATCCATATTTTCTCCACCAAAACTCAAAATTCATCAAACTCACTTTCAATTACTCCAAATTAAATAATCTTTAAAATGGATGTAGTTTCATAAAAATCAGAGTTAAAATGTGAAATGTGGCTATTTGGGGTGCTATTGTATATTATACATATGTATGGTATGTATATTATTTACTTATTTATTTTTTTAACATATTTGTGCATATTATATTTTTAATTAATTGTAAATATTGTATTTGACTTATATAAAATACAAATAGAAATTATAAAATAAAAAATCAACCAAAATAAAATAATCTATATATTGTATATGTGCCACCATGTATATATTGTAAATATAACTATTTATTTAACCTAATTATTCCCTTTATAAAAAATCAAATAAAAATATCATTAAAGCCCTTGTAAAACATTGTAAATTAATACAATATTAATAAAAATTAAAGCATTGTATATGTATATATATGTATACATACCTATAAATAACACTTTTTATTTATTTTTACATTTGTATAGACCTTATTTAATTAATTAAAAACCATCATAATTAAGGTAATTCAATCCTTAACATTTTTATTTATATTATTTAATTATTTAAAATCATTTTTTTATTTTTAAGCTACTTTATTTTCCATTTCCCTTTTTTGTAGTTTAGCCTAATTTTTCCTTTCCTGTGCACGTCCTGATTGGACGTCCTGGATTTGTTGACTTGGGTCAACTGCTCAGTCCACGCCATTAGCCTGCATTCCTCGTTCATTAGCCTTCCTTCTCAAATTTTTTTCACGCACCTTAACCACTAACAACCCCCCATTTCTTCTCCTAACTTTCAACTTATTCACTCTTCTTCCTTGCCAGCACATCAGATCCACTGATCATGCACTGATCCACTCGCGATTTGAATTTCAAAACATGTTGAACCTATGCCTATATATAATCCATTATCTTCCCCCTCTAGTGTTTGATCCGATTTTAGCCCCAATTTGTCTGAGATTGAGTGACATGGATTGCTTTGCGATGACAGCGGAGTGTATGTCCAATTAGGAGTGTGAGTGGGGTGCTCTAGTTGCAATCCAACCATACATCGGAATTCCGTCTGTGAGTTTCCGACTCTCTACCATTTACCGCAGATCGAGGCTGAATCTCCTCCACCTTCCGCCACATGGTAACTTAGAGTTGTTTAGAATTTTAGTTTTTAATTCATCAGTTTTCGCATTGATTTTAGTAGATCAGAAATTCCACATCTGACTCTGATCCGTAAGAACGGAGGTTTTTCAATCACTCATATAACTCTCCGACCTCGCCATCACACTCTTCTCGACTTTTTCCAACTCTTTCCATAGTCTGATCCCCTTTAGATCATCCCACATATGAGGATAGGCCTCTTCTCTGACCACCCTCGCCGGAGGCCTCCATTCCCTCATTATTTCCCTGTGTTTTATCACCAATAACCATATTGGAGTCCCTCTAAGTGCCGTCATCTGCATTATAGGGACTGAGAGTGCGTTTGGGAGCAGGAATCGACAACTGGAGGTTCACCAGGAACTTCTGAACCTTTTAACCTCCAGATCTGTCACTATTGGACATGCAAGCCCACAACGAGCCATTACGCAATAAATTTTATTGCGAATATCATTCCCTGATCTGAAATGAAGAATAACTAATTTGCATAATATGTCCCTTAGTACAATTAGGGTTATGTACCATAGTCGTCTCAATGATCATACATCTATTGATTCAATTATTGAATCATAGAGGCCGGTGCTTGGATGAATATCTAAAGAGTTAGATTGAGGACTCATCAAGTACTGTCAAATGATTGTTAATAGAGGATCTCCACCCTGAGTAGGAGATGGCAATCCTTCCTCACTTGGCTGATATCTGACCAACCTCTTGATCCAAGTCCTCTGCATGGGAATAGAGATTTGGAGGTGTCAGATTGGTTAGGTCAAAGAGTTGACTTAACTAGATCGAGATAACCTAAGTCCTATGCCATATACAATCATGATATAGGCACACATCATTTGACCGGATACAGATGTGTCACTATATGTCTGAGTATGTACATTTGGCAGACCAATAGGTTGATGTACTAATCAAGGTCTATACACCATCGCGCTGGTGTGCTTACAAGGGCATATGAGTAATACGATCTCTCAAAGGGATCATACAGGTTCATTTCCTGAACGGAAGACATGAGCTCACTCATGAGATATTTGGAAGAATCAAATTCCGTGCGCGGTCGTCTCGCTTTGGAAGCTTGACTGAATTTGTAAGGATTGGTATATACTTTTGGAAAGTATATGATCGATACCAACTCCTAATGATCGAATGAGAAACTTAATGATAAATCCCTTAAGTAGACAGTGTAAAATTAATCTTATACTTCAGGATTATTCCGGGTCTTCCAGTACGCATGATGTACAAGTATTAGGAATACCTGAGGGTGATGTGATCATAAACGGTTGTATAACCATGACGCTTCCATTTCTAGGGAGTGATGAAACGGGTCTGGATTTTAGTGACTCCTCTCAGTAGAGAAGTAATCTGATCTTAGTCCAAATATTGGACATTGATCTGAATGTGATTCAGATACAATGAGAAGATTAGATTTACTGTCTTGATTTAATTAAGCATCAATGGGAGGCCCGGGATCTAGATTTGAGATGTGATCTCAATATCCAAGTCACTATACGTGGAACAATACAATCGCCCTGTCCTTATCTCCAAGTATCCGTGGAGAAAGTGCATTATCCTTAAAAGAGTTCATGATAATTTCATTGTTGATATATGTATCGAGCATTGAGAAAATGGGTAACTAAATGTGATTTAATTATCATGAATAATATGAATTTGATTCATATTATAAAGAGAGTTATCTTAGATAATTAAATGTGATTTGATTATCAAAGATGTGAATAATGTGAATGTGATTCATATTATTTGGGCACATGAGAATAGAGATCCAAGATGATTAAATGTGATTTAGTTATAATGGATATGAATAATGTGGATAGCACCATCCATATTAATCATATATATTGTAAATGTGATTTATAATATATATGAGAGAGAGCAACTTGTAATTTACATTTGTTAATTAAATGTTAATGTAAATTGGATTCCCATTGGACAATTAATTGAAAATGTAATTCATATTCTATTTTGGATTGTAAATGTAATTCTCAATTTTCCAATGGCAAGATTGCAATATTCACAAAATAATTATGAATTATTTTTGTTGAATAATTTACAATAAGTGTTGTTATAAATCTGGGAGATTTCCATAGAATAATGTAATCTCATGAGATATCATGAGATTACATGAGATTGCCACCAAATCCCATATTATGGAAGGAGGCAATCTTCATTCCATAATCTCCATGCTTGATTAATTTAATTTGGTATTAAATCATAATGATTTATCAATATACATTTAATCGAAATTAAATTAATTGTTGTTGGTTTTCTACCAACAAATACTTGGCCATTAAAAGAAACACAAATCAATGTGAGCCATTGGATTCCATGGATTGAGATCCATGGATCCCAAATATTATAAATAGAAGGGCACCCCTTGCTCTTCATAAGCTAATGAGAACATACGTCTCTCTCTCTCTCTCTTATTCTCTATACATGCCCTCTCTCTTCCTCTCTCATGGCCGTCCACCATGGATGCCCTAGAGAGAGTCTCCATCGCCGCAATGTCGTCGTTATGCTGCCGATTCGATTGCTCGTGAATCTCCATCTCCTTCGGTGCGCCTAGCTCGTGAAGAAGACGTTGGATCTTGTGTGTCGAGATCAGGAGATTCGCCGCTTGGATCATCAACATGGATTGCGAGAAGCATGTGTTTCATCAACACGCTCGCAAGCGTCTCCTCCGTCGGATCGGACTTGAGACTAGAGGTCTCTTCGTCTAGAGACTCGATCATAACCACACTTTAAGAGGTAACCCTATTACTTGTTTTTGGTTTATACGAAACAATCCGAGAAGTGTTCTTGGATCTTGTAGTTTCGTCACATGAAAAATTTTAATTTCCGCTGCATCGAGCAACTAGTACGACTAGTCGCTCCCGATCACATACGATGCGATCCTCACGCTTCCGTGATGCGCTTAGTGATCTAACCATATCCTTCAAGTGGTATCAGAGCCGTAGGTTGAAGGTTTCCGATACGATCCATAAACCTAAGAAGACTTGGGTTCATTAGGGTTTGCGAAAGTTTTGTCGCATTTCATTTTCACATCTCTGTTTAGTGATTATTTTCGGTCCTGTTTATATTATTTAAACAAGAAAATAAAATTTGGATTTTTCCCCACTAATTGAGGAAACCGTAGGATCTGCGTTTGCATGATTTCGAATCCATTTGCTCAAGTTATGATTAAATTAGTGAACATGTATCCACTGTTTCGGGGACTTCGGATCTTAACGTAATTAAAAAGTTAATTGCGGAAATCCAAAACACCTATAAATGCATGCAAATCACTTAGGTTCTATTGTAAATTAAATTAGCAAACTTTGGAAACTTACTTTGCTTAATTTGGATTTAAATTGATTGAGATATGTTAATTTTAGTAAGTGAGGGTCACTGCTGGAAATTACTTTACTAATCAAGAACCTTGTGATTGTTATTTAATTAATTATTGAAATTAAATGGTTTAATTCCCTGGAATAATTATATGAAATATTTGATGATAATTATTTCCTTAAATGACATTGCCTTAACCAATAATTGATTAGATATGATCTAGATCACGATTGGTTACACAATTCACTTTCCAACAAACAAGTTGCTTGAATAGGATTTGGTATTTGTTTAGCAAATATCATTATAATGTTAATAAAAAATATTTTGATTATTATTATATATGGTATAACTTCGGTTGAAAACCTGATTATCATCTCAAGTACACAATGATCATTTTGGCATTATCCTTTCCTGAGGTGGATATGATGTCTAGTTGGGGAGCGTTGGGGTAGCAGGTTGCACCGTGTGCGGTCTGTCCCACTCCCCTCGGTACTGGCCATGACATCGGGTAGGGACTTGATAATGCAGGAGAGATCATGGTGTATTTTTCTAATTATTAAAGTTCAGAATAATATGTATTTTGAGATAATACCACAATTCAAGTAACAATAAAGATTGTTTGTTGGATATTAATTAGATCATTAATTTAATATGATTAGATTAATTAGAATCCAATTAGAACTAAAACACTCAATTATTGATAGAGTTGTTATTTTCCTTAGAAGAATTAATCATAATGAATATGATTCATGATGATTAATTAGAATTTGAATATGATATGGAGGATCACATAAGTGACATCCATGGTCTCCCGTCAAGGCGAAGGGTTCCATCATCAAGGATTGTATGTAGGAGACGCCTGTCCGAAGTGACAACTCCTATATGCAAGAGCATCTGGATCGGGCTCTTCACTTCTTGAAAGAGTAAGGACGTATGCGTAGTGACCCTAATATCGGGTCCTCATATTATTGGGGCCATATTGGATTGCGCATAACGAGTTGTATTCCTATTGATGGTTGGTTCAATTAATGATGGGTCAACATCGCCTTAGGGGTGTGGGCCCAGGTGTTGAAGATCGAATTGGGAAATGCAAGTTGGACTTGCAAGGCGGAATGTGTTCCCGCTTCTTTTTATCGAAGTTACAGGTTCTCATATTATTGGGATATAACAATGATAAGGAAGGAGATCCCAGATCTTGCTGAGATATGATGGTAAGTATATCTCTTACATTGAAAGTGATTAAGGGAATGAACTTTCGGTGTTGAAAAGGCAAGACAACTTTGATATAAAAATTCCTAAATCAAAGTAAAATATATATTTATATATATTTATGCAAATTTCTTATTTCAGATAATCCTTCGTTAAACCCACTCAATACTATACTCAATAATAACCAGTAAATTATCATGGATTGGATCCATGATTAAGATATTGTACTTGCAGTTAGACATATAATGTATGCGGTTGCAATGTGCAAGTCTTCCTCATAATAATGAGGAATGACAATTAAATACACAATAGAACTACAACCCTAGGGTTTGTATGTCTCTTCAGTCTTGATCTCTCATCGAATGTACTTTGGAAGTGACATGTCGATGATGATCGAAATTGTCGAATGATCCTTATAAAATCTAAGAAGATGTTTTGGCATGCATATGTGCTCTTGACATTTTATCATGAATGACGTGGTTCTCTGCAGAATGGTGGCTCTATAAAAGATGATGTACTCAAAAATTTTGAGTACCTACATGATCTAATGTTTTAAGAGTTTAGATGGATGTAGATACGATGAGTGTCATCATTCTACTATCTATACTCTAGTCATTCATGAAGCTTCAGAATATTCATATTGTATGAATTGAATGAAGCATGTATAAATGTTGAAATGCTCTTATATTGAAATCTTTTGAGTTCAACATAAGATATCCTTCGTCTTAAGCAATGGTTGTTTATAGATAAAGGGAGCACACTGGAAGCATGGGTTGGACCCAAGTAAGAAGGAATGTCAAAAGAGTTGATTGTACTTCTGTGACCTCAATATGACATCCAGATAGTTGGATGAATGCCAATACTATAATAAGCCGATGTATTGATAGTGCGACTATCTAGTCTATCTAGGATCCTTGGAGAAGGACCCAGATAGTGCATCGGAATAATCTACATCTACATTTAATCATTGAAATTGACTTTCTTATTTGATAAGATCAAAGTCTACTAATTGTATCGCATTCTTCTAATAACACTTGCAATTGGTTGCTTATGTTTTACAAGACTAGAAAATTTGATCTTAAGGTCCAATAGTCATTCACATGGACGTTAATGCAATTGTTGCAAGTACCTCTATTGGATAAATAGACTTCCTAATTTTAGTAGGAGAGCCCTTAGTCTTAGAGAATGTCTCTATGACCTAGATATTAGAATACACTCATTGTTTATTTCTAAATGTTGGAGATAAACATGAATTCTGGAATAGACCTATCATAAAGAGTTATGATTGAGATATTTCAGATAGTAAACTAAAATCTAATGGACTCTACTAAATTAGAAAATTAATGAATGGTTCATTAATATTTCTAATGCTGAAATTTAAACCTTAAAAGATCAATAGGAGGATGAAGATCATTTGACAATGATCTGGCATAAAGCCTTGGACATTTGTCTATTGATATGATCAATAGAGTAGTAAGAGATGAAACTTTAGATTGTCTAAAGGTTCAAATCTTACATACTTGTGAATATTGTATTCAAAAGTAAAAATATCCAATACACCCTTCCTTGGGAATGGTGTAAGATGTCAAGATATTCAAGGTCTCATACATATTGATGTATTTGAATCATCTATATCAGAATAAACATTATGGATGTGTGATATCTATTGATGATTATTTGTGATATGAGATTTCTTCTCTTCACTTAGAAACCTTTGAAATGCTCAAAGATTTCAAAATTTTGGTTTAGAACCAAAGTTTGAAGCAAGATTAAATGAATTTGATCTAATCTAGGTAGTCAGTCACTGTTAGATGAATTCATGGAATACCTTATAGACATATGAATATTATTTCTATCTCACTCCTCCTAATAAACCTAAACTCAATGGAGTTGTAGGGAGATACAATTGGATAATGTGTGCCATGATATGATCAATGATGAATCTTAACATAATTATCTCCTAGTTTCCAAGGTATATGTATATACAGTAGAGACTACAATATATTTATATCCTCAATAAGGTTCCAAGCAAGTAAGCTGGAATTTAGCACCTGAGAGTGCTACTTCATTAGGAAAATAAAGGATGGTATTGGATACCTACTTTATGACCTTGAGATTCTTAAAGGATCTCATCTTTGAGAATGTGATTCTTAGATGATGAGGCTCTTGAGAATCAAGATGAAAATGAATTGAAGGAACTCATTTAATCTTGAAAAGATAATGAGGCTCCTGAATTGAAAAATCTAAAGGGATAATTAAAGATGAAACACTAATACCTCTTCAAATGAGTTTAAGGATGGTTTCCATGTGTCAGTTAAATCTGACATGATCTAACTTCATATGATGAAGCTTCTGAAGATCATGACATGGAAAGATGGATGTTAGCAATAAAGTCTAAAGTAGACTTCATATACAAGTGTTGTATATGGATCCTCGAGGATCCACCTATAAGGTTAAAACCCATTAAGGTGTAAATGGATCTTCAATAGAAAGAGGGAACCTGATAAGAAGGTAGAGACCTTCAAAGCACGGTTCGCAGCCATGAGCTGCACACCGAAGAAAAGACATCGCTTGCGATGAGACATGCTCTTCGGTGACCATGCTTGAACCCGTCAGAATATTGCTAACTATAGCTACGCAACTTGACTATGACATCTTCAAGATGTGAATCAAGATTGCATTCGTCTATGAATACCTCTCTGAGGATATTCACATGAAGTGCCCCATGGCTTCATGGTTGAGGAAAGCAAGATGTTCAAGCGTAGAGGAATTCATCCTTGGACTCAAATAACTTCTGTATTTAGAACATAAGATTTGATGAAATTATAAATGTTATGATTTTAGATAGAATCTTGATGAACCATGTAAAGCTTAGTGGGAGTGCCACTGTGTTCATCGTACTAAATGTAGATAATATCCTAATCATTTGGAATGATATAAGGAAGATAATAATAAGTGTTTTATAATCTGGTTGTTCCATACCTCAAGATATGATCTCAGGGATACCTCTTAGATCTTATTCTGAAGTTGTTCAGAAGCAAAGAGAAGAGGGTATTAAGACCGTCACATTAATGGTACACCTTGGACATTTCCATTTTCTGGAAATTTCCAAGAAAGGGTTCTTTCCCTCTAGATATGGTGCTGACCTATCTAAAGGGATAGCACCTCAAAGAGTTGAGGAAGTGAATGCTAAAACTGGTTGCCTTTTGTGCATCAGTTATGGGAAGCTGAAAGTATGCTAGATGTGTACAAAAGCCAGATGTCTGCCATGCAGTGGGAGTAGTAAACTGTTACTAATCCTACTATGGAGATAAAACACTTGATTGCAGTAATAACAATATCTTCAAAGATGACAAGACTTTAGAGATAGTGATCTCTAAGTCTTATCTTCAAGAAATTAAGACTTTATAGATGGAGGTCTAAAAGGTCTTAACTACGAATACCTTAGGAGATAGAGATCTCCTGGAATAAGGGTATTCTGATAAGGATAATAGAAATTACATACTGATTATAATAATTATTGATGGTATGTCAAGGACACTATGACTGACATGGTTGAGTATTGGTTACATGAGATGCAACATTCGCATTGGATGCGAACACTGTCACTAGGAGATATGCAAGTGCCGTAAAAGGACTTGGTATAGTCCTCGTGAAAACAGAGTGACTGATCAACTTACCTAGTTATTTTCTAAATAGCCTATGATTGTCACATGAGTGTGGGTTTAAATGATTAGCCCATTAGTGGCTCTTTGGACTAGTGGAAGATTATTGGACATGCAAGCCCACGACGAGCCATTATATAATAAATGTTATTGCGAGTGTCATTCCCTGATCTGAAATGAAGAATAACTAATTTGCATAATAGGTCCCTTAGTACAATTAGGGTTATCTACCATGGCCGTCTTAATGATCATACAGCTGTTGATTCAATTATTGAATCATAGAGGCGGGTGCTTGGATGAATATCTAAAGAGTTAGATTGAGGACTCATCAAGTACCGTCAAATGATTGTTAAGAGAGGATCTCCACCCTGAGTAGAAGATGGCAATCCTTTCTCACTTGGATGATATTTGGCCGACCTCTTGATGCAGGTCCTTTGCATGGGAATAGAGATTCGGAGGTGTCAGATTAGTTAGGTCAAAGAGTTGACTTAATGAGATCGAGATAACCAAAGTCCTATGTCGTATGCTATCATGATATAGGCACACATCCTCTGACCGGAGACAGATGTGTTACTATATGTCTGAGTATGTACATTTGGTAAACCAATAGGTTGATGACCTAATCAAGGTCTATACACCGGCACGCTGGTGTGCATACAAGGGCATATGAGTAATACGATCTCTCAAAGGGATCACACAGGTTCATTTCCTGAACCGAAAGACATGAGCTCCCTCATGAGATATTGGGAAGAATCAAATTCCGCGTGCGATCATCTCGCTTTGGAAGATTGACTGAATTTGTAAGGTTTGATATATTACTTTTTGAAAGTATATGATCAACACCTAGGTATGATATATGCTTTTGGAAAGTATATGATTGATACCAACTCCCAATGATCGAATGAGAAACTTAATGATAAATCCCTTAAGTAGACAATGTAAAATTGATCTTATACTTCGGGATTATTCTGGGTCTTCCAGTATGCATGATGTACATGTATTAGGAATACCTGAGGGTGATGTGATCATAAATGGTTGTATAACCATGACGCTTCCATTCCTAGGGAGTGATGAAACGTGTCTAGATTTTAGTGACTCCTCTCAGCAGAGAAGTAATCCGATCTTAGTCCAAATATTGAACATTGATTTGAATGTGATTCAGATGCAATGAGAAGATTAGATTTACGGTCTTGATTTAATTAAGCATCTATGGGAGGCCCGAGATCTGGATTTGAGATGTGATCTCAATATCCAAGTCACTATACATGGAACAATACAATCGCCCTGTCCTTATCTCCAAGTATCCGCGGAGAAAGTGCATTATCCTTGAAAGAGTTCAGGATAATTTCATTGTTGATATATGTATCGAGCATTGAGAAAATAGATAATTAAATGTGATTTAATTATCATGAATAATATGAATTTGATTCATATTATAAAGAGAGTTATCTTAGATAATTAAATGTTATTTGATTATCAAAGATGTGAATAATGTGAATGTGAGTCATATTATTTGGGAACATGAGAATAGATATCCAAGATGAATAAATGTGATTTACTTATCATGGATATGAATAATGTGGATAGCACTATCCATATTAATCATATATATTGTAAATGTGATTTATAATATATAAGAGAGGGCAATTTGTAATTTACATTTGTTAATTAAATGTTGATGTGAATTGGATTCACATTGGACAATTAATTGAAAATATAATTTCACATTTTTTTTGGATTGTTAATGTAATTCACAATTTCCAATGACAAGATTGCAATATCACAAAATAATTATGAATTATTTTTGCTGAATAATTTACAACAAGTGTTGTTATAAATCTTGGAGATTTCCATGGAATAATGTAATCTCATGAGATATCATGAGATTGCTACCAAATCCCATATTATGGAAGGAGGCAATCTTCATTCCATAATCTCCATGCTTGGTTGATTTAATTTGGGATTAAATCATAATGATTTTACAATATACATTTAATCGAAATTAAATTAATTGTTGTTGGTTTTCTACCAAAAAAAATCTTGGCCATTAAAAGAAACACAAATTAATGTGAGCCATTGGATTGTGTTACCCATGGATTGAGATCCATGGATCCCAAAATGTTATAAATAGAAGGGAACCCCGTGCTCTTCATAAGCTAATGAGAACATAAGGCTCTCTCTCTCTTTCTTATTCTCTATACATGCCCTCTCTCTTCCTCTCTCATGGCCGTTCATCATGGATGCCCTAAAGAGAGGCTCCATCGCCGCAGCATCGTCGTTATGCTGCCGGTTCGATTGCTCGTGAATCTCCATCTCCTTCGGTGCGCCTCACTCGTGAAGAAGACGTTGGATCTTGTGTGTCGAGATCAGGAGATTCGTCGCTTGGATCATCAACATGGATTGTGAGAAGCACGTGTTTCATCAACACGCTCGCAAGCGTCTCCTCCGTCGGATTGGACTTGAGACAGGAGGTCTCTTCGTTTAGAGACTCGATCGCAACCACGCTACAATAGGTAATCCTATTACTTGTTTGTGGATTAGACGAAACGATCCGAGAAGTGTTCTTGGATCATGTGGTTTCGTCACATGAAAAATTTTAATTTCCACTGCATCGAGCAACTAGTACGACTAGTCACTCCCGATCGCATACGATGCGATCCTCACGCTTCTGTAATGTGCTTAAGGATCTAACCATATCCTTCAAAAAGTCACATGTCATTGTTATGCTCTCTTTTCACCATTAGTCAATGCGAGAGACCTGCAGGATTGTGCTTCCCACTTCAGGAGGTGATTGAGGTGGAGATTGCTCGAGCTTCAACAGATCGAACTTCACCAGAGGCCACCTTCAAACCAGTTCTTCCAAAGCTTCTCGTGGCCCTCTGATCAGGAACAAGACTCCCAGAATAGATCTCGGTTGTTAGAAAGCCCCAAAAGTATACCGTTGATCTTACTTCCAGATTGGATCTGAGCCAGTCGCTCACTCGTCAACATCGACCGTTCGATCAGAGCCTCAATGAAGATCAAGCATTTGCCGCACCTCGTAGATTAAAGAGTAAAATTGCACGCCCATCTTTGCTTTTATTAGTTTTGCAAATAAGTCCCAACAGGATACATGTCTGCATGTAATCCATTGAATAGTTGCATTTTGTTCCCTGCCGTTTATTTTATTTGCATTATAGTATTGCTTCAACTCAGCCATGTCTATTCCCAAGCACGAATAAATTGAGGAGGGTTGCGCATTAGGTAGCCGACAACTAAGACATGAGAGATAAATTCCTAAATAGTATTCATTTAAGAAAACTATTTAGGAATTTGTCTTGAATTTGTTCGGATCTTTTAATCATGGATTTAAGCAAACATCTAGATTTCGTTGGGGCATTCCCTACTTGTGATGCTTTGCATTGCCCGAACGCAATGAGAAGTTTGCAAGGGCCTCTACATCACTGCCTGGATGTAGTTCAAAATTTGCAAGTGTTATCGCATAAGGAACACATGCAAGTAAATAAGCTTGTTCTGTTGCATCGCCGTTCAGATGCAGTCCAAAATTTACATGGGTTCTCACATGATGGATGCGTGAGGGTAAATAAGTTAGTCCAAAAGAGGTTGCAAGGAAGTTTTGGATAAGTAGTTGGAATATTGACACTTTGATTGGCAAATCAATGGAGATAGTTGATGTGATGGAAAGAAGGAAGATTCAGATATTATGTCTACAAGAGACAAAATGGGTTGGAGAGAAAGCAAAGGAGATCGAGAAGGCATGCTTTAAACTTTGGCATTCATGTAAAGATAAGGGTAGAAATGGTGTTGGAGTGGTTGTTCATAAGTATTTAAGGATTGTGTAGTTGAGGTGCAAAGATCCTGGGGATCGAATTATATTGCTAAAAGTAGTGCTCGTATAAGAAATTCTGAATATCATCTCAGTTTATGCACCGCAAATTGGTTTAGATGACAGGATTAAACAAGTTTTTTTGGGAGGATTTGGATAAGATTATGTAAGGAATCCCATAAAGAGAGATTATTTGCCTGGCTGGAGATCTTAATGGACATGTGGGAAAGGATGCTTTAGGATATGCCAGTGTTCATGAAGGACATGGCTTCGGGGATAGAAATGAAGAAGGAAAAGTCTTTTTGGATTTTGTAATAGCTTATGATCTTTTCATTACAAATACTCTCTTCAAGAAGAGGGAGGAGCATTTAATTACTTATAAGAGTGGCTCGACTAGAATACATATAAACTACTTTGCGTTGAGAAAAAGAGATCGGTTGTGTTGCAAAGACTGCAAAGTAATACCAGGAGAGAGCCTGACCACCCAATATCGCTTGTTTGTCATGGATGTGCAAATAAAAGGGCTAATAAAGAAAAGGATGGTTACCAAGATCACTAGAACTAGATGGTGGAATCTTCAATTGAAGTAATCAAGCTTCAGGGAGAAGGTTTTAGAAGACTTATCTTGGGATTGTAATGGAACTGCTAATGAGATGTGGGAGGCATTAGCATCTTGTATCCAAAGGGTAGACAAAGAGATGCTAGGCGAGTCAAAGGAAGGAGCTCCAGGACAAAAGAGGCTTGGTGGTGGAGTAAAGGGGTGCAAGAGAAGCTCAAAATTAAAAGAGCTCACTTTAAAGCTATATCTAAGGATAGAATGAATGAAACTGTCACAAACTAAGAAATAGCTAAGAAGGAAGCAGAGAAGGCGGTACACGAAGCTAAGTCAAAATATTATGAAGTTTTGTACAAAAATCTCGATTCTAAGGAGGGTCAGAAGGCTATATTCATGCTGGCTAAAGCAAGAGAAAGAAAGACCAAAGATCTTTCTCAAGCTAGATGGATTAAGGATGAGTAAGGTCACATGAATAATTTCATAAGCTTTTCATTGGGGAAGGAAATAGAGAGATCGCTTTAGGAAATCTAGTTAATAGTGATAGTTATTTGAATCGTGCAAGCTACAAACGAATACAAAGGAAGGAAGTAGAGGAGGCTTTGAAGGTTATGAGACAAGTGAAAGGTGCAGGACTATTGTGCGAGATGTTTAGTGGGTTTTAATTAGATGAATAAATGCGTTGTCATTGCAACCCAAAGAATCCCTAAAAAAATATTTAATTCTCAAATTAAATTAATTACAAAAATGTAGTAAAAGAATTTTGCTATTTATTTTACCTATATAACAACAGGATCACACTCAGGGAGGCTACAATCCCAAGAGTTATTATATCAATGAGAAATAAATGAAATAAATAAAGGAATCCTATGAATACTATTCTAGGTTGTGGTATTTTTTTATTTTTTTGTAAATTTTATTATTTTTATATTTCCTGATTTGTTTTATTTTTAGTGGTTTTAATTTTACAAAATTTTAATTTTCAAGAAAAAGATTTCAAACAAACTATATACAAAAATAAAGAATGGCTATTTTTTTGGATTTTTCAAATATATCAAAATGCTCAAAATTTTCCAAATAAAATCTTTTTGTGTTTTGTTATATTTGTACCATTTTTAATGATTTAGATTATTTTTCAAATTTTTAAGTTTTTTAAATGAATAAAAGTAGGAGGAAAATTAAGCAGTGAATATGCAATACTATTTTGTAATTTAAAAATAGTAAATAAAATAAAAAGTTACTGAATTTATTTTTCATGAAAATTAAGAATTTTTCTACAAACAGGAAGTGGAATCACTTTTTTGGATTTTTTTACAATTTTCTATGATTTTGAAGATTTTAGCATTTTGCCATTTTTTGAGTTTTAAAAATATTTAATGTAGGAAATTTACATAGAAAATAAAACACATAAAAATCAAACTATTCTAACTTTTCTGGAATTTTTGATGTAATTTCGGATTTTTTAATGAATTTTCAAATTTCAAACTAGAAAAAATGCTATGTTTTTTTTATTTTTAAATAATAGCAAATAAAAATAAATTGCAATGATAAAATTACTATACAATGAGACACAAATCACGAACATAACATTATTTTTGCAGAATTAATTGACTAACAAAAATATATTTTTTTGATAAGAAAAGAAAGCAAATAGAATCTGGGAAACATGGATTAAAATGCAATTATTCAGAGTTTTTACAATAAAATATAATAAAAATTAAATGCAAGATTAATTTTGCAAATTACCTAATAATGGCGTGCACAACACATGATAGGGCTCTGGAGGGGACTGCTTTGTAGTGTTCAGAAATTTGGGGGCAGATTTGTAAATTGCCCAAAAAATATCCTTAGGCTTCTTAAGGGATTCTTCGTTCCTTCGTTCAACACCAAAAGGAGGAGGGGGTGCCGCCCCTCTCTTTTCTTCGAGCCCAAGCAAAGGGCGACAACGACTTCTCGTGGGTGGTGGTTGGCAGTTCGAAGAGCGGTTATGGCGGTGGAAGTCCTGATGGAAGGCAGTTCGTGCAGGGGGAGGGGTGACACATGCCCCTAGATTCGTGCAATCCTTGGTAGTTGGGGCTCCTGTTGCTCGCGCAGGCGAAGGCACTTGGCGATTGGGGCAAACAGATGCTGTCGATGGCGGGTGTAGTCCTCCCACGTGCAGTTAATACAGGTGCATGAGGTCGACGGGCTTGGTGCTCGTGCGGGCAGATGATGATGGCGATGCGGTGGACTTGCGGAGGTGCTCCTCCCAAACGGAGGTGCACGCGGGGGAGCGGGCAGCGCCTGCTGCGGGCTGTGCTAATTTTTTTATCTTTTTGAACAACAATTTTTTTATAATAAGTAGTTGCATTTTTTTGTAATATTTTTTTGAAATCCTTATACCTGCAATGAAATCTAATACATGGATCGATTCGAGCACGACGACTCGATCAAAAATTATGAAAAATAAAATAGAATAAAAATAGAAATATGAATGGCTTTGGATACAACGAAATTGTCATGCCTTCGGATCCGGGCACCCGTTTACGTCGCATTCGCAATACCACATTCATTAAACATCGCATTGGGTAAAAGCCCCTATGTATTCATCATATTTGTTCAAGGAAGGCATTATTTAGGGAATAAATAATGGTTAGAACACCATGCATGGCAACAAAGAGTGGAGAATGGGCTGTACCTTATTTTACTGCTCTAGATTGAAGGGAAAGGGGCTTCCAGGCTTTAAACTGTGGCTAGATCTTGATCTCCAACAACTATTCTATGGCTTGATGGTTGCCTACTGCAATTTTCCTTTATTGATTGTGCAACCAGTAGATGGAGGGAAATCTCTAGCAGAAAGGGGTTAGAATGAGAGAACCCCTCGATGGGAAATTAGAGATGAATTGAAAAGAGATGAAGAAGGAAAAATGGGGGTCATTGGGAATAAATGAGGGAGATAAGGAAAGTGGAAGATGGAATTTGTTGGAGTGAAAAAAAAAGAAATTGGGGAGGGAATAATTAGGGAAGAAGGAACATTACAAAGAGTTGTAGACTCTTGCGAGAATGAATTCTTAAAAACATCCTTTAGAAATACTCTGCTACATATGAATCACTATCGATAAGATAACTAACCGAGATTCCGAGATCTGTTATATAGATCACATAAGATACTAAGAAAGGATTGAGGAATAATTATAAGTATGGAGGTAAATCAGGGATGACAACGAATAGTGTCAGTCACAGTGACCCTTACACTGGACCGTGCGAGGGCATGGTGACCCTCAACTGGGCGGAAGATAGGAAGCCCAGTTAGGGCAGCGACCGCCAAGCGCACGGGTCTAGGATCCCAAATCCTTTTTACGATTTTTACACGATCTCACAATGTTTTACGCCTCGTTGGGATCCCGACTTTTGATCAGTTCCGCTGACCCTCTGTTTTATGATAACATGTGGGGGATCCTCGGTTTTAGTTTTTCGTACGAGCTCGTTCACCCGCTACTGGTCGGGCCAGTTTCTAGAGTGACTTTTCCAGAGAGTCCCTCTCACCTGTCTCTGGAGCGTAGTTTTGGAGTAGACCTTTCCCTTCATTGGACCGCACTTCCAATTAGAGGGCGAGACGGAAGAGTCTCCTTAGGAGACTACCTCATCGCTTGAGTTTTTGGATATTTTTTGCAAACAGGCTTGGCGATGCTACATCCAAATCATCCATGTCTACATCTAGATTATCTAGGGTTACATTTGAGTCAGTTACAGCAGAGGTTTGGTGGAGTTTCAATCAAGTTGATTGGTTTATAATGAATATGGGTTAAGAGATGAAATTAATGATAAGTTGAGTTGGTTGGAAGTGACTACAATAAAATTGAATCCAAAAACCCTATAAGGTAGTGGACGTGTTGGGAACTTAGTTAAGATGCATTATACAACACTGCATGCCTACGGAGCACCCCAACCCTAAGGCATTATTCACGCCTTAGAGTCATAGTGTGAGGTTATACAAAGACCAACACCACAGACTACCCACTAGACTTTAAAGATAGATAGAATTGGAAAACCAATTTATATTATCCTTTCCATCATAAATAAATTATGAGTAAAATAAAGGATCACCTCACCAACTCCATTAAGCTCCATAACCTGATCTCACTGATAAGTAAAACAACGTATACTTACTGGCCTCAATTACTATAAGAGAATATTATAATTAGAAAATATTGGGATAGTGAATAATAAGGGGGAAATGCATGTAATATAATTTCAAAGATCATTTTCTAGGCATGTAGTGGTAGATTTTTAATTATATATGCCTATATACTTGATTTCTTTTGCATATAATATATTACTTGCTATTTTAAAATGTGGGCTGTATTCACATTTGTGACATCCTCTTCTTCCCTACATGTTTTAGCAGACAAGGAGCCTGCAACACAGTAGTAGGATGATGACTTCTGGAGATCGTGTTTATACTAGACGATACAACTTCTTTTGTTGTAGCTTTTATTCTATTATAATGTAAAAATACCTTTTCTTTCTTTTCTGAATATATTGGGATATATGAATATACTGTCAACCCTTCTTGTACATATTGTATATATTATGAAAGATAATGAAATGAAATTTTGGTGGCATTTGTCCTTGTTGAATCTGTGGTGATAAATGTGGTTTGAATGTCATATGCAACAACAACATGAAAAATTTTCCTTGATTTTCCATACTTTGTGCGATCACATGCGAATGTAATAGTGTGAATGCATCGTGAATGGGTGCCCGTATCCTAGGGGGTGCACATAAATAGGAGATCGGAATCGTGTCTCTGACCACCGTGCGTGACCAGAGTTGAAAGATCATGTGAGATAGAATAGGAACGTGGATAGATCGAGATGTGAAGGTGATAGTCGAAAATCAGAAATGGATCGAATTGGATGTAATAGAATAATGATCTATGATTAAAAACTACGATCTAAAATTAGAAAAATGACAATGAAATTAAAAACATAAAAAATTAAACTGTGATTAATCTAGATGAAAAATGAGAAAGAAGAAATAAAAAACGGTTCTCACTGTGGGAGCGGATGAACGTCGTGATGGCCTCGACGAGGATTGACTCGCTGTCACCAGACGGCTCGAAAGCTAGGCACCTTTCTACGACAAGATGGCTCTGGGAGAATAGGCTCCTCTGTCCAAAAGATTGATCTAGTTGGAATAAGCGAGGAGGAGCCAAATAAATAGAGATGACAAAATCGAATTTGAATTTCAAAATTTGAATGGGGAGGAAAAGAAGGGAGCAGGTTAATTGTGGATAAAATTAGTTACATAATTAATTAATTAAATTATTTTCATCACTTTATTAAATTAAATAATAAATTTTAATTATTTAATTTTTTAGTGTGTTTTTAAGGAAATTGATTATATACATATACTATCATATGGTACATTATATACATAGTTTAATAAGGAAATCCGCTTATTTTATGTTTTATGTTTTATTTTTTATTTTAAATAGTTATTAGAAAAATATTTACAATTATTTATAAATTTATTATGTATAAAAATAAATATAGATAAATATATAGGGATTGGGGAGCCTACACCCATGTGTAGGTAACTTACCTACACCCACTTCTTATTTTTAATTTTTTTGATTTTTTTTTGAAATGGATATTTAGGGGATTTACTTAGAATATTAAATGAAATATGTGTTTCAAATTTCATGTAAAACAGACATTCCTAACAGCTCCATCGGAAGGGGCCGATTTCAGCAAATCTCAGACCGTTAAAATTTGGCTGTCATGATGAATATGTTAGAAGTCTCGAAATAAGTTGAAATTTGAATGACGATATGGTGATATATTGTGATCTAAATTCCCCAAGGAATTAATTCAAAAAAATAAAAAAATTTGATGGAAAAAGAGTTGGGTGTAGGTAAGTTACCTACACATGGGTGTAGGCTCCCTTTTCCCAAATATATATAATGGTAAAATTGTAAAAATCACCTCAGAAAACCATCTTTCAAACAATAACTCCAAAAATTACGAAACCACTACCATTTTAAAGATAATTTAATTTGGAATACAATGGAAGTAAGTTTAATTCAATTCAAGTTCATATGGAGCCGAAATTGGTCTTTCAGTTATCACTTTACGACTTTTTTGAGTGTAGTTATTTTTATTCTATACATGATTTTATTTTGCAATTATTTTTATTATTTAGAAAATATTTTTATTTACACCTTTTTTTTGAAAATTGTTTAACTTGAGTTCAATTTATGAATAAATGAAATAGTGTAATTTTCATACAAATATACACAAAATAATAAAAGAAAGAAAAGTATTTACAAAACACATTTTTTGGATTTCTTGATTAAAGACCCTATCTCCCCCTACTTTATTCATGGTCGATCAGGACAAGTCTTGACCTTCTTTCAGGGTTCGGGTCAGCCTGTATGTATTACATATATAATCTTTTTTTATATTTCTTTATTCTTCCTTTATTTCTTTATTTTTTATTTTATATTAAAATAATAATATATGTACAATATTTTACACATAGATGCATGTTAGTAAGAATTTAGATTTATTAACATATAAATGTGTTTTATAAGGGATTTTAAGCTAAAATAAATGAATAAAGATGACGAAATGCAGATTCATCAAGGACCTGATGACATTCCTGTAGAAGTTTGAGAGTTTTTGGTGAGTGTGGTTTGATTTGGCTTACAGATTTATTCAATGTTATTTGGCGAAGCAAGAAAATACCCAAAGAATGGAGGAGAAGCATCATTGTACCTCTTTATTAGAACAAAGGAGACGTTCAAAATTGTTCAAATTACAAAGATATCAAGTTGATGAGTCACACTATGAAAATTTGTGAACATGTGATCGAAAGAAGGTTGAGGCAAGTTTCCAAAGTAAAAGAAAACTAATTCGAATTCATGCCATTCGCTCAACTATTGAAGCCATCCCCTTGATGAGGAGAACAATGGAGATTTATAGAGCTAAAGGAAGAATCTCCATATGATTTTTAAATATTTAGAGAAGGCTTATGTTTCTGTCCCACGAGAGATATTGTGGAGAGTTTTGGAGAAGAGACAAGTACCTATCCTATACACTAACCTTGCAAAAGATATGTATGATAGAGTTTCATCTTGTGTAAGGATACAGTCTGGGAAGACTGACTATTTTGACATCAACACTGGTCTGCATCAAGGTTCAACTTTGAGTCCAATTCTTTTTACTTTGATTATGGACGAGTTGACAAGTCACATTCTTGATGACATACCTTGGTGTATGTTATTCGCTGATGATATTATGTTGATTGATGAGACTAGAGATGGAGTAAATGAGAAGCTTGAGGTCTGGAGAGATGCTTTGGAGACTAAAGGATTTCGTTAAGTAGGGGAAACAATGATAAAGGAATCGATGTTAAGATTGGTGATGATAACATTTTAAAGAGAGATTCTTTTAGATACTTGGGATCTATTTTGCAACATGATAGAGAAACTAATAAAGATATTACAAATAGAATAAATGCATGTTGGCTAAAGTGGAGAGGTGCCTCTATTGTTCTCTATGATAAGAAAATTCCTTTGAAAATCAAAGGAAAGTTTTATAAAGCAGCTTTGAGACCTGCTATGCTCTATAGATCTGAATGTTGGCCTGTGAACCACAGACATGTATAGAGAAGGCAGTAGTAGAAATGAAAATGCTAAGATGGATGCGTGGATACACACATAAAGATCGGATTTGGAATGATGCCATCAGAATGAAAGTGGCTGTAGCTCCAATCGAAGATAAGATGCGAGAAAATCACTTAAGGTGGTTTGGCCATGTGCTAAGGAGTTTAGCTGATGCACCGGTAAGGAGATGTGATTTTTGGAATGTTGAGCCAACTAAAAGAGGGTGTGGAAGGCCCAAGAAGTGTTGGAATAAGACTATACGAAGGGATCTTAGTTTATTGGATCTAAACCTGAGAATGACCCAAGATAAATATGAATGAAGGAAAAAAATCATTGTAGCCAACCCTACTTAAAGTGTGAAAAGGCTTTGTTGTTGTTGTCGTCGTCGTATAGTCATGCTTCAACTGTGCATGTGCCTAGCACGTGAGATTTTGTGAAAATTGCAATAAAGACTTGCATATTATGTGTTATTGATAGGACCTTGAAAGTGTTTTATTTACATATTAGTCCAATCCAACGTGACTCATGTGCGCCCGCACACATTTTTTGGACATTTTGCACAATTAGTCCTCACATTTATTTATTTTTTATCATTTAATCTTTAAACTATAAATCTTTGCATCCATACCCCTATGCATCCTCATATTATTTTTCATGTTAAAATTAAAAAAATAATAAAACTTCATGAAAAGTTTCACAAAAATCACATTAGCTTCCTGATAATTAGATCTTTTATATCTAAATTTTATTTTACTTTTTTATCATTTTTATTATTTCTAAAAATTCGAAAACATCATAAAACTTCCCTATCTACATTTAAAAATCAATAAAAAATATAAAAATTTTGCAAAAATCTAAAAAATTCTTACCATTTTATTTTAACTTCTTTTGATTTCTATATAATTTTGCACTAATATTCCTCATAAAAAAATCAGAAAATAATAAAATACCAAAAATCTTATAAATTCATTTAAAATTCCAAAAAATTCATAAAATACCTTTCTGGAAAATATAAAAATTTATCTTTATATGAGTGAAACATTTGTCCATTATTGATTTCATATGCTATTTTAAAAATCCAAAAAGTTTCACATTATATTCTATTTACTAATTTTCATATTTTTCATTTATATGAAAACCTAAAAATTCATAAAATACCTTTCTGGAAAATATAAAAAATTATCCTACTATGAGTGAAAATTTTATTCATTATTGATTTCATTTGCTATTTTAAAAGTCCAAAAACATTCACATTATGTTATGTTTACTAATTTTCATATTTTTCATTTATATGAAAACCTAAAAAAAATCTAAAATTTTTGAAAAATCCCAAAAAAATATTAAAAAAGTTCATAAACTCAAAACTAAATTTTGTTTAAATTCTATATATTTTTGATATATTTGGAAAATATAAAAAGAGTGGTTGGTTGTATTTATTTATTTTCTCTATTTATTGTTTCATCATTTTTTAAAAAATCATTAACATAATTAAAAATTATAAAAAATATAAAATCATAAAACCAAATAAAAATATATAAAATTAAAATTCCGTAAAAATAATTAAAATTAAAAATATAAAAACCAGGAGCAATGTTCATAAAATTCCCTTTCTCTTTTCATTGATTTTTCATTGAATTGAAAAACCTCATGACTTTTTGTAGCCTCGCTGAGTCCGATGATGTATGGTATACAAGTAAATAAATAGTACTCATAGTTTTTGTGCTTAGATTCTTTTTCTTTCTTGTTGGCTTGAGCTGTGAATAGAAATAAATAATTTTTGCTTGGCACTTTTTTGGTTTATGATGACCACAGATCACTTCTGAATAATTCCATTAAATAAAAATCTGAGATCTTGCGTTCAACATTTACTTATTTATAATATTATTTAATATTTATTTATACATATTTTGGGATTCTTATGTAATTATTTATCTCTACAAATAATTACATGTATTTTACACTTATAGGTATACTATACCTATATATATATGTATTTATTAATTATTTTAGGTCTTTTAAGGGGTTTTTATTTTTATTTGTATTTTAAAGATATGTTATATAATATGTATAATTATTTAAAAATATAATGAATTAAAAATATATACAATAACTAATATGACAGAAAATATAGATGTACAAGTTCCAATGTACCCTTATTAGCCGGCTTTTGCATCTTAATTCCCATTAAAAAGAAACAACCTTTAATAGATAGATAATTTTATTTTAAATACGTTTGAGGTGAGTTTGGTTCAATTTGAGTTCATACGGAGAAAATATTAATCAACAAAGTTCCTTTTACGATTTTTCCAACTGAGTATACAACGTGACATGTGCATTATTCATTTTTGCCAATATTTTTATTATTTTATATACATTAATATGTGACAAGTTTCATGATGAACACATATTTATTTGATGTGTATATAATGTTAAATAAACTAGTATAAATATGATATATATATACAAAGTATATTGTACGCAAAATAATTAGGGTTTCTGATGTATTTTGTACATTATTTTCCCCTATCACCCCCTACTTTATTCCTAGTCAACTAAGTCAACAATTGACTTGGTTTCAGGATTCAAGGTCAGTCAGTACAAAATATAATTCCTTTTTTTCCTTTTCTTGTATTTATTCTTTTATTTATGATTTAAATACATGTATTTATGCATTATTTACCTATAAATATACAAATGTTAGCTCATGCTTTTTAGTGTTATTTTCATGCATTTATCTAGGGTTTTAAAGCCTAAAATGAAAGAATAAAGGTGTATGAATGTGAATTATGAAGGTTATGGGAAAAACCTTAATCTCATCACAGAAGCGTGAAGATCACATCATATGCGATCGGGAGCGACTAGTCGCACTAGTGGTTCGAGGTAGTGGAATTTAAAAATTTTCAAATGATGAAACCATATGATTCGAGAACACTTCTCAAATCATTTCATCAAGAGCACAAACAGGTTCAAAGGAATACCTATTGAAGTGTGGTTGCGATCTTCAATCTCTAAAAAAGAAATTCCCATGTCTCAAGTCCGATCCAATGAAGGTCGCACTTGCGGTTATGTGAATGAGATGTATGCTTCATGCAATCCAAGTTGATGATACGAGCAAGGAGTCTCTTGATTTCATCTTAGGAAATATGATGCCTTCATCATGAGCGGAGCACACCGAAGAAGATGGACATCCACGAGCAGTCGATCTGGCATCACAACGTCAAGACGATGACATCGACGTTCTCTAGGTCAACACATGGATGGCCACATGTTGAGAGATAGAGAAAGTATTGACGTGTAGTGAGAGAGAGAGAGAGAGTTGTTGTCTTCTTCACGTGTAGAAGAAAAGGCTAGGTCTACCCCTTCTTTTATACTAAATTGGATGGTGGAGATGCACTCCCAATTCAAATCAATGATTGGGATTTCGTTGTAAAAATTTACAACAACAATTAATTTAATTCAAAAGAAACTAAATATATTGTAAAATGTCTTAACACAATTAGTTTAAATTAAAGCAAAAGTCTCTCAAATGAATAGGACTAGCTATCCTCCTTCCATGTAAGGGGGAAGGAGATAGCCTCATTCCCCTTATACATGGTGGAGGCCACCTTGATTGGAGAGAGAAGATCTCTCTCCAATCCTAATGTAATCTTATTACATTAAGTCTTATTTCATGGAATACTTTGTCAAAAAATATCACCAAATAACTATCGCAATTTATTTATGATAATTGCAAACAAAACCACTGACAATTATGAATCAAATTCAACCACGCAATAAAATGTAAATTACATTTACAATTAATTGTATAATGTGAATCCAATTCACATCAACATTTAATTCGTAAATCTTATTTACAATTAACTCTCTCTCTCTCTCTAATATATAATAAATGGCATTTGTAATATTTATGATTAATATGTATAGTGATATCCATATTATTCATATAGTTGACAATTAAATCATATTTAATCATCTTGGATGTCCATTCTCATGTGCCAAAATAATATGAATCTCATTCACATTATTCAAATATTTGGTAATTAAATCATATTTAATTATCTTAGATAACTCTTATCATATGTCCAAATAATATGAATCATATTCACATTCTTTATGATACTTAAGTCACATTTAATTATAAATTTTCCTCAATGTTCAGATACATTATCAACAATGAAATTATCCTTGAACTCTTTCAAGAATAATGCGCTTTCTCCATGGATACTTGGAGATAGGACTAGACTATTGTACGTTCCATGTATAGTGACTTGGATATTGAGATCATATCTCAAATCCAGGTCAAGGGGGGCTCTCAAAGATGTTTGATTAAATTAAAGCTGTAAATCTAATCTTCTTATTGCTTCCGAATTGTATTCAGATCAATGTCCAACATTTGGACTAAGATCATATACTTTTCTATTGAGAGGAGTCACTAAAATCCAAACATGTATCATCACTCCCTCGGAATGGAAGCATCACAGTTATACAGTCATTTACGATCACATCAGCCTTGAGTATTCCTAATACCCATACATCTTGCATATTGGAAGACCTAGAATAATCCCGAAGTTTTAGATCTTATTGAGTCTGTCTTCTTCAGGATTTTATCATTAAGTTTCTCATTCGATCATTGGGAGTTGGTATCGATCATATAGTTTCCAAAAGCATATATTATGCCTAGGTATTGATCATATACTTTCCGAAAGTATATATCAAACCTACAAGTTCAGTCAAGCTTCCAAAGCAAGATGACCGCGCATGGAATTTGATCCCAATATCTCATGAGTGAGCTCTTGTCTTCTGGTTCAGTAATGAACCTATATGATCCCATTGAGAGATCGTATTACTCATATGCCCTTGAATACATCCCATCTCATCGGTTTATAGACCTTGAATAGGTCGTCAACCTATCTGTCTGCCAAATGTACATACTCAAACATATAACAACACATCTGTTTTACGTCAGAGAATGTGTGCCTATATCGTGACAATATACGGCATAGGACTTGGCTATCTTGTTCTCATTAAGCCAACTCTTTGACTTAACTTATCTAACATCTCCGAATCTCTATTCCTATGCAGAAGACCTCCATCAAGAAGTTAGTTAGATATCAGCCTTTAGAGAAGAATTGCGATTTTCTTCTCAAACGAGAGATCCTCTCTTAACAATCACTTGATGGTGCTTGATTAGTCCTCAATCTAACTCTTTATATATCATCCAAGCACCCACCTCTATGATTAAACATTTGAATCAACAGTTGTATGATCATTAAGATAACTATGATACATAACCCTAATTGTAGTAAGGGACCTATTATGCAAATTAGTTATTCTTCATTTCAATTTAGGTAATGGTTTGCAATAACGTTTACTTAATAGCTCGTTCTGGGCTTGCATGTCCAACAAATTCATCAAGTAGAAGAGTCGACACCCCGTGCGATATGATTGGGCCACGTAAATAGGAAAGGACAAAGAGATAAAAAAATAAAATTAATAATAAAATGATTTTATTTAAATAAACTTACAACATAAAAATTGTTTGTTATTTTTAAATTGTTTTATTATGATTTTATTTGATTTGTACAACCTAATATATTATATATTATTATTTATATACTATTATATATATATTAATACATATTAATACATATATAATATATATTTGTATTATTATTATTTTGTTATTTATATACATAATACCTTATTTTTCTGTAATTATTTATTTGTACAAATAATTACACTTATAGGCATATTACACCTATATATATATTTATATTTATTAATTATTTAAGGTCTTTTAAGGTGTTTTAATTTTTATTTTTAAGTAATATAGTATGTACAATTATTTGAAAATATAAGGGTATTAACAATATATGCAATAATTAATATGGTTGAAAATACAGTTGTACAAGTACCATTGTGCCACAATTAGTCGGTTTTTGCATCTTAACTCCAATTAAATTGAAAAACCTTTAGTAGATAGATAATTTAATTTCAAATACGTTGGAAGTGACTTTGGTTCAATTTGAGTTCATATGGAGAAGATGTGGATCAATGAGGTTTCTTTTATGGTTTTTTTCAACTGAGTATACAAAGTGACATGTGCATTATATATTTTTTGCCAATAGTTTATTATTTTATATACATTAATATGCAACAAGTTTCATGTTGAACACATATTTATTTGAGGTGCGCATAATGTTTAGTATAAATATGAGCTATATACAAAGTATATTGTACTTAGAATAATTACTATATACAAAGTATATTGTACTTAGAATAATTAGGATTTCTGATGTATCTTGTATATTATTTTATCCTATCGTCCCCTACTTTATTCCTAGTCAACCAAGTCAACAATTGACTTGATTTCGGAGTTCAAGGTAAGTCAATACGAATATACTTCTTTTATTTTTCTTTTCTTGTATTTGTTCTTTTATTAAAGGTCTAAATACATGTATTTATGCATTATTTACATGTCAATATATAGATGTTAACTCATGCATTTAGTGTTATTTTCATGTATTTGTCTAGGGTTCTTTCCTGCAAATTTTCTAATAAAGCAACCTTTTCTCGTCGAAGGAACTCTAGGGTCTAATATGAGAAAAGTTAAATAAGTAGTTAAGATGTTCTTACTAAAGAAGTTTAATAATGCATGCAACATAAAGAAATGAAGGTTATCCTCATTTAACTGGTTGTAGGTCGGTAAATTCATTTAGACATACCCAAGATTTTAGCATGACTTTAATGCCTTAAGTTATAAGCAGTTGACTTTTCACGAAACTAGAAAGCGACCACCTTTGCACTCATAACAAGATAGTACTTGATAGAAAAGGTAAATGGAAAAGAGCATGTTTCCATGGATCTCTCTTTCAAAAAATCCCCTGTCAACTGTGTTGCCTTGCGTAAATGCATAACAGTTAATTGTTCTTGCCCAAATAAATTCTCTAGGTTAGAGCCAGAAAATGGGTAAACTGGATAAGTACCTGGGTGAAGGTCGACAATTCATATTCAAGTAAGATAATTTGTTTATGCTTTTCCAGAATTTGGGAGCATAAATGGTCCCTCAACTTCAGGACTTCACTAGTATGATCCTTGAATCTTTTAGTTTCTACTGCCACTGATATTAAAATTAATTTAATGATGAGCATAAATGATGCAAGCTTGGACCAATTTCATGCTCCCAAAAGCAAAGAAATCCAAAACCATATAATTTCCTCAATTATATTGGATAAACAATGCTTTTATTGATATCTTCTTCATTCCACCCCTGGCGTTGGTCTGTTTTATTGAAACAATTGTTGGTATTTTATTATATTTCAAATACTTTTATTATTTTGTTAAAAACATAAAGGTGTATTTATTTTATATTTAGTGGTGCATGAACTTTATTTGGTTAGCATCAATGAGCATGTGATTTATAACATACATTTTTTGCATGATAATTTATTAGTGATATTATATCACTATCATGTTTTCTAACGTCTTTACATGGATATGATTTATTTTCAATATATTCATAATAATGTCATTAATATATTACTTAATTTTTTTGTGTAACGCATGCGTGCTGCATGTTACATATATTACCTTATAATACTAATGATGAATGTTGTGCACATTATGAGAATATTGAATTTATTATATTTTTAATACAATATTTTATGAATGATTAATATTCAAATTGAATGGAGGTTATAATTGATTGTTTTGAATGTGTAACGTTCTCTTATTGTGTATCTATGTAAAGGGGCCTATAGTATTTCTTTGAGAAGACACAACACACAATCATTCTATCCCTCTTCTCCTCTCCTCTCATTTGAGTGAGTTTATTCTGAAGGAACGATCTATTGTTGCTCAATAGATCTCGATGTTGGTACGTGCATACCCATTGATATCTCGCCGTTTTATCCTGGAGAATAGTCGTACCAATACCGATTGCACCATCGGAATCTCCGTGGGGGTACGAATCTATTCTTAAGGTCAGTGCGTTTCGCACGCCTCGGCAAGTCGGTTCATCTCATCAAATCTGGTATTATCTAACCCTCCTTATATATTTATATATATTTATATTTATATCCTATTCATTCCACCTACAATCTTAAGAATAGATTTGGGAGGGTTCGTTATCCAAATACCCTCTCTAGTCATAGTTGAGCAACTTTCTGATTTCACATAATGTTGGTGAAAGAAAAATGTTGATGGGATATATATTTTTTAAGAGTTGAATGATGTAGCTATATTCCTAAAATTACTAGTTTGAAATATTCAGAAGTGTGGGGGTGATTAACCAATGTCTTGCTTATTGAGGATAAGAGAAGTAAACATGTTTTGAAAAAAAAATTACTTTGATTGATCATTGTATATGCATATCGGTCAATGTAATATTACATGTAGATCTCATGTGATTAAAAAAAATAAAAAATGTACCTCATTTTTTTAACCCCTCGTGTGATCATAGATATGGGAAAATAGATACCATCTTGAGAATAAATTTGTCATAAATAATAATTATATTTCTCCATCACAAGAGTATTGCAAAAGCTTTTCTTCTTTTGAATGCAAGCAAGTTAGCATTCGTTTTACTGCATAATTTTTAAGGAAAAAGAAGAGTAAAAGTGATTGTATGCTTCAAATTAGGTACACACAAATTATTGATTGTCTTATACTTTAGACAAGATATTGCATATGTTGTTGAAAGTTATGCATGTATACTCCAAATCTGGAAGAGAGCAATGAGAAGCTCTGTTTTGAATCTTTTAATATCTCAAAGAAGAGATAGAATATTGTTTAATATTTTATGGAGATCCTACAGTTCTTGAAAGATATTATGGTGCAAATTCACTCCATTATTCAGATGAGTCGAAAATTACTATTGGGTATATTCTTATCCCGAAAGCAGAGATATTTTTTGAAATTCATCTAGCAAGCATGCTTTGCTCGATATACATGAGCTTATTGCATTAGAGAATGCATGCACTCATGATGTACTTATGGGCAGATCTTTCCAATTGGATGAAGCCAATGTCATCAATATTTCTACTGTGAAAGCCATGCTGCTAAAAATATTTTATATTTGTCCGAGAGACAATATTATGAGATACCTCATGGCATAATATCCATGTATTATGTGAAGTCAGAGTTACATTTGATCGATCCTCTGAAAAAGTCACTAAGCAAAAAGCTTGTGGAGAGTACATCGAGGGGAATGGGATTGTTCCCAAATCAACAGTCAAAGTGAGGAAACCCAACCTTCATGAACGGAGATCCCGGGAAGGAGGTTCATATGGGATAAACAATTCACTGGACGACTAAGAGGATACTATTAGTTATTCCCTGTTCCTATGGTGTACGATATGATAGTATCATAAGTGGTGAGGTTGAACATACACGTTTTTAATGGGCATCATAGCCCAAATTGGGTGGTGTATAAAAGAAGTGTACACTTGATGATGATCCACCTATATGGGTGTGGAGGTGAGGCCGCTTCCTATGAGATTTTTGGGAAAAATCTCTAGAGCACTCATGAAAATCCAGGTAGACGCATGTCCGAAGCGTGTCAACCCGCATGAGCAACATCGATAAAAAAATGTAATGTGAGATATGAGTCAATGGTTTCACAAATAAAAGATTGGTTCAACCGCCAACCTTTAGAAGCCACATTCATATTCTCTAAGTCTTGGTTCATAGTCGATAAGACACCAAATCTAATGCGTTACATTTTTGAGTTCCTTCAAGTGTCGTCTTTGAGTTTCTCATCTATCTTTTAATATTTATTATCCTTAATTTCTTTTTTGAAATTGTAGGGGATGAAAAGAGATAGTTCAAAAAAAGTATTTGAAATAGTGGGGGATTGTTGGTATTTTATTATATTTCAAATACTTTTATTACTTTGTTAACAAACATAAAGGTGTATTTATTTTATATTTAGTGGTGCATGAACTTTATTTGGTTAGCATCAATGAGCATGTGATTTATAACATACGTTTTTTGCATGATAATTTATTAGTGATATTATATCACTATCATGTTTTCTAATGTCTTTACATGGATATGATTTATTGTCAATATATTCATAATAATGTCATTAATATATTATCTAATTCTTTTGTGTAACGCATGCATGCTGCATGTTATATATTTTACCTTATAATACTAATGATGGATGTTGTGCACATTATGAAAATATTGAATTTATTATATTTTTTAATACATTATTTTATGAATGATTAATATTCAAATTGAATGGAGGTTTTAATTGATTGTTTTGAATGTGTAACGTTCTCTTATTGTGTATCTATATAAAGGGGCCTATAGCATTGCTTTGAGAAGACACAACACACAATCATTCTATCCCTCTTCTCCTCTCCTCTCATTTGAGTGAGTTTATTTTGAAGGAACGATCTATTGTTGCTCAATAGATCTCGATGTTGGTACGTGCATACCCATTGAGATCTCGCCGTTGTATCCTGGAGAATAGTCGTACCAATACCGATTGCACCATCGGAATCTCCGTGGGGGTACGAATCTATTCTTAAGGTCAGTGAGTTTCGCACGCCTCGGCAAGTCGGTTCATCTCATCAAATCTGGTATTATCTAACCCTCCTTATATATTTATATATATTTATATTTATATCCTATTCATTTCACCTACACCAATTTCATGCTCCCAGAAGAAAAGAAATCCAAAATCATATAATTTCCTCAAGTTATATTGGATAAACAATGCTTTTATTGATATTAAAATTAATTTAATTATGAGCATAAATGATGCAAGCTTGAACCAATTTCATGCTCCCAGAAGCAAAGAAATCCAAAACCATATAATTTCCTCAGTTATATTGGATAAACAATGCTTTTATTGATATCTTCTCCATTCTACCCCCGGCGTTGGTCTGTTTGTTCCATCAATAGATAGAATTGATAAGTTGATAGGTGAAAGGATTATTAAAAAGCACATAACTATTGACCATCAACCTTTGAACTTTCAAAGTTATAATGTCAAAAGTGTACACATTAGTACAAGCCAAACCCATATCTTGTTAAATGCAGCAAACACTGGTTGCGGTCAAACGGAGAGTCCGATGTCCAGAACCGTAAAACTCATCTGAATTTTTTTATATAAAAAACATTCCTTTCCCTGCGTTTTTCTTCCATACACCAATCAATTCCCTTTGTGGTCATCTTGATGTACTCTAAGTTGATCGATATTTTGAGTGAAAAGACATGCCAATTATTGCTTATCATATTTTTAGTTCCATTGCTACATTTAATACATGACAAGTGCATATCATCAATAATTATCCAACATCACCCTCGTGAGAACTTATCTCTATATAGTAATCTTCTCAAGGCACTCAATCCACCACCAACAACCAATAGTGTAAGATTATCTGCATATATGCACATAAATTTGTAGACAAACATTTCACAAAAGCCTCATGATAGCCTCTATTTCATTCTGCACCCTCCTGTTATCCACTGACAATAATATAAATATTATTATATTTATAAAGATAATCACAACATCATGCACAATGCAAAATCGCCTCATCCAAAGCCAATATGATTCGTCTGATTGCATTCAAGTCACAACACGATGGATGACTATATACTAGTAGGCACCCCTGCGCGTTGCACAGGAAATTAGTTTGAGCTTTTGATTCAATGAAAAGTGGATTCGACCCGGAGGAAGGATCGAGCCACTGCGCGAAAGCTGCATATAAATTTCATGGTAAAACGTACTGAGGGCATGCTACTTTATAGTCATTTCCTTGTATTTAAAACTATTTTTAAGCTTATTCACCATCCACACCAACAATTGTAATAGAATACATGGCTATCAAATTCAAAAATGTTTACACTGATAACATAAAGACATTTTAATCCACCCCAAGTAAATGTTTTGCAATCTAACAAAAATATAATCTTCATATAGGAAAATAATTTAATCAGACTAAAGATGCTAGTTTTGTACCATGTATTTCACTAAGCTAGTTTCTACCGTGCATTCTTCCCAAGTACTTGGCTTAAGTGGAAAAAAAGTTACCATTGACTAATATAAGTATAAGTATTATACATTAATAAAGACGAATGCAAAAGAATCTGAAATTTTCGTAAACCACAAAAATAATATAAAACTATGTTCTTTGAACTAAAAAACAATAATATTTTTTAGTATCAGTCATGGTGTACAAAAAAAGAACCAAAAATCCCATGTGAAAAAAAGGCAAATAGTCCTATGGAAAGTGATACATAAAGACATGTATATAGATATACCACAGTTAGATTCGAGAAGTAAAGTGAAAATCTATTAAAAATCTCATTAGTAATTATAATGTCAAAATTTTAAAGATCTATTTTGATCTAATGGTTTCAAACTTTTATATGTATACCAAAAAATCATTAATATCCCAACTCTATCTATGCTCTTTTGATACATTGTTGTAGTTTTTAGTCCTAAAAATCACACTAATAATTTTCCAAATGAATGATATCAATCATAAAATTAAACATAAGCAATTTTTCAATTTTTATTGCTAATACATGCTGCATCAAGGATGAAGTGGGAATCAAAAATGAAGAAGAACATCGATGTTTTGTTTTACCATGGAAGATGAAGAAAAGGAAGAAATTATATAGCATACAAAAGGAGTAAGAATACATGGTACCTTCTTCATTGATTCAACCAATCACTTGATACGATCTTGTCTTCATTTTTCTTAGCGATATCTGAGCTCACGGGGAAATTGAAACAAAATAAACATATCTTTGATAAAAGAGAAACCATAAACAATATACAAACCATTGAGATTTTACGGTTATGATTAGAAAGCTCAAAATCCAATGACAAATAGAGAAGATATGAATCGACAAAATCGTTGATATATACCTTGTCAGTTACCAAGTACTGAATGTAATCATCTCCAGTGATTCCAGAGAATCCCACATAAGGCAATTTATAGATGCTGGCTGTAACAACTTGATTTCCACAAGCCTACATAAAAAAGAATTATTAAGAACAACTAATTAAACATGTGTCAAAAATTTTCCTTGTAAATAAACATTCTTTATTTGCACATACATAGCTATTGTACAAAATTATTTTTGTAAAAATGTTTTCAAAACTTTTTTGTGTAAAGATTGTGTAAATATGTGCATATCAAAACTATGTATATAGTACAAAAATTTTTCCAAAATGTTTTGAAAATCAAAAGTTTGCAAAAACCTTGTGTAAATTTGTGTAAATATTTTGCAAAACTTGCATTCATGCATACATCCACAGTTTCAAAACATTTTTCAAAAATTTTGCATATGTGTAAATATGTGTAAATAGCATCCTTGTATATACTGGTATAGTTTTTCCTGGATTATAGTTGACAATTAAACTAGCTTAGATTAAATTGGAAAATGGAGCTTGATTAAGATCTTAATCCACCTAATTATAAGAGGAACCTTATAGGGCTTAGGTTAAGGCTTTTCAGGTCCATAGTGACTTAATTCTTTGAGTCCACTAGGCTATGATCACATGTCATCTCAATGAGCCTAAGTAGAGCACTTAACAACACACACATGACTCATATAGACAATGGCTTGACTTGGACCCCGCACTTTACATCGAGCTCTCTACGGATGAGGTGGTGAGGAGGCAGTCTTCCATAACTTGGGGTAGCATTGAGGGTAGTACTTCTAGGCAGAGCCTCTCTTCTTCTTTTAGTGAAGGAAGTGCGTCTCAACTTGGTCTGGTTGCCATGAGGTCTAACGACAGGAGTTGTGGGTTGCAATAATGCTTCAAAAGAGGGATAGTCTACTGGCTCAAGAGGAAAAAATCTTTATGTACATATGCTGCACCGTGTAATATGTGTATAGATGCACTTGAAAAAAAACGCAAAAAGAAAATAACTCCAAAAAAGCGGTGGGTCTGATAGAAAATGATAATCCCACCGGAGTATGTATATAGTGAACAAAACAAGCTTGAGACTCATGTTCCATCTTATGTAGCTTGCAACAGGGAGACTTAGCTACACTGGTTGAGCTCCCAAGGTACATGGCTACACTGGCCATGGTCCATTCTCTTCTTCCCCCTCTTCTTGAGCCGGTTGAACTTGAACTTAGAAGGGAATACCCACTCCTCGAGGAAAGAGTGGCCAGACTAGGGTCGTAGAGTTACCTTGTTGGGGAGGGTTGTCAAGTTGCTACTTCTGAGGTAGAGAGCTATACCTCACTTACACTGTACAAGGAAAGATTCATAGTCTTCAGGGTTTCTGTATGTAGACTTGTTCTGATCTGGATTGTTGAGGAGTCTTGACTATAGATTAGTGGATCTTCGAGGCTGTTGAGTTTTAAACTTAAGTCCAAATAAGGTTCGGACACATTAATAATCCAAAGATCTGATCGAGCTCCATATTTCAATTTAATGAAGGCAAGTTTAATATTCAGCATTAATCCATGCATTTTCTCCTCTTTTTCTTTTTCTTTTTCACTTCTTTTTCAAATAAGTGTTTGCTAAGGGACTAGCAAAGTTAAGTATAGGGGGGTGATGAATTCCATTCATCACTCTTTATTCTGTTATTTTAGCTACAAAACCTATGCAAAACACATGTAGATACTTGTAAATAGCAATAATTATCATATAGCATGCATTGTGTAAATATGCATTATTAGCATGTTTTTGTGCATAAATAAAAGAATAAAGAAATAAAAAAGAGGGAGATATTTAGAATAAATATTGAGCGACCTAATCCAAAGGGAGGGCTCAGCATGGGCATGACCGCAAAAGAACCCAAGTAGAGAAAGATAGGGAAGCTCGTATACCTGTTTATAATTAAAAATATTTTCCTCTAAATAAAACAAAAATGCATTTTTTGTGAATATGTATATATTTGTAAATATAAAATCAAAAAAATGGGAAAAATAAAAGCAAAATAAAAAGAGATAAAATTTCTTCTTCATTGTCTATATACACCATGTACATAAAACCACTTATCTATTTATTTTCCCTTATAAATAACTAAATAAAAATCCAATAAAAATATGTACATATTCCATATTCCATAATGTAAATAAATAAAATAAAAATCACAAAAATAAAAATAAAATAAAAAGAAATAAAATAAAAACCAAAAGCCACCTTGTATATATACCATGTATATAGATAAATAAAAGTATTTATTTAACCCTTGTAAATAATTAATAAAAACAAAATAAAAATACCTTATTATTCCAAATTTTATTCAATAAATAAAATAAAATATAAAATTGGAATAAATTGTATAAAAATAAATAATTAAAAATCACAAATAAAAAATGCATATTGTATATACCTATATATAATAATACTATTTTGTAAATACCTTATTTTTATTTCAAAAAAAAATTAATAAAAATTACAAAAAATAATTCAAAAATAAAAAAACATTTTTCATGTTTTAACTTTTTCGAAATTAGCCATTTATTATTATTATTTAATTTCCAAATATTTAATAAAATCTGAATTCTCATTGGACCACGGGGGATGGTTGACCCCCGGTCAACTCTCCCCCACGGACCTCTTTCCCGCGGATCTAGCTACCGACCCGATTTCTCCCCATTTTCCTTGCTTGATCCGACCACCAAATCCTTAAACCCCGGGTCCTAATCCTTCCTCTTGCATCCGAGACCCATGCCCGACATGTTGCCTAGGGGTCCGTGCTTCACCAAGTCGGACCCGACGCCATCTTCTCGGACCTGCAGGAGTATATAGCTCCAGCTCCGCCGCACGATTCAATCCATCTTTGGCGTCGCTTCTTCCACCCAGGACCTCCACCCTAATCCCTCGAGTGACAGCGTTGGATTGGCGTGTTGCAGAGAGGAGGAGGAGCTCCTCGCCACTGATCCAGCGTCTTCTTGTCGCAGTGCACCGCCGTGAGCAGCGCCCGATCCTCGGGCCTCCGACGACCCTCGAGGCGACGACCAGAGCTACCTCAGCTCATCCCCAGTCGACCACAGTCACCAGGTAGCCTTGATTCTTCCTATATTTCTGAATTTTGGATTACCCCCAAATCGCTCTGCCGCCATCGTTCATCGATTACTCCCGCTCCAATAATCCATTCCATCATCGATTTATCCCACCACCTCCGCGAGACCCCTCTCCACATTCTTTGCCCATTCGCTCAACTTGACTTTCCCCGTAGCCAAGAATCGATCTCCACCGCCGTCACCTCGTCGGAGATCATTCGCCTCGCCTCGCCCGACCACCACTCCACCCCTAACTGGGTCGAGGCACTTTGCCCTCGACCCGGTGTGCTTTCTGTGTTGTTTTCCAGGTCAAAGGAGACCCATCTGAGGATCTTAGCATCCAAGCACAGGAGCCCAGCTCTGCCTTCGTCGCCGGAGCTCCTCGGAGCTTCCCGGCGTCATCGGAGGAGCTCATCAGCTACTGAGCATCGAGGCGAAGCCATTCCACATCCCAGCAGCAGCAGCGGAGGTCCAGCGTGCCTGTGGTGCTCTGGCGTAGTTCGCCGGAGCCTTGTTCTTCCAGGACCTTCTGGAGCCGTCCGTTCTCCCTCGCAGCTCCAATTTTGATCAAATCCGTTCATTTGAGGAGCAGTCCATCACCGTCCGATCTGGCCGAGGGTTGATCAGCACCGCACGATCAGAGAAGGGGCGCCCTTGATCCAGAGCGTCAGATCAGCCACGTGGCATGCCCCCGTCCGTCGGATAATAAGGGGTAATTTACCCGTAGGCCCTTTTCCTTTTTGCTTTTATTAATTAGCCCTGTAAATATAGAATATAGTTGTTTTTACTTTTGGATAATTGCACTTAGGACCTGGACCTTTATTGTAATTGCATTTTCATCCCTGTATATGTGAGACACGTGCTTCGACACGTGATTTTTGGTGAATTCGCATTATCTGGGCTGATGTTTTGATGTGTTACTGAATGAAATATACTTTCTGATATTTGCAACCATACCCCTGTGAAAAATTTTATTCGACATGTGTTGAAATCTTTGGGTAATTTGCAACTTCTTCCTGGGCTTTTAGCACGTGTTGCTAATAAGCCCTTGGAAGTAAGTTTTATTGCATTTAGGTCCCTCTGTGCTCAGACCATGTGTAACGCGCGTGAGGACTTGGAAATTTTGCACGAGGGACCCCCATTTTCCTCGTTTTGTTATTTTTCAGCCCTTAGAGATACTTTTTATTGCGAATAGGTCCCTATGCACTGTGTGCTTATTTTTGATTTAAATAAAATATCAAATTTAACCCAAATCGTGTGAAAATTGGACACGGGCTCCTGCCACTATGTAAAATTTTCACTAATTTTTGGGTACATTTTTGTGGCTTTTTATAATTTTTAAAAATTCAAAAACCTTTATTTTTGCCTCTCTCTAGATTAAAAATTCATAAAAAAATATAAAAACTCTTTTAAAAATTCTAAAAAAAATCCAATTTTGTTTATTTTTGTGTGTATGAATTTCTGTGCATTTTGGCTATTTTGGATTTATAAAAATCCTAAAAATTAAAATACCCTTAAAAACTCATAAAATTCTAGAAAAATCATAGAAAATTCAAAAATTCATAAACTCTTCTGAATTTTCCTTTTTGTTTATACTTTTCATGAAAATACCTCTAGGCTCTTCCATGACCATTTTATATTTTAATTTGGTCCCTCCAAGCCTGACTGGACAGTTTGCCTTTGTTTTTACCTTCTTTGATTTTTAGAAAATTCCATAAAAAATATAAAATTCTAAAAAATTCACCAAAAATAGTAAAAAAAACATATAAAACATAAAAATATTTTTGTATGATTTTTTTGGAAACATTTTTGAGTATTTAAATAATTGGTTAAATTTGCTTGTTTTGTTTTTTTGTTGTCCCTATTATTAAAAATCTAAAAAAATATAAAAATATTAAAAACCACCAAAAAATCCTTGTTTTTATTTTATTTCCTTTTAGACTACTTCGTAGGCCGCAAGGCCAACTCGTGCTCCTCGAGACCGTCCTTGGGTGCTATACCAGGTAAATCACATAGCTAGGACTGCTATTTGGTTTTTATTGTTTTTCTATCTTTATTTGGTGGTCCGATTTTGTTTTCTTTATTGAGCTCTGAGTTCTGAGTGGCTGAGGTCGCAACGACGTTAGTGATACACTTACCTTAGTCTATCGAGCGACTCACATCACAATGGCGCCGTTGCCGGGGAGCACGGCTTAGTAGTCGTATTTTCTCGGTTTTTATTTTCTTTTGATTTTCGCGGATTTCCGCGTCTTTTTCTTCGTCCGCGGCTTTTTGCGGCTTTTTGTCTTTCTTTTATTTTTATTTTCTTTTATTTTCTTTTCTTTTGTTTTTGGTTGTTTTTGAGTGTTTCTTTTTATTCTATTTTTGCACATATACCATTTTTCTTATTTTATCTGCTTTATTTGCTTGGTTTGACCACTTTGTTGTTTTCTTGCGAGGGCCCGAGGACTGAGGCAACTCTTCTCGAAGAGCCGGCGCAACCGTGGCAATCGGAGGCGACTCCCTTCTGCACGGAGCCACAGGAGAGCGCGAGGAGGCAGCAGAGTGCGGGCGTAGATAGTTTAGAGTAGTTTTTATTTCCTGCTCGTTTGAACTATTGTTGTAATAAAACAGGGATAGGACACTTAGACTCTCAGGGTCTGTTTCGCCGAGCACCGGTGTGCTCGGGGGACCCCTCGGCTTTTTCGCGGTTTTCTTGCGGCTTTGTCATTTATTTACTGCCTTACTGATTCTTGCGGATTTCAGCCCCTAGCCTTAAGATTTTTGCTTGACTGTGACGTAAATAAATAGGATCCAAACACCTTAATAACCTTGCCTGTACCTATAGATCGATTAATTGGACCAAAATAAAAAGATTAATAAAAAGACTATTTGGTCACCTGAGGGGTCACGCACCGCTAGAGGTCGTATACAGCGCTGGCAGGACCCGTTGTGGCGGGCACCGATCGGCATTCGAGACCGGACACCGACCCCTCTTGATTGACCACTTAGCCACTGTTCTTTCGAGTAGAACTGCTTGCTTAGGGCTCGGATTTCCGCTTGCATCATTTAGGTAGTTTTATTTCTGTCTTTAAATTCTGCGCGGATCATTTTTGCATGTAGACTGCTGGAGTCAGGTACGCATTTCTTACTCTGCATGCATCATTGATTTCTCGCGCATCGACTTTTTTGACTTCTCCCCCATTTTTGGACTTAATAACCAGGAGAACCAAAAAATTTGTTAGGCGTTTGTTTTTATTTAAAAATACCTAAAAATTCAAACCATAAAATTGGGACTGTTAACTCTATCTGACCCTAAAAGACACTCACCCGAAAAAACTTGTCTTGGGGAGAGCAACCCCCTCCTTTTCTGGTTTGCATGTGCGAGAGAATGACCCGCACCCTAGGATAGAGCCACATCTGGACCTCCTTCAGACTACTACTTCTGAGCTAGTCGTTTTCCAGTGAGGATCGCTCCAGTCTCCGGTAAAGCGGGCCGCGATATCCTTAATAGGACGAGCCGATCGGGTAGCCGGTAAACGGTCCGCGGCTTGTACTGGCTGGGAAAGATCTAGTTCGGGATCGGGTCAGTCTCCTGGGGGAACCGGATTCCCAACAGATCACGTAATCGCTCTGCTATCTTGGCTTGATCACCTAATAAAAACTGACAAGATAATTGATCGAACTCTTACGGTCTTCAGCTCGCATTGAGTAGGTGAATCAGGGGTTTGCTTGCTGATCATATTTGTTTCCAGATCCCATCCGCCCCACTCACCAGATCAAGATGATGGGCAGAAGGTCCCTTAGGCAGCCTCTGGCTGCACTGCTTCCCAGCACTTCTGCCCGTTCATCTAGGTTGGTTCGCGAGAGCCGAGACCCGCTCTACGAAACCGAGTTCGACTCCACCCTATTCCCCCTCGACCACCATTCTACTACTCCTGAGATACCGGTGCTAGATGAGAGACCACGGTCAGATGATTTATCGACACATAAGTTTGGGTCTTTTGCCTTTGCAGAGACCATGGCCGGCAGCAGTAACGATCACACCAGAGGTTCCCAGCCAGAGCAGACATTCATCTTGGATCAGGGTGCGATCAACTCCACCCTGATCGCCTCCCTCGAGAA